>CM037852.1:217590193-217640644 GCA_021234595.1 Delia radicum
AAAAATGCTAAAAGTTATATCCCTAATGTTTCCTTAAAGTTGATCTTAATAAAAACGAAAGAAAAAATAGTAAAACACCTCAATTGTATATTGTTTTAAAAGATTTTGCTAATTTTTAAATAATTAGATTAGTCTTGATTTTAAATTTGTTAAAAAAAAAAATCGGAACACCTGAACTTTTATTTGCTTTGTGTTGTTATTATTTATTTTTAAGTAAAAATTTATTAAATAAAACTATAGAAATTTTTCGAGTTACTCGAGTAATTTTAAAATCTTACTCGATTAAATAAGTAGTAAGTTAAAACCACAAGTTAAAAATCTCAAGTTAAAAACCTCAAAATCGAGTTACTCGTTTACTCAAACAACATCAAACCCGAGTAATTTGAATACCCTAGTATTTATATCCAAATGTGTAATCAAGAACTCTCTAGGCGGTTCCTAGAGTCGTTATTGTTTTAACTACAATTAGTTTCAATATAAACTTGTTTTAAGTTTTAACATAAAAAGTCATTAAATTCAAAAGCAATAATATGTAATTTTATAGCATGTATAAATTTTCTAATGGTCGTTTAACTACAGGAATTTTGTATGTCCATTTGGAATAAGAGGGGTGTTAAGTTCACTTTTTTTCTATTTACTAAACATTAACTCACTTTTGACACATTGTTCCCTTTTCGACCCAGTACTTTAAAACGGGACTACTATTTTTTACTGCAAAACGGTAATTCAGTGATTTAAAAACCTTAAAAATATCTAATATCTTAACTCCAATCGGGGGGAAAAAATGTGAAAAACTGTTACCCAAAGTTGACAAATAATAGTTTAAAAAAAATCCATTTTGACCTTTTTTCTAATAACTTTTTTCGAAAATTATTTAAATATAAAAAAAATCTTAATCTTTTATATTTTGATTGTTATTTTGATGAAAAAATATGAATATGTATGCCTTTGCGAGAAATTAGTTCATCGATTGTATATAATTTTTGAAAAATCTGACCGATCCAAAATGTATTCCGTTTCACTCAAAACATAAAAAACCATGACAATTCTGACTATATAATTTTTATAAGTTAATTTATAAAATTAAGTTAAGTTAACTTACAAAAATTAAATAGTCAGAGTTGTCATATGGAAATTTTAAAAACGTTCAAAAAACTACGATCTTCTTTCCAAAAAAATTAAAAATCGGTTTGCTTAAATAAGAATATATTTAATAACATTAAGGATATTATGTATGTAAAAGATGACAGCAATTGTAGTCAAAAACAAATGAAATTTCAATGAGGAAAGGACGACTAACATTTCAGTAAATTCAACTAAGATTTTTGTCATTTGTTTTATTGGGTCAAAAATTGCTAACAATTGTTGTAAAAAACTAACCATATATGTTAGTACAAAAGTAACTAACATTTTTTTTTTTTTTTTTTTTTAATAACAAAAAACGAATGTAAGAAAATGAATGTAAAATCATAAAACAGTCATTTGAATGTGGTTTGTTTTTTTTTTAAATAAACTTGTTCTACAAATGACTGACATTTACATTAAAAATAAAAAACTGTATTACAACCCAAACAACTACATATTTTTAAAGCAGAAGTTCGCTGAGTGTATATTTTTAAATAAAGATTTTTCACAAAATTGTACAAAATTAAACATTTTTAAAAATAGCTTCAACCGTCTAGAATTAACATGCTGTCAAATTTTCAACTTTGATTGCAAATATTTCCACTAAATGGCGGTTTAGGGGAAAAAAATGACTAAAAGTTTGGTTGAAAAATGTCCGGCGAATCTATGATGTGCCATTAATGAGTTAAAATGGTCTAGAGATAGCATAATATGGGTGTTAATGTTTGAACACGTAAACTAAGTTTGATTTTATAACCTGTTACACTAGTGTACACTCATTTTTAATGTTTGATAAACTTGGAGATTTCAAGTTTGATAAACTTGGACATTAAAAAAACCATCAAATGTTAAGTATCATTTAATTAATATTTATTTTAAAATTTGTCTATGGATGTATTTGAAAACAATTTACTCAAAACAATGTGACATTTTCCGCTCGACAACCTACATCTCTGACCGACACTGGGTATCCAATTACACTGTGCAGCAAGAAAAAATTTCCCAAATGAGTCCAACGGAAAATGAAAATAGACCATTAGTATATCAAACCCCTCAAAAGGTTTGGGAAGTAGAGTTGTGTAGTTCTTGAACGACCTAGTTCAATTGAACCAGTCTTTACTATGAACTAGTGAGCTAGTTCGTAATCTTTAGCTCTTTTCGTTCCTTTTTGTCATTTGAGTAATATTTCTCTTCTTTATGTTGCTTTTGATTTTGTTTTTATTTTTCAATGTTGCCAACTTAATTTTTTTTATGTTAAAATGAAGTGTCTAATATGAATAATTCGCTTAAAAATTATCAATCAAACAGTCTAACGAACGATTGAAAGAAATCGTCAAAGATCGATTGAACTAGAAGAACGTCCTAGTTCATTCAGATAAATTGAATTAGAAAGAGCGCTCACTCAAAAGAACTAGAGTGCCCAAGCCTATTGCGAAGTTATTGATTTTTTATATTTAGCCTCTTGAAGTTGGCTTATTTTGGAAAAATTTTTTCATTTGGGTGAAAATATGTCTGTACGAAAGTTATTTAGTAGTATTTACCTACTAAATATTAAAACAAAAAATCTTTTTTTTTTTGTTAAAGAATCAATATGGTAGTTTTGGGTTGGTTTTTTAACTTTGGAGAAAATTTTAAATGCATATCTAAATGACTTTATAAAGGATATTGAGTATTATATTTTGTTTTTAATTTCACATTTAAGTCCGAATTTTATTTATATATTTCAGATACGAAAAAACTACTATAGTTCTAAGACATGTCTCTTCTGAATGCTGTAGGGAATCATAGACAACGAAGCCTTTATATCTGGAATCACCATCATATAAAAAACGCATGTATTTAATGTATCCAGGAGAATTTCTAATACATTCAAGTCACAAACTATTCTTGGAGAATAGTTTTTAATGATGCATGAACACGAACACTCATCCGCATTGCAACGAATATCCATTTCGCTCATTAGTTTGTCAATGTCGTTGAAGAAAGATGTTTGTTCTGGCACGCAAAAAAAAAATATGGTTGCAATATGATTGTAGCCACAAAGCTATGTTTCCTACAGCTCTAAATGGTTTTTTCAATTAAAGTATTATTGTATCAATCATATTTCACCAATTATATATTTGCTTTAATCATGTTATAGTAAAAATCTCTCTTTTTTGGTTATCACAATATAGTATTTATTATCATATAATTCTCTCTATAACTACAGTATTATTATAGTTGCGCCAACTATAAGCTGATCAGCACGTTTTTATGAGTGTCTTTGCTCTTTTAGTGTCAGTCTTGTTTAAGATTTTGTGAGAAGCAGTCAGCCCGAACAAATAAAATAATATTAAAAAAGATATTAAACAGAAAAACAACGCAGTGGTGTTAAAAGTAATGGTGATATTTTTAGTGGAGGAAGGAATAATTTGGTAGCATCAACCCGGCCTATACATAAAAATGTCATACATTAAGTAAAAAATGATAAATAAGTGATTGATTTTGAAATTTGTTTCACTTACGCAAAATAAGTTGTAAACAAAAAAAGTTTTAAGTAATATGAAAGAAAAATTATAAACAACGTGGTTTTAAGTCTGTAGTACGATATAAGCATAATATGTTTGCAATAATCATAATATGGTAATAAATGATGACAAATTAATTTTCCATAATCATAATATAACGAGGACTATAATATAGATATTCTACATACAACATGATTAGTACAAACATGTTATTTTCAATATAAATGTATTGTAAAATTGTATTATTAATAAATTTTAATGCCTACTTACGCTTTAATCACATATTGCCATTATTTTATTTTTCCGGACAAAATAATAGCGACAAAATGCAGCTTCAACAAAATGTTGGGAGAATAATGTAGAAATCATACTATGATAATTTATTTACATTTCCATATGCATAATATGATAATATTTCAATCCAGTGGGAACCATAAAAATTATAATCTAATTATCATATTATGATTAAGAAAAAGATAAAAGTATGGTTGTCGCAATCATAAATCGAGAAATGTATGATGGTTGCCCCGAAGTGGTACACATTTTTTTGTTTTGGTATAACAATTTATAACTTTAATTTTTTTTTTGGTAAATAAAATTTTATTAAGCATAAATACAATTTACATAACAGAAAAAGCTACTAAAAACTAGTTAAAAATTTCTTTTTAATTATTTTCGTGATTTTTATTGTTAATTAATTATTAATTATTTTTAATTAACTAAAATTTAGCTAAAATATAACAAAATGTTTGTAGATGTAACAGATTTTTGTTACTATTATTATCAAAATTATACTTAGCAAAAAAAATGCAATGTCGTTTGAACTAATTTGTTTTTAGTTTTAGCAAAAAAAAATACTAATTTTATTCCGATATTTTTATCGAAAAAAAGGTGATGATTAATACATGAGTTTGCAATTTTCATTTAACTAAAATTTAGCTCAAATATAACTAAAGTTTTGTAGATTTAACTGATTTATTTTTTACTGTTCTTATCTAATTGATACATATTTGGCAAAAAAGCTTCTAATTTTTAGTGGTTTTAGCAAAAATTTTAATTGGCTTTTTACTGTTAGTGCAAGTATTAAAAAGCACTAAAAAGTTGTAAAATTTAATGAATTTGCATTAGAAATGTATATCGGCTTTTGAAGTTGCAGGAAAAAATAAATACAACTGGATTTTTTCGAAATACAAAATCAAATTCTATTGCCAACGACAATCGTAATAACGGCGATTATGTATTCGCCTTACTTCTGAAAATTTATTAAAGTAACAGGTTTTTAGTTTTGCACATACGAACTATTTTAAAGTTCACGCAAAATTTGTGTAAAATTTATGAATTGAAAGTGAAATTTTCGATGATGGCGAAAAATTAGAGAAAAAATTTCCAAACTTTTAGTATCGTATAAAAATAAGGCATTTTTTTTTTAAGAGAAGCAACACTCAGGAAATTTTTTCTAATTATTAATGTGTTGCTTTCTTTGGAAAGGGAATAGTGGAGAGATGAAAAAGGTGGTGAAAGAAGAAGGGCTTCAAACATGGCAACACTGTAATTGCGCGAGTAGATAAGTCTTAGAATAGTTGTTGCTCGCCACCTGATGTAGAGTTGGCGAATTTATTGAAGCTTTTTGTTTCATAGCCGGATTCATTATTTTACTTCGGTGGGGTTACGTGCTATGGGAACACAGAAGGTAGGCGCAGCGATACACAAAAGTGATAAAAAAAACTCATACATATTATTTTTATAAATTTATGTTGTCGTCACCGGGAATCGAACCCGGGACCATCTATGTAATAGTCCAACGCGCTTACCATTACACTACATCGCCCATAAAAAAAACGGTTTCCCGAATACACGAAAATGCAAAATAGTCGGAACAGGTTCGGTTTTTAAAAATAAAACAATTATTTAAAAGGTTTTCGGTTATGGTTTTGGACGCTCTTAATACAGTCAAATAAAATTTTTTTTTTAAACTAACAAGGACGCTCCGCTGATTGATGTGCTCCGATTCGCTTTAACATTTGTTTTTGTGGAAGAAATATTCTTAGCATATATATATGATGTTTATATCAACACGTGATAGAGCTGACAAAATTATTAAGAATATGTATCTTTTTCACGTCCTATTTCGCGTTTAAGGGTAAGAATTTGGGGTTGAAAATAATTCAATTTTCATGCTTTTTTCAAAAAAAAAAACAATATACTAATTTGGTATCAAATAAAATACAAATTGGCATTAACTTTTCTATTGGAGTAATAAAATGTTACAAAAAAGTTTCGAGGCCCTTTATGTTTTTAACCACTTACATATTTATTACTTTTGTTATGAGATCAAGGTTATATCCGAAATTCTTCCAACAATTTGCAAATATGAAGAAAATGTTACGTTTCGATATTTTAAGTACAATTTTATCTGAATTAAGTACAATTTTATCTGAATTATAACCCGATAGAATTGTATTAGATTGTATCTAATTGTATCAGTTTATATCTAAACTGATACAAATGGATATTATTATATACAGACCAGATATGTTTTTATATAAAAATTAATTTCCATAAATTCAAAAAAAAGAAGAGAAAAAAGCTGCCCAAAAAATAACAAAATATAACTTATATTTTTGCCCAAAAAAAATAAAAATAGTGACTTTTATTTTTGCTCGAAAATTTAAGAGTCAGGAAAATACTTTTATTTCTGCTCCAAAAAATCAAAGTCAAAAAACAACCTTTATTTTTGCTCTAAAATTAAAAATCTAATAAATTACTTTTTCATCTGTTTGTTTATAAAAAGTCGTTTTTTAAAGGGAATTTAATTTTTTTTTTTATAAAGGCATTAAGCTATATATATAATACCATTACAACTAAACTAACACGTATTTTATTTCACTTAACAAATTCCTTAATAAACTCAAATTTAATTTTTTTATTGCATAACATTTTTTATTTAAACTCAATTTCATTTCCATCTGTTCAAATTATACATTTTTTTTATTTATTACAATATGGCAAAATCATGTCCATATTTATTAATTTTTGTTTACTTTCTTTATCGAATCCTTATTTATTTCCTTCAAAAGTATTGATTCTGCATAATTTCAATAAAAAACAACACTTTATTCCATCAATTTTAAAATGTTGGCAATAATTTAAAAAAAAAAAAGCTATTGTTGATTTTAGCATTTTTTTTGTTTTTTTTTTTTTTTTTTGTTGACATTCCATTATTGTTATTGTTGTAAATTATTTTGTTAATAAAATATATTATTCATTCTTTGTAAGATCATGTTTTCCGATTTTCGTTATATTAAAACCATATCGCTCATTTACTTCAAGAACGTAACAACTCAAAAAACATGATTTTTGAGTTAATTACGCAGAATTATTCGTTATATCAAGTATCATATAGTGTAAAAAAATCGTATTTATATCTTATACTCACCTCTTGAGAGAAATTATGTCGTTATTTTTTTCTTCAAGGTGGGGGGAGTAAATTGAAAACTTAAAACTGGTTTTCTACAAAATCATAATTTTTGAGTTATGACGTTATTGCAGTAAATGAGCGATATATTTTCCATTTAGCCTATAACACATCTTCATATTCAGTTTTTTTAAATTTTAAAAAAATCTCGATATTTTTTAAGAAAATTAAAAAAAATCCCAAAAGTATATAACGGCGATATTTCAAAAACTGCAAATGAGGAATTTTGTATCCATATTTGAACGCTGACCTATCCAGAAAAACCTCGGTAATTGGTTGGTATTACGGAATAAATAATAAGTTAAACTCCCTACCCTTGCATTACTTCGCAACGGCTGGTATTACTGAGTGCCTATTAGTAATAACAAATTCACATATTAAAATGTTTTTATGGTACATTCAAAAAAAAAAAAAGTTGGTTGAAAATTTTGTTCAACGTGCATTTCAAATATATTATAAAATTGCGTTTTTAGCAGAAACTGATTTTAAACAAAGCAAAGAGCAAGATAAATTTATATAGGTAGTGGTAGTAGAACAACATCTACAACAATATAAAACAACAATACCAAAACAACAGGCATTTTGTTGTTGGCTATAGTACACCGAAATGTCAAAAACCAGCTATATCTAGACAAATTTTGACACATCGAAGACCAACATACATAAAAAAGGTAAGAGGAAGATAAACAGCTGCGCTACTAGCACTACCTTATAAATTTATCTTGGCAAAGATAATACAAAAAAAAGACGAGATGTAGATGTCGCAGCTTATCTAGACGAAGTAGATAGAAAAGAAATGATTCAAATACATACAACCATTATAAGGCTTACAAAAAAATATAACCACTGTAGATTTCATTAATTTTTTCTAACAAACGCACTCCAAAAAAAATGTGTGAAAAGAAAATTGTGAATATTTAAAAATGTAGTTAAAACAACTAAAAAATTACATGAACCGATTTTAAACAACTTACTAAATGATAAAATAAACAATACTTGGAAAATTAAAGAATTTTTGTAAAGACAATAGACAGAAAGAAAATACGCTTTGGTGCGGCTGTACAAAACAAAAAATGTACCCCAGGTAGGCACTATTTGCATATTAACTTTTGCTTTCTAATGACAAAAAGTATTTGTTATATTTAGGTATAATTTGTGTATTTATTTCTTGTATTTTAGAATTATCTTTATTTGAAAAATGTATAATTATGTTTCACATGCATATACATTAAGGTTCTTCACGGCAGGATCGTGGTGCATGGACACGCTAGCATACGAATATGTTCCAAATTTCAGCTAAATCGAATAACGTTTTAAGGTCGCTAAAATTTAAATGTTTTCTAGACAGTCAGTCAAAGTTAGCCCACACTGTATAAAGAAAATCGGAAGACATGAGGTCAAAAAAAAAATGGCAATTTTTTCGTAATCTTTCAAAGAATAAATGATATATAAAGAACAAGTAAATTTATTTACTTGACTATGATTGGTTTTGGCATTAAATATGTAAGTATATGTTTGTATGCTCTGCTGTTAATGTCTACACAATAAGTACATACAATAATACACATATTTATATGCGTGTAATAAGCTGTACGCAAACACGTTTTCATACATACACTTTTTGTTTCTGTGTTGGTTAAGTTTACTTTTAATACTTTTTTATTAACGTGTCATAATGACTGACAACCTTAAGTGGGTTGTATGGAAAATTTATGTGTGAGCCATGTTTAAATAATAAAACAAACCAAACTGGGCGTTTTATGTTGATATTTCAGTATATGCTGTAGGTGGGTGGTACACACACAATTAAAGTAAATGAACAGGATTATGTGGTAAACAACATATATGGGGATTTTTTTTTTTACCCACAAGTCAGTTGCAAAAAAATAAATGAGCCCGAGTAGAAAAAATATATATGGTCTTATATTAAATATATTATAATTAATTAAAAAAAAAAAAAAAAAAAAAAAAAGATAGAATAATTTTAATAATGAAATATTAAATATTAAAATATCTTATAATATGTGATTATAAACGGTGTCATTCACGGCGATATTAGATTATATTTTGCTTATGTGGTAACATATATAACGATATATTATTATATATTGACATTTACAAAATTAGATATTAAGCATATGTGCTATACATAATAAGATGTGACAGAGTTTTTGTCATATATAATACATTCTCATATATAACACAATATGTAATCGTATATGGTGACATATAAGCAATAATATTTAAGATATAAAAATATTTACCGTTTTTCAAAAACATATTTTAGAGTGTTATGATTAGATATGCTTGTATATGCTGATATACAAATAATCCAATTCAAGATATAATTATGTATGGCATTAAGATTAACAATTTAGTTTGATATATGATTATATATGGCAAAACATACTTAATATTTTCTATGCGTATAAGATTATATACTATTATATATAACCCCATACATAATTATAAATGCGCAGCTGTGCAAGTTATTTTTTTTTCAAGTTTTTTTTTAATATAATTTATTAAAAATAATATATGTCATGGGATATAAGTAAATCCCATTTAATTTTAAAACATCTCATTTTATCCACCAAAAATTACTTATCATTTTCGATCTATATTGCCATCTATCAGTATCTGAAATTAGATATTTTTAGATACACCAATTTTGAGATCAATTTTGATCTAACTTAATCCAGTAATATATTTGGAGGATCTAATCGGATATTACTTTATACCCTTATATTGCGATAAACTTGTATATACTTTCAACTGACTATCGTTATCCCTACAATACCGTTACAGAAATAATTTAAATACCTTTACCCGTAAAATACCATTTCCGATATAACTTAAATACCAACACTCTCAAATGCCGTTACCGAAATAACTGAAATGCCATTAACGCTAAAATACCGTTATTGATATAATTTAAATATCGTTATCCCTTAAATACGGTTAATGAAATAATCGCTGTAAATAAATATATATTTTCCCCAAGCTTGATCATAAACTAGCTAGTCATTGGGATTGGGACATGATGGGGCTAAAATTATCGATATGCATTGACATTACCTGAATAACTTAAATAACGTTATCCTTAAAATACTGTTACCGAAATAACTGAAAAATTATTATCTTTAAAATAACTTTAGGGAAATAAACTGAAAATAACGTTACCGCTAAAATACCGTTACCTAAATAAACTAAACTAGCATTGCCGATACCCGCATCGAATCAGTTACCGCATATGATATCAACAAATATCGATCAAATTAGATCTGATTTTGTATTTGAGATGTAACTTTTTTTTGATCGGGAAGTAAAAAATTCAACAAAAAAATATATATTAAAGGTGGTAATACAATTATAACAGGATACCAGAGATATTTATAAAAATTGTTAAAATTCCGTGAAGAAAAACAAACTTCATTAAAATATTTATAATGAAAATTATTGAAAATTTTATTATACAAACAAATGCGATTCAATTTTTAAAATTTGCAAATTAAAGATTACACTAATCAACGCCACAATATTTAGTAAAAAATAAACAAACATTTATTTTTGCAAATAACAAAAAACTAATGTAAAAAATGAATGTAAAATCATAAAACAGTCATTTGATGTGGTTTGTTTTTTTAAATGAACTTCACAGTTAGTAAAAAATTTAATTTGTTCTACAAATGACTGACATTTACATTCAAAATAAAGAAACTGTATTACAACCCAAACAGCTACATATTTTTAAAGTTCCCTAAGTGTAAGAACAGCTAAAGTAAAGCTTAATTATACAAAATTTTAGTTATTTTCGAACTTTAGGTAATTGAAAATAGCAGTTTACTCCGCCAAAATTATCAAGAACTTTGCTAAATACTTGTATACGAAAAAGCAAACAAAAACAAAAAGTTTTCTATATTTTCCTAAAATATAGTTAAATGAAAATAGCAGCATATTTTGATTAAATCAACAAAAATATATGCTAACAAATTGTAGACTGCTGATTTCAGAAGAAAAAAATTTTTAATCGTATAAAAAAAATTTTAAATTTTTAAACTGTTTGTTGACTTATATTTAAATTTTTTTTTTTGTTGTTTTTAGCAACGAAATTTGTTACTTTCAATTATATAAAATTTAGCCCAAATATAAAAAAGGTTTGTAGATTTATTTTTGTTATTCTTATCATACTAATATTAAGCAAAAAAATCTGCTAGCACATTTTAATGCAGTGGTATTTTTAACTAATTTTTAGTAGTTTTAGCAAAAAATTTCGGATAATGATGGAGTTGCATGGTATTCAATAGACCTCTATTCACAGCACAAAAATTTATTCGTTAAAATGTTAAATACTCCTTAAATTTTAACCCTTTCACTACTCTTGTACACTACAGTGTACACAATTTCTAATAAATATAAAAATGTTGATAATGCAATAAAACTTTATATTTTTGGTTTAATTATGTTTAATTAGGATACTGAACAAAAAATCATTACGTGGATAAACTGTTCATCAGGACAATAAAGTCGTGATATTTGTTAAGAGAGTTCGATTTTTTTAATGAAACTTTATCGTCGAAAAATTGCGAGTTTGTTATATCTCGTAAACTAACAAATCCAGAATCACGAAATTTGGCATGTAACTTCATCTAATGACCAAAATTATATAAAGGTTTTTTTGGTTATTCGAATGTTTTAGTGGTAAAAATGGGCAGAGAAGTATAAAAAATTCGATTTTTGGGCATATTTTTTTAGTGTGTAGGAGGGGGAGAGGGAATACGTGTAAACGTTTTTCTTTTTAATTGAAGGACCCCTACAAGAATCTGAAGTCAAAATAGAAATATATCCACAAACAAAAAGTCAGTAGACTTACAATACTAAGTAGGTAAAGACCACTGCAAATGAAGTTAAAAACAAATGAAATTTCATTTAATGAAAGGACGACTTACATTTCAGTAAATTCAACTAACATTGTCATTTGTTTTTTAATGTTCAAAAAATGAACCACAATTGTAATAAAAATTAACCACATATGTTAGTAAAAAATAAACAAACATTTACTTTTTTTTTTAAATAAATAAAAAACAACTGTAAAAAATTAGTGTAAAATCATATAACAGTCATTTGATGTGGTTTGTTTTTTTTTAAGAACTACAAGGTTAGTAAAAAATTTAATTTGTTCTACAAATGACTGACATTTACATTGAAAATAAAGAAACTGTATTAAAACCCAAACAACTACATATTTTTAAAGAAAAAGTTCCCAGAGTGTAGTGAAAGGGTAAACGGAATTCTTGTGTCGTAAGTTATTTTGAATAACACGGAAGTACAACCCATAAAGATGTTAGTTGGTCTTATGAACGTTGATCTCCAGATTGCAAGTCAAATTCTTCCAGCACGTATCATATTCGCTAAACTTGCAATTTCGTTATTTTTTTTTCAAGCATTGTTTCTAGAAGTTTGATCATTTATAGATTATGTTTTATGTATATGAACTAATCATGTGAAAAAAACTCTCTAATTTTCCAATTCCTTAAAAAATATACAATAAAACTGAAAAAAAATTTATGTTTATGTACACCAATTTTGAAAAGTTTTATTTTGACATTTTCGCAATAAATATGTATATATTTTTTAAAGTGTTAATAATTCGTATGTCCCCCAATGAAATTTGAGATTGTATAAACGTTTAAAGTTTCAAAAACTTTGCAAAACCCTTTAAACAAGTGGTTCCATACCATTTTTAATATAATTAGTTCAAATGCAAAGTTTAATGTTATATACGGTAAACAAGCAATCTATTTAACATTAAAAAATACACATAAGTCGGGGATAAAATGGTAACTAATTGCGGGGATCATGGTATAAGTTGCCTCCAGAGGCTCTGGTCTTTCTTAAGACAAGCAATATTCTTCTATTAATTAAGATGAAAGCTGACGAAATATGAAGGGCTTCAAATATTGCAACAATGTAATTGCGCGGAATACTTCTTAGAACAGCTGTTGCGCGACATCTGATGGAGATTTGACGAATTCATTGATGTTATTTAGTTCATAAGCAAGTAATGTTGTTTTACTTGAGTTTTACTTTTGTGTGCACCAACTTTTTTCGTACACACAGTAAAAAATTTAGCTATTTGCCAACTGAAATAAGGTTTTTAGGACTCAAATTTGGTTTTTCCGAATTTCAGTCGTTTGGTACAACTGAACATTAGTGCCCATAACAAAGTTCGGTTAATTCAACTAAATTTTAGTTCCAACACCCAAAACAATCAGAAATCTAATGTTAATATCGTTGTACTAACTGAATTTATATATTTATTTCTCTGTGTGTATACAGCAACTATTCTGCATTGCCATTTTTTTTTCAAAGTTTTCCTACTTCAAAGACTTGAGCTGAAGGCACCACTGATTAACAAGTCAAATTCATATCTGAAAATTGCAGTTATTTCTGATTATGGTTATCGGTTATAGTACTATTTTTAAGAATTTTTAAAAATGTCGGTATTTTTAGACATTTTTTTTAATTATTATTTGGCAACTCTAATTGCTTAAATTTCTATGTTTATTATGTTTATTTGCTGGTTGAGAGAAAACAGATAATTTTTGATATTAAAATAAAACGGACTAATTTACTGCAGGCTTCCATTTTTACAATAACGGAAAAATCTTGATTCGAACAGTTAATTTTTTTTTTTTACAAAACTTACATCTTGAAAAAAACTTTTTCTATTTCTAAATATATTTATACATGTTTTTATAGAAATCAACAAATTCTTCCATATATTTATGAATATTTTTGGAAAAAGTGCTATAAAAAGGACAAAAATAGTATTTTTCAAATCCATTGATGGCAACCGTGGAATTAGAAATTTTAAAAATGTTTAAACCACGTTTGTAGCCAAGACTTAACATTTTCACATGCTTTTTATAGCATTATTATGTGGCTTTCCTATTAAAAGTTATGGGCTCTTAAAAACTGGAGTGCCTTTAAAGACACGTTGGGGAAAAATGGGTTAATTTAATTACAGTTATTTAACAATTATTCTAAACTAATTTAAAATCTCTTATTGTTAAATATAATTTTGTTTAACAAAACATTTTCATATGCGATTACATTGAAGTGTTCAATATTAAAATTCATTTGCAATTTAAATGACAAGTAAGTCATTCCCGGCTGGAAGTATGAGTATTGCCAAAGTTTAACGTATACAAACAATATTAATCATACGCTATGATGTGCACTAATAAAATTTCATTATTAAACTTATCTGAGAGAATACAAATTTTATTTAAAATTAAATTTTCAACAACAAAACTGAATTCACTAAAAATAACCAGATTATAAAACTAAATGCAACAAGCTGCATATAAGTACTTTAGGGTGGCATTTAAATATAAATACTGTATTTCCTTTGGCATAGCAAAAAAAAATATATTGTAACTCTTGGTCTAAAATAGGCGCGGCTCCAAGAAAAGGTTTTGGGGAGGGTAGTTTGTGTATTTTTACTTACTTTGTTTTCGTTCTCATTTTTGTATTGAAAAATGTTATTTTGGTTGGTGGGGGGGGGGGGGGGGGGATGTAAAATTTCCCGTTTTCCATGCCCCTAGATCCGATCCTCAGAGAAGGGTATTAAAAATAAATGTGGAACTGGTAATAAATGTGGAACTTTTAAGCTACTGATGCTATCGGTATGAATCAAATATAAATTTGTAAAAAAGATGATTGAGTCAGCCTGTTTTAGTAAAGGATGTACTTACAGGTTGTCAAAGTTGACTAAAAACGGACATGGGCGTTAATCATTACATTTTGTAATTAATTACGCATTCAATTACAAATTACAAGTAATTGTAATTGAAAAAAACTCAATTAGAATTATATGTAATTGTAATTATAATACTGCTGAAGCAAACTTTCAATTACAAAAAATGTAATTGTAATGGAAAAAATATTAATTACATGTAATTGCAATTCAAATTTTTCAATTACAATTACATATAATTAGTAATTGCATTTCTTCCAATTACAATTACATGTAATTAATTTTTTATATGATAATTACAAGTAATAGTAATTTTTTTAGTCGTTTTTCAATTACAATTACTTGTAATTGAAAAAAAAGCAATTACTAATTACATGTAATTTCATTGTAATTAAAATGTAATTGAAATTGCCCAAGTCTGACTAAAAATGTCATGAATTTTTTTTTATAAAAATGGCCCATTTCTCGAAAAACGAATTAGAAAGTGCAAAACGGAAATTTTTTTTATTCTAGTTGCGTACCAAGGCACTTCGAAGACAAAATAGAGCAATGTCCGGGTGAAATTCTGAAATGCATTATCTTAACAATATTTGTATAAAACAGTTTCGTAAATATTTATGGACGCAAAATAATGAAGTTTGTATACTGCTGATGATACTTTTTCTTATTAATCAAAAACGGAAATTCTGGTCGATCAAAATTTGCGGTCTTCACAGCAAAATGTTGGGCAAAAGCACTCACAGTGGTAAAATTTGACTTCATTTTGATGGAAACTTCGGTTTTTTTTTTTTGGTAAGAAAAGCAACGGCCAAAGAAAGAAACTGATAGCAGGTGACATGCAGGATATGTTCCAAACTGGAAAAATTACTATAGCATAACGTTTTCATAGAAGAGGATTAGTTAACAAACTTTCAACACCTTGTGATATTTTAGAAGGTGTGCCTAACTAAACATAGATTTTCAAATAAATTTAATGTAATTAAGAATTTAAAAAAAACTTCTAAGCTTCATGACGGAAATATTAAGCAATTGCCAAAATATTTATTAACATCAGAAAAATATATTGAAAACAAAATATAATAAAACTAATTTAAAAATATAAAAAAACAAATATTTCTACTGTAAAATAATGTGATGTATACTTTTTTTTATCTGTCAGCGGACCAGTTATTTCACACCGCTCTAACCATATAATTTTGTAATTGACACCACTTTACCCATAGCAATAGCAAATTGTTCTGCGTAATTCTTGCTTTAACTCGTCACGGGTTATGTTCTTAGAGAGCAATTGTCTTGAAACGGAGAGAATATTTTTCGTTAAGAAATTCTATTTTAAATAAAATTTTTTGACCATTTTTTACATCTATCCTCATTTTTTGAACACGCTAACCTATGCTAATTTCATTCAAACGCCAAATTTAATCCACCCTAATAAGGATGTCCCAGAGTTGTCCGATTTTGCCCAAATTTTCAATATAATAGTTTTGTACTATGTGCCTTAATATAATGGCCAAGTTTCATTAAAATTCAGCAATAATATTTTCCATATAATGTAATGCCACTCTAACAAAAAATAGCAAATTTTTTGGTGTTGGCATGACACGGCACGAAGGCAGACACTTGAACAGACGTGAAGGAATGCAAGTGTATTATCACACTTTGTCATTTAGAAAAAGATGTGAATTAAAATTTATTAAGGAAGCATTTTGTGTTTCTAAATTATATATGTACAAATGTAATAATTTAAAATTTTCAAAAAATAAGTGCAGTCTTAATATCTATGACATACATCAGAAATTTTCGACACCTGCTAAAACTGACTTTCGTTGCTTTTGTTTTTTATCAATAATCATATAATTACAAATTATATGCTATTATGCTATGTGGCTTTCGGCGCGTTGTAGCGAAAACAGACCAGTGCCTCCGGTGGGAATCGACCCCCGCACTGATAAGCCAGCACGCTACCAACAAGCCTACCGGGGCGCACATATTTGCCTCTTATTTCTCAAAGTTTAATGAGGGTGAGGGTGAATATTCTTAAAAGCTATGACGTACATGATATGCAAAGCTGTGCCGTTTCACGTTGTAAAGTATTCATCATAAAAACTAACGGCTTTTAAATAGCCGAAAAATTAAATAGTCGAAAAATTAAAAAAATTATTTGAAACTTATAAGTTTATTTTTTTGCTCAAAGTATTTAACCTTCAGATCCAAACCAATACAAAGTGGACTCGCTAAATTTGGAAAATAAACGCAGGAAACTTCTGCTTTAAAAATATGTAGTCGTTTTGGTTGTACTACAATTTCTTTATTTTTAATGTAAATGTCAGTCATTTGTAGAACAAATTTAATTTTTTACTAACGTTGAAGTTTACTTAAAAAAACCAACCACATCAAATGGCTGTTTTATGATTTACATTCATTTTGCACAATAGTTTTTTGTTATTTGAAAAAAAAAAAAATAAATGTTTGTTTATTTTTACTAACATATGTGTTTCATTTTTACTAGAATTGTTAGTAATGTTTTGAATGAAATGAAATGTAAGTCTTCCTTTCTTCAAGTGAAATTTCATTTGTTTTTGACTACATTTGCTATTGTCTTTACGTACTCGTACCTAATATCCATATGCACATATTCACTAAAAATAAAATTTCCATATCGCTGATTGGTGAACAGTATATAAGTGGTTTATAGTGGGTTATAGGTGGTTTTTAAGTGAAACCAAAATTTTCCGATTTTTAAACTTTCTCAGTTTTTTCCATAGGGATTTTGCGTCGTTTAATAGAATTGAGTTTTGAGAACAGTATTGAAAATATGATGTATTTTTATACAGTTTGAGGAATACCAAGTTGATGTCAGCGCAAATTTTATTGGAAATTGGCTAGCGTATTGCGTAAACTTAATTTCTTTGAAAACAGCAACACATATTATGAAAAATTTTAGATAATTTAAAATATCAAAACATAACATTTTCTTCATATTTGAAACTAGTTTATTGCTCGATTCCTCCACATTTCGTTTAAATTCAGAAATAAGAGTAAGGACACAAAAGTAATAAAAAAAAAAATTGGTTATAAACTAACTCCCCAATCAAATATTTAGTGGTAAAAATGGATTTTCAAGGTTGTTCGAAAATTTTTTGTTTTAAAACTTTTTAATATTTTTAGTGCTCCAATGGAAAGGTTGATATTTATTTAATTTATTTATTAGTAGTTTATTTGATACCAAATTTCTTTCTTTGTAAAAAGCATGAAAAAGCGCAAATTTTAGATCTAAAACGTGAAATTGGCCCGCTTAAATGGTAATCATTTCGAAAACCGGTTTTCCAAATTCGTCGATTTTTAGTCACTCTAAATGTGTTTTTTTTTTTCACTTTAATTAATATTTTTGTACATAAATAAGTTTCTAAGACAAAATTCATGGTTGTAAACATTCGCGCTCTTTGAATTTCTTCGACAAATAATTTGATTTTCTCTTATATTTTTAGAAATGCTTCTAATGGGCTTTTAAGGCCATTGAAAAGGCAACTAATAAGACAATTTACTTCATAATTTCATACAACGTTTCGTTGGGATTTTCCAACTTCCTCAGCGATTTCATTTATTATCAAATCTGATTTTATTTATTATCAAGTCTGGCAAAAAATACAGAGGAATAATACTTAGTAAAAACAACAACAATACAATTTATTTTTAATTCGAAAAACAGCCAATTTTAATTTGTATATTTTATGCTAAAACTTGAAAAGAAGCTTTAAATATTTAATGCAAATTCATTGAATTTTACAATTTTTTAAGTACTTATTTTAGTACTTGCACTAACAGCAAGAAGCCACTAAAAATGTTCATTAGAACTACCAAAAATTAGTTCAAAATAATATTGAAGAAAAAATTGCTAAAATAAAATGCTTTATTTACTAAATATTAATAAGATAAGAAATTCGGTCCCACTGTTTATGTGTAGTTTTCTTTTTAATAAATGGAAAAATAATTTTGAAAAAATATTTCTCTGTAGTTTAAATGTATATTCCTTAAAAAAAAACAAAGTTTACTGATAGAACTACAATTAGTTACTGTTAAAATGTTGTGAGTGTATCTTTTCAGCTATTTTTCTAGGTTTATTTCTATGACTGTAACACTATATACATTTTTTTTATGCTGATTAAAAATTTTTTAACTCAAAGGAAGTTATAAATTCAATTCATTAAGCAAAAAAAAAATAAATCGAAATCAATTCGGGGGAGGGGCGGTGCCCACTGGTCACGACACTGATCAAAGCAGGTTCAGAGCTGTTTCATAAAATAGGTAAACTGATAGTATTTTACAATAACCAAAAACATTTTTGTAAACTTAAAACTGCCCGAATTTTTGAGTCTTTAAAGATATACAATCAAAGAAATAAACTTTTAAAAATAACAGAAAAAGCTACAAAAGCTAGTTAAAAATTATCTTGCAAAAAAAATTCTAAATTTAACAGATTTTGTTTTTACTAAATAGTAATAAAATAAGAACAGCAGAAATGAATCTGGTAACTTTACAAAATTTCATTTATATTCGATATGAATTTTATTTAATTGAAAATAACATTCCTATGGGGAATGAGGAGTCAATTGTTTTAAAAGTGAAGGACTTATCATAGGACTGGTATAGTTTAATACTGAAGTGGGTTAAGCAGTGTCAATTGTCCTAAAATTACCAATCCTGTGACTGTTTAAGGGAGGACATACCACTTAACCAGAATGCTTATTAACAAGAAAAAGCCAGTTGGCCAGAATTTTACCCATTGGAAGCTGATTAGTTTTCGTTTATTTTATACGAAATGGTGCTTTTGCTACAGTCTTGTGGTATTCCCATCTTTGGTTAGTCCTATGGCATGCCACTATGTAGTTTAAAGGTGGACAAATGATCCCCTATGACAAGCCAATGTTAAAGTTGCCAGTTGTTTACATAGGGTAGGGTTTAGCAGAGGACCGGTCTCTGGCAGGAAGGGGCCGATCCTGTGGCACACGCAGAACCGGTCCCAATCCCCATAGGGATTTTACTCTGTAAAATTAGCAAAAACGTTTACTAAATATTTGTAGACTCAAAATAGCAAACAATTACTGTAATACTTATAAAATGTTTGCTATATTTACCACAAATTTAGTGGAATGCAAATAACAGTTTATTTTGCTAAAATCAACAGAAATTTTTACAAGTTTGACATAATTTTTATTAAAAATAAAAATTATGTTTTTTTTTCGACCTTTAATATGGAGGCTCTGTATTTCTTTATTAGGATATTGTCCTAACAAATAATCTATAGAGTTTTTGTTTTCAAATTTATTTATTGACCACTTTCAGGAATGTGTTGATAGATCTATTTCGGGAATTTTCTGGGTTCCCATCATCAGAACACGTTTTGAAAGAGGGTAACAATCCCATGCAAAACATCAAACATTCATATAAACCAGTTTTCTCACTAATTGAGGACTAATATATGAGCTCGAAGTTAAAGATTATCAAACCTTGATCAAAATGTTTGCTAAAAATTTTGGAGTGCTGATTTCCTAAGAGCAGACTTTTATTCGCATTAAAAAAAACTTGAAAAATTTCACATTTTTTAATGATTTTTTTGTCTACTAATATTTTGTAAATATTTTTGCTTGATTTTAGCAGATTATTTTGTTACTTTAAATTAACTAAAATTTAGTTCAAGTATAACTAAATATTTGTTAATTTAACAGATTTACTTTTGCTATTCCTTTATTACCAATATTTAGTAAAAAAAAGGTGCTAATTTTAGCAGTTTTTTTTTCTGCAAGCTCTTTTTTAACTAATTTTGAATAGCTTTTTTTCGATATTTTTACAGGTTTATTTCTACGAGTGTATGATTTACGAGATTTAGCATGCTTAAACATCTAGTAACATGTCACACAAAAACAAAATTTGAAAATATTTTACATCAAAGTGTCAAAAATTTTTAAAGTTCGTCATATTTATTTTAAATACTCAACTTCATATGTGGTATGTGAAAATAATGTTTTATTTTTGTTATTTTGCCAACGGATATAATCATACACAGCAGGTAACACAGCAAAAAATTAGTATTTTACAAAATACTTATACTAACACACACACACACACATATACAAACATTTAGTTTAGGGTGCATTTGTTGGTATGGTGGTTTAAAGGTAAAAACAAATAAAAGCTTTTAGATGTAAAATACACACACACATTCTTTAGGGTTTGTCTATACTTAGACTATACACATAGAGTATTCCTTGGACGAGTTTTAATAAAATTTGTCACTAAACTAATGACGTTTTTTTCACAATTTGAATGACAAATTTCTTAAACTTTATAAAAAAAAAGCTTTATTGATTGAATGCAACTATTTTGAATGAATTTGAATGATTTGAATGAATTGAATGAAATATAATAAATAAACTGAAATATTTCCTTATATTTCATGAAAAACTGCATTCTTTTAATGAAAATGGTTCCAGTGATATTTTGTTGATCTACTGCAAAAATTCATTGATATCATGCAGATAATTCTCTTAGTGTATACAATATGATAGCAGTTTTAAGAAAACTTTCTCGTTCGTAGTAAAGAAACCAAAATAATTATGTACGTACTATACAGTTCACACATGAACATTTAATTTTTTTATACGTTTTACATATTTCTTAGACTTTTTGTTTTTTTTGACAAAACATTGTGCATGTAATGCAGATTTACAAGGAATCTGTGTAAATAAGGAGTAAAAACACGTAACTAGAGTACGAGGTATATGCATTAATATATGACAACATTAACCTTTAAACAACAACACTGATGTAGAGAACAGTACACCGAAGTAATTATGCATATTCAACACTTAAGGGGGAAAAATTAATAATTTTCACTTGTACAAGTACACAGAAAAAAATATTTCCCTACTTTTTTCAATTAAGTGGCGTTGTGGTGTAATGGTTAGCGCGTTGGACTTTTACACAGAAGGTCCCGGGTTCGATCCCCTGGTGCCGGCAACATCAAAATAATATGTATGAGTTTTTTCTATCCCTCATACGTATCGCAATGTCCACCTTCGGTGTTCCCATAGCAATTAACCCCACCGAAGTAAAATAATGAATCAGGGCTATGAACCAAAAAGCTTCAATAAGTTCGCCAACTCTCCATCAGGTGGCGAGCAACAACTGTTATAAGACTTATCATCTCGCGCAATTACAGTGTTGCCATGTCTGAAGCCCTTCATCTTTCCCCACCTTTCATCTCTATACTATCCCTTTCCAAAGAAAGCAACACACTAAATATAGGAAGTATTTCCTGAGTGTTGCCTCTCTTTAAAAAAAAAAAAAAAAAATTCTTATTAGGTTTGTCATTTTATTAACTTAAATAATTTAGTTTCATATTTATTTATTGAATATTTATTTATTCTAATGCATTATCATAAAATTGATAATGTAATTTTTAAAGTATAATTTCGTTTAATAAAAATATAAAATTTTTTATACAGAAAAAAAAAATGCAAAAATATATTAAAAATTATTTCAAAGAAAAAATTACTATGATTTCAACAAAGGGCTTATTTCTGCAGTGAAAAAAATCCAAAATATTTTTTGCCATTGTTCCTACGCTTCAATAGAAAGAGAAATCTAATTTATGTTTAAATTTGTTCACATAAGTATATATAAATCTGCTAACTAAATGAGAATTTCATGCCGGTTTGAATATGCTAGAAAATGCAAGCTATAAAAAAACATTAGGTATGGCAACAACACTTATATAAAAAAAAAACATTTGAGATGGCAACAACAATTTTTTTTTTTTTTGTTTTTAAATCAAATGAGTTATTACCCTATTACTTTTAAATCAAATGAGTTATTACCCTATGGGGAATGAGGAGTCAATTGACCCAAAAGTGACTGGTTAACGAAGAACTTATCACAGGACTGGTATAATTTAATACTGAAGTGGGTTAAGCAGTGTCAATTGTCCTAAAATTACCAATCCTGTGACTGGTAAAGGGAGGATATACCACTTAACCAGAATGCTTATTAACACGAAAAAGCCAGTTGGCCAGAATTTTACCCATTGGAAGCTGTTTTGTTTTCGTTTATTTTATACGACGTGGCCCTTTTACGACAGTCTTGTGGTATTCCCATCTTTGGTTAGTCCTGTGGCATGCCACTATGCGGCTTAAAGTAGGACAAATGACCCCCTCCTATTACAAGCCAATGTTAAAGTTGCCAGTTGTTTACATAGGGTAGGGTTTAGCAGAGGACCGGTCTCTGGCACGAAGGGACCGATCCTGTGGAACACTCACAACCGGTCCCATTCCCCATATTGTATTTAATTGAAAAATAATTCAATTAAAGAGCTATCAATTTCTAATTGAATTAACAATTTTCGTTGTTGGCGGAATTTAAACAATTAAAGGTTTTCGTGATTGAAATGGGTTTTTATTTTTTTCTGTGTATGAAATGTGAAAAAATGTACCGCACAAACATCGAAATCTTAAAGAAAAAAAAAATGATCTGTTTAACCCATACTTAACCTGACCAGCCATGTCGCTTTAGTGTCATTATCTGATTTTTAAAGGATGGTACACTACACTGAAATAAAAAAGTTTGTACAAGTTACTGAAAAATATGCAATAGCAATACATGCATGCAACTGCTGCAAAAAAGAAAATACACTTAAAATATGTTTTTGCTTAAATAATTGTGTTGAAATATAATATAAACGCTGTAACAAGATAAAATTTAAATATAAAAAATATATTATTAAACAATTGCAAATCAATCATGAATTTTCTTGACTCCTCCGATTTTGATGAAATTTGATTTAGTTGTTATATTAAGTGAAAAACAGACAAATACAAATTATTAGACACCTAAGTCTGCAGAGGCCGATAATAAGGAGGCTCACAATTTCCCCCAAAATCCCTCTCTGGCACCGTTAAAATTAAATCTCTTCAAAACGAAAAACCAAAAAAAAATTTCGAAAAAATAAGGGGTTTCGAGTTTGATCCCTGGCTCAGGCATACACTTTTTTGTAATTTTTATATATTTTTTAATATTTTATTATACATAACAAAGTTTTTTTGTGTCTGGGAAAGCTTTTTTAAGACAACGTTGTCAAGTTGTTTCCAGCAAATCTTATGCCAGTGCTAACATATATGTGCAACCGTCGTTTAACTAGCAGTTATCATTCACTTACGTTTTAAGCCGTCAATTATGTCTTGTTAGCTCAATGGGTAGAGTCGGCCATGTTTCGAATCTCGGCAGGACCAAACAAATTATAAATAAACATTTTTGTAATTTGATTAAGGAAAATCTTTTTGAAGATTACCTATTTCATAGTTTTTCCAACTTTTTCCCAACGTTGTTTACCCAGTGCTTTTCCGACACTTTTTGAACAGAGGTCCCTTTTTTACCACCTGTTAAAGCGCCTTGTCAGCGGTGGTCCGTTTGTTTATTTCTGAGTGTGTGGTTAGATTTTTGTACCCTTGGTAATTTCTGACTGGATAGCACTGGGTAAAACACTTTTTGCCAACGTTAGAATAGTGATCCAGCCAATTCTTTGACAGTATTTTTTTTTTTTTTTTGAAACACTAAAATTATTTAAAAAAAATACATCAAAATCGGAGGGATCAAGCAAATGTTTAACTATTTTTGATTAATTTAACATGAAACAAACCTGTCCCAAGATAAAAATTTCAGGATATGTTCTTTGGAGCTTACTCTTTCTTAGAGAATCACAAGTTTAAAAAAAAATCGGAGGATACATTCTCCCCCATTTCCCATCCTTATGACACGAACTTTAAATTAGGGAGGCACCCTTATTCTATTCGAAAATTTTGTTGGTAATAACAGTCTTGTAGAGCGTATTAAGAGCTTTAAATGAAAAAAAACCTAGAAGGTGCAAGAGTTTCGCGATTTGGAGATTATGGGTGAAATTATGACCATCCGTATTTTCGGCCCCTGGCGGCTTAAAAGTCGTATTTGTCAGTTTTTCACTTAGTATAATAACTAAGCCAATTTCATCAAAATCGGAGGGGCTAAGAAAATTCATGATTGATTTGGCAGGTAATGACCCATAAAGGTTTTAACTTAATCTGAAACACCCCAATTAGATCATCAATGGTACTTTCAGAGATCTTCTTGCTTGACTCATTTCAATTCTGAGAAAAAATTTTGATTCATTTGACATGGAATGACATTCATCAAAACACCTATTTCATCTGAATTGTTAATAAAATGTAAATTCGTATAATATTCAATTCCATAAAATGTACTTTTATTTAACTATGACATTTAGTTCAAAAGTTCTTGCGATTTATACAAGCAGTAGTTATTTCGTGCGCAAGCCTTATATTGTGCAAAATTAGTTTGTAAATGTGAATTTTTTAATTAATAGTAGAGAAAAAATAAATTTGATAGAATGATGTAAATTTAAGAAAAAGTATAGGTATATATCGCACGTAATTATAATATCGCACTTCAAAATGTACACCTTTTATTAAAAAAGTATCTCTAATTAAAAAAAGTACCATATATATTAAAAAATTACCTTTTATTGAAAAAGTACATTTTATTAAAAAAAATACCTTGTATTAAAAATGTATCTTTTATGAAAAAAGTACCTTTTATTAAAAATGTACCTTTTACTCTTACCTATTCACAAAAATATGACAGTTCATTGTTGATACTAAAATATTGTTTCCATTACACTGTGCCAGCGAACAGCATAATTACATTACAACAACTTTATCACTGACATGTGTTTATAGTGATTGGTTTAAAATGTTTTGGTTTTAAAAGGTAAACAAGACTTCCAATCTACACAAAATGTTATTTAAACTTCCAATGAACACAAAAATTCTAGTGAATACAAACGTGCTTTGATTATAGTTTTCAAAATAAAAAAAGAGAAAAATAGTCTGTTGATAATGAGTAAAGTAGCTGATATTTTTAAATGCACACGTGGTATTTAAAATGTGCACAAATGCATAGTTTTAGAATTTAAACAATGGTAAATTTAAATTTAAGGCAGAACTGATAATTTTAGCAGTTTTTCGTGCAACGTTATTTTGAACCAATTACACCAGACATGTGAAAATTGATTCGTATATGAATATATATGATCATATATGGGATTGTATATGATCATATATGGGTATAGCTTGCCATATATGTATATATGTACTTCAATATGGCCATAAATGGTCTCATATATGACCATATATGTTAGAATCCGAATTTTTAGGGTATATGGTCGTATATGATCATATATGTTCATATATGCTCATATATGATCCATATATGCTCATATATGATCCATATATGCTCATATATGATCCATATATGCTCATATATGATCCATATATGCTCATATATGATCCATATATGCTCATATATGATCACTTACGACCAAATACCCCTGAATTTCGGATCCAAACATATATGTTCATATATGAGACCATATATGGTCACATATTGAACTATATTTGGACATATATGGCCAGCTATACCCAATATATGATCATATACAAGCCCATATATGATCATATATGTTCATATACGAATCAATTTTTACATGGGTAATTACCAAATATGCGACAAATATGTGACTAATTTTTTGTTGTATATTTAGGCCTCCTTAAACCGAAAAAGAAAAATTTATGGAGTAGTCTTTGAAATATTAATATAAAAGTTTGATATCATTTTTATTAAAAATAAAAATTATGTTTTTTTCTACCTTTAATTGTGCAATGATGATGGGAACCTAGAAAATTCCCGAATTAGATCTATCAACACATTAATGAAAGGGTCAAATAATAAATTTGAATACAAAAACTTTACAGATTATTTGTTAGGACAATACTATTATTACAATATCTCGATTTATGACCAAGCTACTTTAATCAGTCAAATTGAAAAACAAAAATCATTAAATGCGCCATATTTTTTTTTTAGATCGATATAAGCCTGTTACAGGCTTTTTTAAATTTTCAGTTTTCTCATACGCAAAAATTTTAAATTTTTATAATCAAGCTAGCTTTGAAAAACGTGTCATAATTCGTGTACCAAAACTCAGCCTTATCGGAAGTTTATGTTGCCTTTAAATGGCTCCTACACAAAAAAAGACATTATCTCATTTGTAAAAATGTCTACGAAATTTTTATTCGGACTTTGATAACAAGTGCTACAACGCCATAACTGTCTAAAATATGCTATTGGTGATTATATATTTGTGCAGGGACCATCATTTAATAGATGTGTGCACACAGAGAAAAGTTTAGCTATTTGTCAACTGAAATTCGGTTACTACGACTCAAATTTCGGTTATAACGAATTTCAGACGGTTGGCACAACTTAACATTAGAAAAATTACATTTAATAAAATGTTAAGTTTTCTTTGATCTTCTCTTATTTAATTCTTCTTATTTCAGACGAGCTTAAGATCTTTTATTTATAAATTATAATTATTTATTTCCAATATTTCGTCTCCACATTGGGTGACTTCTTCAGAGAACAATTATTATATTGTTGTCTGACGAAGTCATCCAATGAGAATATACTTCTTCTGAATTATATTTTATGTTGCGGTTTTTTGCAACGACATAATAATAAAACCAAAGAAAATCATTTACATTCACGTCGAAACTTTTTTAAAATGAAAACAAGACGAAAAAAAATCGAAAGGCCCACTTTAAAGAACAGGCTGCGTTAGGGAGCATTCGTTTAGATTTAGAAAAAAATTGTACTAATATGGTTTTTCTGTTAGTGTAAGATTTTTTCACTGTTTTGAAGGCTAATGTTAATTTTTTTTTAAATCTCAAATATAAATCTTTATTAAAACTTATGAAAACTTTATAAACCAAGAAAATTTACATTTTACTTAAACCATTAACGCCCACTGTCCCATATGAGAACACCTAGATTTTTGCAAATTTTATCTGCAACAATTTGGCAAATAATTTAAGTAAAATTATTTTCTGATAGTCATGAAAGTATGATAGTCAATTTTAGTATTTATTATTTGTTCAGGCACTAATTAAACCTCTTGAATCAAGTTTATTCGGTATTGTAAAACTTGATTCAAAAGTTATTGTAAAACTTGATTGTAAAACTCGAAACGGCTCGATTAAGGAAGCTGTTTTCCCTTTTTGGTCCTTTGCCATTTACAAGAATATCTTCGAACTTTTTTAAATTTTTATTTCACTTTATCCTATTTGACGCATTTGCCTATCATTTGCACTGAATTTTCTTTAGCAGCCTTCATTTGGGCGTTAATGGATTAATATGTCAATTGTGTTTGTGTCATGTCAATTATGTTTATTAAACTTGTCTATAAAAACTCTTATCTTGTCTGTGCATTGTGTTGGATTGAATAACAAAATACAAAAATACATCATTATATGAACACTAGGGTGTCCCTTAAAATTAGTTTTGCCATTATACCTTCCAATTTGAAGAAAGTTTTGCATTATACCTTCCAATTTGAAGAAAATTTTTTTTGGAAATTTTAACCCGTTCCAAAAATGAACAATTTTTGAAAAAAGTGAATTTTTATTAAAAAATTTCCAAATTTGAAATTTTTAAAAGAATTATTTTTTTTAATTTTTTACATACGGAATTCTTACATCATCGATTATTATTCACCCACTTTAGCCTGGCCAATTTGGACACCATCTTTTGATCCCCTTACAAGTAAAATTGGTAATTTTTTTTGGAAAACTTTAACGCTTTCTGAAAATGGACAATTTTTGAAAAAAGTGTATTTTATTTAAAATTCCCAAATGTGAAATTTTTAAAAATTTATTTTTTTAAATTATTAACGTAATACGGAATTCTAACATTATCGATTATTTTAGAAAGTGTTTTGCAACCGTCAGATAATGACAATCGTAATTAATTTTTAATTAATTACTGTAGAATATTAGTTTAGTTAGTCTCTTTACAGAAAGAAGAAAACATTTTTATTGAAAAATTTTACGGACACAAGGGATACACCAGACTGCCGCAGTTTCGTCCCCCTCCTGGGACTCGTCAGTGGTTAATTTATGTGTCAATTGAACAAAGTATTTTATATTGTTAATTTGCTCTATATGAATTATTAACCCACTTTGGCCTGGCAAATTTGGACACCATCTTTTTAACCCTTAAAAGTGAAATTGGTATGATAAAGAATAGCGCTTATTCATCAGTTTAGTAGCCTTTATCACATATCCAAATTAAAAGAAAATCTAAACGACATTATTCTGCTAATTTGCTAGTGGGTCTGTTTTGGTAAAAAGTGGAAACATTAACCTTATGTGTATCAAATTACATAAAATAATTATTTTTATCAAGTGGAATTTTTTTTAACCAAATTAAACGCTTTGCAAGCCTGTAGTGCTACAACTGCTATATAATTAAAATAGTGCTCGATATCTCACAATAAGGCATTTTAAAACATTTGGGTCATTTCAAAAGCAACATTGACACTCATCAGCTCGCCTCCATTCTATTTCGTAAAAAAATCGATTTTTTAAAAAAACATACTAAACCTCTATTTTGAATTTTTTATATATTTTAGAAAACATATTGATAAATCTTCAAACAAAAACTTAAAAAAAGAGAAGCATTTGGAGATATTTGTGATACAAGGACATTTGTAAGTTTTCTTTATCCTTTTTTAAAAGAGCATAAGTCATAGCTTTACATATCTCGAAGAAGACAAAATACGCTTCGAAATGATATTACATTTTTAAAATACCAACTTTAAGCAACGATAAAACTCAAAGTCAACGAATTTAAAAAAAAAATAAAAAATATTTTGTCATAGTAATTAGGAGATAATATATACCAAGTTTCATGCAAATCGGAAGGGTTGAAGTTGAACATGTCATATATTCGTAAATATGCCTTCTGGAATGGACTAAACTTAATTAAACTTAAATTGAATTTAAAAAAAAAAACGCTTTTTTTTCTTTTTTAATCAAATTTGTGCGTTATTTTCAATTCTAGCCTAAAAAGTGTTAATGATATCCGATGAAGTCAGATTTTTATATCTGAATAATTTTGAATATACAAGGGCGGATCAATAAGTCCATGACTATTTGAATGAAACACAGTTTTTTTTTTGCAAAAAAAAAAAATAAATATTTTTTTTCAACATAATCTAATTTTAGGTCAATACACTTAGTCCAGCGTTTTTCAAATTTTTTATCCCTTCCAAATAATAGGATTTTTTGAGGTCCATAAAATATGTATTTGTTTGATCAATAATTTCATCGTTGGAGCCAAATGTCTTTCCACAGAGATATTTCTTTAGGTTTGGAAATAATAAATAGTCACTTGGGGCTAAATCCGGTGAATATTGCGGATGAGGTACCAATTAGTAGCCCAATTCATGAAATTTTGCCATTGAGACTGCACACGTGCATTATCTTGATGAAAAAGAAGGTGGCCATATGGGGTCGTTTTTTTTTTTTTAAATCCTCGTTAAATCGGTCCACTAAGTTGTCATAATATTTGCCGTTTACTATTTTCCCTTTTGAAGGTAATCGATGTGGATTATCCGGCGTGCATCCCAAAAAACTGTTGCCATTGCTTTATCGGCCGACAAACTTACCTTGTCCTTTTTCCGGAGCCGGTTTACCTGGAGAACTGCTCCTTGATCTCCGGAGTGTTTTAATGGATCCATGTTTCATCCACAGTTACAAAACGCCGCAAAAACTCATTCCAATTGCGGTTAAACAACTCCAAACAATCCTTTGAAGTTGTCACACGATTACATTTATGGTCGATTGAGAGCAAACGCGGCACCCATCTTGCAGACTGTTCTCTTAAACTCAACTGATCATTTAAAATCAAAATCACACTGCCATATGAAATGACTATGGTATCAATACTCTAACGTTCATGACGTTCAGCGTCATTTGTACTTGTGCGACCACAACAAAAGTCAGTAAACCACTTTTTACCATTGAAATCGATGGTGCAGAGTCCCCATAGTATTTATCAAGCTTTTCGAAATGAGCACTCGAAATTAACTTTTTCCATTTTTAAAAAATCCACGAGGTTGTATGCTGTGAACAGCTGTTAAACGCAAAGTAAATGACGGAACTTCCTCAAAATTTGAGAGTAGTCTATTAACAGGTACTTGATGGGAGCAGTGTTGCATTTCATGTAACTACGAGGGAAGTTCGAAAAGTCACGGACTTATTGATTCGCCCTCGTTATATACGAATAGAAAGAATAAATCAAATACAAAAATAAATTCTTAAAAATTTTGAATTTTGGAAATTTTTAATTAAAATACACTTTTTTAAAAATGTTTTTCAAAAAAACAATCGTGTTTTTACATTTGGGACCATTTACAATAAAACTTGGAGGTGTAGTAACAAAACTATTTTCAAGGGACACCCTAAGGAACACCATTTATGGTCTGGTACATATTGTTCGTTTTTCCATTCTTATTTTCTAGTAATTTTATTATTTTTTTCTTCTTATTTTTACAATCTTTTGTTATTGTTTCATTGTAGTTGTTTATTTAATAAACTACTTGTGTTATTTTAACAAGCATAATCCTGCTGCACGCTTGTTTTGGCCAGTTGTCTGTGTACATTTTACATTTGAAAATGTTTTGCAAAAAAAAAAAAAAAACAATGCAGACAACAACAACAAAAAAAGTAAATGTCAAAGTTCATTGTTTTCAACAAAATAAATATTTAAAAAGTTTTTTTTTTATATTTGCGTTTTTAACATATTTGTGGTTAATTTATTATAAATTATTTATTTATTTAATAACCATAGATACATGTTATCTTTAGGGCAAGAAATTTCTTGAAAATACATGTTTTTTTTCGATAATCTAAAACTGATATAGATTAATTTACAAATTTTGAGAAAAACTTTCTATCTACGATATTTGGCATTTACAGAAGTACAAGAGTAGAACAGTTTTTATCCAGCACTAAACTGTTTTGAACTAATGTTTTACTAATATTTTACTAATGTTTTACTAATAAATTTTGTTAAAAAAAATTGTGCTGATAAGCACATTAAAAGTGTGGACGACAAGCAGATTGAAACATATACGCAGAATGAAGTTGGTATCGCGGCATGTCCAGATGTAGTAGAGACGAGGAAAGTGATACTAAAAAGTACAACTCTAATAAGACATATACAAAAATTAACCATGGAAGATTTTTGTATCTGTTTTTCATACAAAAAACAAAATTGAGGATTAAAACAACTTAAATTTTGCGTTGTCAACGGCTTGTGAAAATAATTGTCTATTAATTAAATAAAAGACAAAATAAAATATTTAAATTTAATATGTATTTCTAAACTAAATGTTTATAGATTAATAATCTAGTGTGGTCAAATTGCAAACAAACATATACAGACATGTAGACAGAGTAACGCGAAAGACAAAGACACTCATCTTAGGTAGATTTTTATGGTTCCTTTTTCTTATTGCAAAAAGAGGGTTGTTTTTTTTCGTTTCGTTTGTTTTTGTTTAAAATATTTTTTTTAAAAATCTATATTCAGTAGTGTCCGACCGAACAGTTCGGCCAGAAAATGCATTTGGTCTGTATTCGGTATTTTAAAGCATTATGTACAAATTTGGCGGATGGAAAAATGTTTATTGGACTGATTAGATGCTATTTTGAGTGTCAAATCTGAAGAAAAGTCTATAGTTAAGCAATGAATTCACTGTTCGGCCTCAGAAAGTTCGGCCAAATTGAAAATAGTTCGGCGGCCGAACTTTTAACTTTATAGCTAAACTTCGGCTTTTCTCTTAAGTTTTATACACAAAATCGAATTAAATCGGATCAACAAACATGTTTCTAATACCAAAATTTGTCATCATTGACTTTAGATATCAAAAAACCGACAAAATATAGTTTTTTGGCCAAACTGTTCGGTCGGACACTAATATTTAGATACATAACTTTGTTAATTAAGGTATATGAGTTTAACATCACGACCTAAAACTTGAAGCACAACAATTCAATTTCATATTAAGCAACCCATTATTGTATGTGACGATAGCTCAGTTGGTTGAGTGCTCGCCCAATAACCAGAGATCCCAGGTTCAAATCTAAGAGAGACCACGTTATTTATTTAATAAAAAAAATAGTTGTAATAATTTTATTTTTATAAATTTTTTATTATGAAAATCTATTTACAGACACATTACTTTTCCCAACCCGGTAACCTTATAAGTTACTTTACGTCTTACTAGGTAATGAGCCCACACATTACTTTTTGGCTCAGCGTCTTTAAAATGCATTAGTGAAGTACGGTGTATTGCAATGCGTGGGCCCTATATATTACTTTATCCATTATTTGGTAATGAGTCGTTTGGCTGGGATATTTATGCATATTTATTGTTTTTATTTGTTAAAAAAAAAAAACAATATATGTATACATTTTTATATTTTAATTTAAGCAAAATCATTTTAAAATTCTCAAGTCCGAAGAAAAGTGATCTTTAGAGTGCATATTTTTAATTTTTAATTTCTAGTTTCTTTTTTTAGTTGGATAAAATTCATTGCCCTAAATTATCACCAGGGACTGAAAGTTCATGCAAATGCATATTTTTTTAATTAAGTCTGAGAATAAAGCAAACAAAATATATTTCCGAATCTAAGAGTTTGCGCTAAAATGGCATCGATTTGTTAGTGCTTATTTTTGCATATTTATCTACCAATGCATATTTTTGGATATTTCGCTTTAAATTCATATTTTTACATATTTACATCAAACTGGCATCGATTTGCTAGTGCATATTTTTGCATATGTAGCTACAAATGCATATTTCGCTTTAAATGCATATTTGTATTGCATATTTTCACATATTTTACTTTAAATGCATATTATTATTGCATATTTTTAATAATTTAGCATACTCTTATTAAATTTTTAAAGTTTTTTGTTAAAATCACTTTTAGTATTATTTTATGTTTTTCCAACGAGCATATAGACTAAAGAGGAGCCAATAGGGTGGGGCGATTAGTATGGAAGGAAAAATATCTTAATGGGCGCTTCGCGTTTCTGATTCTTGGGATTGTACTGAGCAAAAAAGTCCATTAGACCATACGTCTACGGTGAAATCGAGCTTCCACATTTTGACTTTACGGCAAAAAAGCCCTATTTTAAAATTAAAAATTAACCCCTTAAACCACACCCACAAATATTATTGATTCATTAATCTGCTAGAGAATCTTCCAAAGAAGAGATTGATACCATAATCTTGGATAAGCTATTCCTACTTCCTGAGATATGTCCATCCCACACATTGTTACTTTCACAAAATTCGGCTAAAAAGTCAAAATATGGAAGCTCGATTTTCACCGTAGATCAGTACAATCCCAAGAATCAGAAACGCGAAGCGCCCATTAAGATGTTCAAATCGCCCCACCCTAGGAGCCAAGCTTCTCAACTCCCTTTAATTTTCTCTTAAATTTTATAAGCAAGCTAGAATTAAGAGATACATGTTTTAGTGGTGTTCTAACGCGTATTTTTCAATTCAAATTATAATTTTGTGTTAATTGTTCAGAGAATATTTATAAACAATACAAATTAACTTTTAAATTTAATTGAAATTACTTAAAAATATGAAAATAATTAATTTTAAGAAAATGTTAGTGCATATTTTTTTAGTTTTTAAGAGCATATTTTAAGATTTTTCATGCATATTATAGGCGCTTAAAACACCACTCTTTAGTGCATGAATTGCCTTTCCGTGATTATAACTATTGCTATATGTTGTATATATAACTGGTTAATTTATAAATAATTTGTTCAATTAAAATCAATATAGCAATTTGTAAATTAAATGCAAAGTGACCTGCCGATTATTGCTTTTAGATAAACATTATTTAAACTTTAATATAGATTTAATATTAATTTTAGTCTATGAACTCAAAATCGAATCTTTGCCACTGATTTCAACAAAAGATTTCAATTTAAAGAACAAATAATTTAATCTTTCCTACAGTTTATATCCTGACGAATACGTGATATATTTTAAAACTTAATATTGTATGTCATCATTTAAACTTCTATTAATAGAAGTAATTATTGATTTTGTTCGTTTCCTTATTATTTTTCTCATTATGAATATCACCATCATTTACATTATAAAAACACAAAAGGGTGTAAACGAAAAAATGTTTACAAATTAAAATGCTAATTATAGAAAAACTGGAAGAAGTAAATATAAAGTTGAGATATCAAATAAAAAAAAAAAATTTTTATTTTTTTAGTTTTAAATTAAAAAAAAGTGCGAGACGGAGGGACTTTTCGTATTCTCGCTATAAAAGTCCATGTTAGGTTTTGGACAATTGCTTGGACAATTAAAAAAAGTTTTATGAAGTTTTTAAATTAAGAAAAAAGTTCATCACTCTTTGTGAGACGGAGGGACTTTTCGCATTTTGGACAATTGATTTGACTAGTGAATTGTTCCTACCAGCAAAACTTTGGTAATGGGTGCGATAAAGTAATGCATTAGCTTGTAATGTGTACTCCTTACCTGTATCATTATTTTCCAACAAGAAGTAATGAGTTACCGATTATTGAACACTTATGGATTACCATGTAATGATACCTCATTACATTTTACATTACTTCAAAACATAAAATAATGACTTACCGATCATCAATTACATGATGCATGAATTATAAACGTAAAGTAATTATTAATATATATTTTTGGAAATCTATTTATAGAGACATTACTTTGTGATTTTTTGTAAGCATGAGGGTAAGGTGTATATTTTTGATATCACGAACGAAAACACGAAGCACAACAACTCATTTACATTTTAAGCAATAAAATATTATTTGTATCGATAGTTACGTTGCTAGAGTTCTCGCCTAACTAATTGTTCAATACCAGAGACCCCAGGTTCGAATCCCAGCATGACCACGTAATTTATTTAATAAACAAAAAAGGTATTTATTTAATTAAAAGAAAAAAAATATCTGTAAAAAAAAATTTTATGCATTTTTTTACGAAAATCTATTTATAGACACATTACTTTTTCCCACCATGTTACCATATAAGTAACCAGTTACTTTACCCCCTACAAGGTAATGAGTCCACCCATTACTTTTAGTCTCATCGCCTGTAAAATTCATCAGTGAAGTAAGGTGTAATGTAATGAGTGAAGCCATGATTCCTTTATTTGGAATGCCAGCGAGTTACGAACTCACCTTGAGCAGGAATATTTGCGAGGCGTTAACAATTATTGGCTGATTGGTAAAATTTTGAATAACATTAAAGAGTATTCATGTATTAACCATATTTAATGTTTTTTTTTACTAGGAGACGCAGGATATCCCTTGGAGCCGTGGCTTATTACCCCTCATAGAGGTCCGGAGGAAGGGTCTGTTACAATGAAATTTAACGAAGTTCATTCAAAGTGCAGAAATGTAATAGAACGTACCAATGGCGTATTGAAAAATCGATGGAGATGCCTTCTTGGTGCAAGAGAGCTGCATTACGCTCCAAAAAAGGCAGCAAAAATTGTCAACGTTTGCTATGCAATACACAACATATGCATTTATTTTAAATGTAATACCGTTTTTATTGATTACGAAATTTCGGAGAATTTTACCACCCAAGAATGTGATGTTATGCCCTTACCATCGCCTCAGTATTTAACTGCTGCACAAAACTATAGAAATAATATTGGAAATAATATTTTTGTACATATATGTACATTAGAGCGACTCACCAAAAAAGTGCTCGATGTACCCTCCTAAAAATGAACCTTGGACTTTTTTAAGATGACATTTAAAATATTTCGGCTCCAGCTTTGACCTCTCGTGAGCTGGAAAATTTTGAAAATAGGTCTATTTTTGCATGTTTTGTTAATTTGAGAATCTGTTTCCTTACCAACATACACAATGTGGGTATCATAAGAAAGGTTTTTTAAGGCGTGTCCAACTGTATATACAATTTGTCCAAGGACGATCATCCATTCCCTTTTTTAAGGATATTCTGTATAAAATAAAACGGTTTTTGAATTTTTTGTTTGGGGTTGTTTGTAATATAAATGCCAAATTAACATATTTTAATCTTTAGTCAATTTAATTAAATACGGGTCTCAGCTTTTTTTGAAATTCGTGCTAGTTCGCGTTTTGACAAAAATGCAATGGGGTGGTAACTCTTCGTTTTAAATAGGGCAATATGGGTATTAAATTTTTTCTTTTGCCAAGTACATCATCTTTGTATGTAAATAATTTAGATTTTTGCAAATTAGATGCATTTTACACGGTGCTTTGGAATATATATAAATGCAATTTTGTGGTAACTCTAATATGATAGCGGATTAGTTTCTAGATCATGTATGGATGAAAATAGGACTAAAGAAAGAAAAAAAAATGATCCACGACTTTTTGGCGGCATATTTTTTTCGCAAATTAAAACAAGAATATGCCCTAAAAAACCTTTCTTATGATACCCATATTGTATATGTTTGGTAAGGAAACAGATTCTCAAATTAACAAAAGCTGGTCCTTTTTCAAAATGGACCAGCTCACGAGAGGTCAAAGCTAGAGAAGAAATATTTGAGATGTCATCTTAAAAAATACCAATGTTCATTTTGAGGGTGGTACACCTTGCACGAATTTCGCTTCCATACAACTTGAGTCGCTCTAATGTACATATGTATATTTGTATATATATATATATATATAAAAAAATAAAAGAAAACTTAAAAAACAAACAAACAAAACTTAAATTCAAATTCAAAACTTAAAAGCAAAACAAAACTTAAATTCTAAAACTTCAAAAGCAAACTTAAATACTAAAACTTAAAAAAAAAAATTAATTCAGGTCACATGATCATATAAAATTTAATATTAGATTTAGTTTTTCAAAATGTTTTGATATGAGCCCATACATAAACATATCCTTAATATATATTAATTAATATTACAATAGATATACCATATAAAACTAAATATGGTATATATTAGTTGGCATGATTTCATATATAATTTTATATGATTTGATACAATGTTAAGTATAGTAATATATGGAATCATCTTAAATGGAATATTCGTCAATTTTGAATTAAAATTTGTACTTCGCTTTTTACATGTTAAATATTAAAAATTAGATAATAGTTTGATATTAAATTTTTTTACAATTTTATATGTAGTTTGACTGATGTTGTGGTGGAACCTTAAAATTACATTTTCTGTCGAAATTTTTAAATTAAAAATCTCAGCACAAAGTTTAATATACTGATCTCAAATTTTTTAAATTACAAACATAATTGGAAGTATGCTTAACAAACAAATTCCCACCCAGCATTTTTTGAAAATTTTAATCATATTCGAGTCTTTTATGATACTTCTGCGCGACTAAAAAGCTGGAATATGCTCTCATTTTCTGATCATAAATGATACATTTGTCGGTAGAAAATGGTACCCTAACCGCGACTCTTCTTGATGACTCATTTATGATACTGTTTTTTTTGTTAGTTTTGGGTCATTTTATAGTCTTTTTCGAATCGTTTTATGTTCATTTATGAGTCTTCTTCGAATAAGCTACGAGTCTTTTTTGAGTCACTTATCATTATGTTAAGGAGTCTTTTAGAGCCACTTATCAGTCTGTTTGGGAGTCTTTTTTGAGTCCCTTATCAGTCCGTTTCGGAGTCTTTTTCTAGTCATTTGAAAATATACAGTGACTCACAGCTTATTTCGTGTGTTAAACTTTAGAGAACATATTTGTTTATATTTTTAACATTAACTTAAATATTTATTCAAAATGGGCATTTTTTAAAAGATTTGATTTTTTTTTAGTTTTTTCTTGTAAATATAATAAAAAATAATATATCTTTAAAAAAATACAAATTTGGACTTAATATTTAAGTTAATGTTAAAAATATTAACAAATATGTTCTTACAGTTTAACACACGAAATAAGCTGTGAGTCACTTTTTAGTTTCTTAAAAGAAATAAAAGAATAATATTCAATTTAAATTAAGATTTATTTTTAATAAAAACTAATACATAAAGTAAGTATTTTTTTAAATTAACACAAATATAAGACTACACCTAACTTAACACAAAAACTATTGTCATTTCAACAGGAAACAAAAACTTAAAAATAAAATTTGTACTTTTTCATTCATTCATTATATCATTGCTTACACTTCAATGAAACTTTTATAACTAGACAAATATCCAACTTGTTGACATTTACTCAAGAATACGCAAAAATTATCCCGTTAATCTTAAGAAAAAAAAACAACAAACAAGCAGTGTTTAATCATCTCTCTGCTCCAAATACGATAGCAAAACAAACAAAACTAATCACATTTAAAACACCTGCATTATCTATTTGCGATCAAGCAGTTTTCAATCTTCTAGATGAGCAAATTGTGATCTTATATAACGAAAAAAACAATTACATTTTAAACACCTAGAAGATTGATTTGCGAGTGCTATATAATTTGTTGTTGCGTTTCAAAACAAGCACTTTTTACTCATAAGCGCGAAACATTTTCGAGTCCCTTTTTAACCGTGTAAGTGATTAATCAGTTATTGATCACCAAAGTACTCGAAAAAGACTCGTTTTGGTGATTTATCAAAAACAATCTTCCAATTGCTAGGCGGGTTGTAACAAATTAATGCATGTGTGTTTGTTGTATACCATTTGGTAAAAATAACATATATTCCGACAACCCGCCTAGCAATTGGAAGATTGTTTTTTGATAAATCACCAAAACGAGTCTTTTTCGAGTACTTTTGGTGATCAATAACTGATTAATCACTTACACGGTTTAAAAAGGGACTCGAAAATGTTTCGCGCTTATGAGTAAAAAGTGCTTGTTTTCAAACGCAACAACAAATTATATAGCACTCGCAAATCAATCTTCTAGGTGTTTAAAATGTAATTGTTTTTTTCGTTATATAAGATCACAATTTGCTCATCTAGAATATTGAAAACTGCTTGATCGCAAATAGGTAATGCAGGTGTTTTAAATGTGATTAGTTTTGTTTGTTTTGCTATCGTATTTGGAGCAGAGAGATGATTAAACACTGCTTGTTTGCTGTTTTTTTTTTTTTTTCTTAAGAATAACGGGATAATTTTGCGTATTCTTGAGTAAATGTCAACAAGTTGGATATTTGTCTAGTTATAAAAGTTTCATTGAAGTGTAAGCATCCTTTTAAATTAATTGTGAAGAATGGATGCTCCAGCAAAGTCCTTTATTTTAGGAACTAAGGGTCATAGTGGCTACTATTGCTGTTCTCGCTGTACACAAAAAGGACAAATCGTAAAACATCGTCTAATTTTTCCTGTCGAATTGCACAAATGAAAATGTACAAATTTTATTTTTAAGTTTTTGTTTCCTGTCGAAATGACAATAGTTTTTGTGTTATGTTAGGTGTAGTCTTATATTTGTGTTAATTTAAAAAATACTTACTTTATGTATTAGTTTTTTATTAAAAATAAATCTTAATTTAAATTGAATATTATTCTTTTATTTCTTTTAAGAAAATAAAAAGTGACTCACAGCTTATTTCGTGTGTTAAACTGTTAAGAACATATTTGTTAATATTTTGAACATTAACTTAAATATTAAGTCCAAATGGGTATTTTTTTAAAGATATATTATTTTTTATTATATTTACAAGAAAAAACTTAAAAAAAATCAAATCTTTAAAAAAATGCCCATTTTGAATAAATATTTAAGTTAATGTTAAAAATATAAACAAATATGTTCTCTAAAGTTTAACACACGAAATAAGCTGTGAGTCACTGTATATTTCAAATGACTAGAAAAAGACTCCGAAACAGACTGATAAGGGACTCAAAAAGACTCCCAAACAGACTGATAAGTGGCTCTAAAAAGACTCCTTAACATAATGATAAGTGACTCAAAAAAGACTCGTAGCTTATTCGAAGAAGACTCATAAATGACCATAAAACGATTCGAAAAAGACTATAAAATGACCCAAAACTAACAAAAAAACAGTATCATAAATGAGTCATCAAGAAGAGTCGCGGCTAGGGTACCATTTTCTACCGACAAATGTATCATTTATGATTAGAAAATGAGAGCATATTCCAGCTTTTTAGTCGCGCAGAAGTATCATAAAAGACTCGAATATGATTAAAATTTTCAAAAATGCTGGGTGGGAAACAATGTTACATGAGAAGAGCCGTGGTATGCTGATTGTATAAAAATGTTTTAATTTTTGTATTATATGCAAAATTTCTGCATTTCAAAACGCTTCGATTTTATGATAATATTTACCAAATCAGCACTAAATCAGACAAAAAATCTCATAGAGTAGATTTTGTAGGCTATATGTAATATATCGGCATAAGTTAAGCCAATCATCGCTTTCATATTGGAAAGAACTGAAGATTGGGGTGATGCCTATGAAACAATTGTATTGTCTATTATGAAATAAATCAAGGTGTGTTTTTTTTTTTAATTTATACCAGTTTTTTCCTATAACTGTTGGCAAATTATTTATAATTTTTATTATTTTTTGATTTTTTGTAAAAAAAAAATAATTTCACTGTTTTTTTTAAAAAATTATTTAGTCAAATTGCCTTTTTGTTAAAAACAATGGCCAAAATTAAACTTTTTCATAATTATTTTTATCAGTTTATAAAAGAGTAGTAGAAAAGAGTAGTAGAAACTGAATTTTATTTAGAGATATGAACACTGTAGCTTTCATATCAGAATTTAACGCTCTCCCAAATGATCATGAGTAGAATTTCGATATTATTAGCTGTTTCATTAACCAAACTGATTTGTAAATACCCTATGGGGAATGGGACCGGTCCTGCGTGTGCCACAGGATCGGTCCCTTCGTGCCAGAGACCGGTCCTCTGCTAAACCCTACCCTATGTAAACAACTGGCAACTTTACCATGGGCTTATCATATGAGGGGGTCATTTGTCCTGCTTTAAACCACATAGTGGCATGCCACAGGACTAACCAAAGATGGGCATAAAGACGGGCATAAAATATACGAAAACTAAACAGCTTCCAATGGGTAAAATTCTGGCCAACTGGCTTTTTCTTGTTAATAAGCATTCTGGTTAAGTGATATGTCCTCCCTTTACCAGTCACAGGATTGGTAATTTTAGGACAGTTGACACTGCTTAACCCACTTCAGTATTAAATTATACCAGTCCTGTGATAAGTCCTTCTATAACCAGTAACTTTTAGGTCAATTGACTCCTCATTCCACATAGGGTAATTTTTTTAAATCTAAAATGACTTTATTCTTTTAATGTCTATGACTGGCAGATTTAAACAACAAGAGATAATAGGTAAAAACTAAATTAAGAAGAAGAAAAAACCAACATATTACAGGGGAAAAGGTGAAAAATATAGCCTTAAATGAGCATGAACTCTATAAAACACAGAAGCAGTAAAGTGGTAAGCCGTTTGTCAACAGGCACAAAAAAAAGTACTAGAGTATACGAAAACCACACAAAAAATAAAATAAAATTTAAAAATAACGATGTCAATATTAACAAGAACGACAGTATGATAATGATGTTTTTATTTCGATTAATATTATATACTTTTTTTCCATATTTCCCTACAGTTAAAGTATTGGTGTGGTAGTGGCTTTTGTTGTCATGGCTGTTTTATTAGATGTTGTAATGCAATGTAATGTATTGGTATTGGTAGTGGTTATAAAAATCCAATATGTTAAAGGATTTTCTGAAACGTGTAACAACAAATAAAAAAGATGAAAAAAAAGATGAAACTTAAAGTTAATGTGTTTAGATGTTCATACCCACCTAGCATTTGGAAGATTAATTTATAGAAAATCACCTAGAAGAGTCTTTTTTAACCCATCCTAATGATCAAAAACTTAGCTATCTCCTTCGCGATTAAAAATAGACTCGAACATGAGTCCTCAGTATGCTTAAAAAGAGATTTATTAAAAATAAAAAAATAAAATTTCCAAAAAAATATATTAATCTTTTGCGCGATTAAAAAAAGACTCGAAAACGAGTCTTCATTGTACTTAAAAAGTGATTTATAATTTTTGCAACACCTAGAAGAGTCTTTTTTAACCCATCTTAACGATCAAAACTTAGCGATCTCTTGCGGGACTAAAAAAAGACTCGAAAATGAGTCTTCATTGTACTGAAAAAGTGATTGATTATTTTTTAAAGCACCCTGAAGAGTCTTTTTTAACCCATCCTAACGATCAAAAACTTAGCAATTCACTTGCGGGACTAAAAAATGACTCGAAAATGAGTCTTCATTGTGCTTAAAAATGATTTGTTTACTTTTTTTTGCAGCACGTGTACCGTAATGTAACGGGATAATTCTTGTTAATTTTGAGCTCGCTTGTTGTTTTAAGTAATTTTTTGTATTGATGTTTAGTGTTGACCGTGAAAGCGGTGGTGCTTAGAACATTTAAAAAACGAAGATTTAATTAAGGAGTGAAATTAAAAAACGAAGATTTAATTAAGGAGTGAAATAAAAGTGAAAAAAGTGAATATTATTAATAATTTGAAAAAAAATCTAAGGTAAATATTTTATTGACATAAAATTGCAATGTCAGCCAAGCAAATAAAACGATTGGCCAAAAAAAGAAGCGGAAAAAACTAATATCACCTAAAAATTTGAAAACAAGTTGTCAGGGAAATGTGGAGGAGACAATGAAATCAAGCCCAGATATTAACCACAGTTTTCATGATGTTAATTATATGATGTAAATTTACATGATGGAAATTTAAGTGGTATATCAGAAATGAGTTCTTCAGATACTGAAAGTGAAGATAACGAAAATGATTTGTGCGAAGAACTAGCTAAATGGTCCAGCCAATTTGCTATAAGCTTTGTAGCAATAAATGCACTTTTGTTGTTGTTGCTGAAATGCAAAATTAAAGTACCAAAAGATGCTAGGACCCTTTTGAAAACACCTAATTCTGTTATTGAGAGAAAAGTTGGGGAAGGCAAATATGTCCACTACGGATTAAAAAACGGTTTTTTAACAGATTTCTTGGTTAAGAACGAATGGAAATTACCAATTATAACACTTGATTTTGGCATTGATGGTTTGCCTTTATTTAAAAGCAGCTCCAAACAAGTTTGGCCAATACTTGCCAGTATTGTAGAAACCCCGTATGTTTTTCTTGTTGGTGTATATGCAGGAAATTGTAAACCAAATTGCGCAAATGTGTTTTTGCAAGAATTTATTTCAGAACTGAAAATTCTTATACAAGATTGTCTAGTTTTTGCTAATAATTTTTTTAATATTATTGTGCGCTGCTTTGTGATGGATGCGCCTGCAAAGTCCTTTATTTTAGGAATTAAAGGGCATTGTGGCTATTTTTCTTGTGGGCGGTGTACGCAAAAGGGGCAAATGGTGAAACATCGACTTGTTTTTCCCCCAACAAAGGAGATTACGGTAAGAAGCAATGATTCATTCAGAAATCGCTTACAACCGGAACATCACTCAAAGCTGTCGGTTTCACCATTAGAATTGCTTAACATAGATGTTGTCTCACAGTGCTCTTTAGACTATATGCACGTTGTATGCTTAGGCGTTATGCGTACCTTATTAAAGGCATGGGTAAAAAAAAGGTGAACACTTTTCATTAGTTTCGTGGAAAATTGAATCAATTTCAAAAGAGTTGAATTTTAACAGGAACAACATAACAAGGGAGTTTAACAGAAAGCCCGAAGCTTAATAGATCTGGATAGGTGGAAGGCGACAGAGCTGCGACAACTTCTTACTCTATACGGGGCCTTTTATATTGAAGAAAGTATTAGACTCAGCAAGATATAATCCACTTTTTAAAACTATCTTTGGCTTTGAGAATTTTATTACATGAAAATGATTGCAAAAATAATAACTATTGCGCTGAAACACTATTGAAATCGTTTTTGACATTATATGATATGAGCTTTATTACATACAATTTTCACGCACTGGTACATATCCATGAAGATGCTAATCGTTATGGATCCTTGGATGGGATAAGCGCCTTCAAATTTGAGAACCATCTTCAAAAATTAAGCGCAAAGTAAGGAAGGGAGGAAGTGTTGCTTCACAAATTTATAAAAGGCATGTTGAAAGCAGCTATCTCATAAAAAGGAAGAAGAACAAAACCAATCTATATTATTTGGGAAAATTAAAAATGGCCAAGATTTCTAGTGTAAATTTGAATGGTTTATTCTTTTCTTTGCAAACCCCTACTTAATTACAATAATTAAAGGTATTTACATATCTAAGTCTTATATTAAAAGAATGAATTAATATTTTCTTGTCTTAGCTATTTGTCATCAAAATTCAAATGTACAGACAAAGATATGAATACTGTGTTACAAAAACATTTTGTGCATGCGAAGGACAGAGTGACTAAAAGAAAACATCCAGAGTAAATTTTCTTCATGTGGGTGGCCCGAAAAATCTAATATATTTTGTTTGGGTCTCGTACGAATATTTTTAGTTTAACTTATTTTAAGAGCCCCTTCAAAGATAAGCTCAATAAAAAATACCTTTTTTAAAATTTCCGAAATGGTAAAATTTTAATATTTTTTTCTCGTCATTCTATTTTTTTTTTTATCAAATTCAATAAAAATAAAATTCACAATATCCCAAAAATTATAAATAACATGTTCGCACAAAAAATCGAATATATTTCTTTCGTCTTCACATGTTTTACGAGCCTTCTCCAAAGATCAGCTTGAACAAAAATTTTTCAGGGTCGCTTAAAATTCGTTTAATTCCAAAATCGTATAAAATTAAATATTTTTTTTCTCTTCATTTTAATACTTTTTATGTTAAAAGTTATGGAGATTATGAAAATTTCAAGTCGATATTTTAATATTTAGAGGTTGATCAAGATTTTTTTAACTTTCTTAATAGTGTGATCCTTAAAAAACATCTAGTTCACCCTACAAGGAAAGTTAAAAATATCTTGAGCGACCTCTAAATTTTAAAATATCTACTTGAAATTTTTATAAATTTCCGTAATTTTTAACATAAAAATTGTTATAATGAAGAGAAAAAAATAAAAAAAATATTTTAAATTTGCCCAAATTTAGAGATTTAAAAAATTTTAAGCGACCCTTAAAAATTATTTTTCAAGCTGATCTTTCCTGTGACACAAAAAATTTAATTATTTTTTGGGACACCCCTAACGTGTTAATTTATAAATTTAGGGCCCGATTACTAAATATACAGTTAAAGTTTAACTACCGGATAAATTTAACTTTTTCATGCAAATTTTGACAAAATTCTCCGTTCATGGTCCCAGTTAGTATCCAACTGTGCATTGAGTAATCGGTCCCAAGGAGGATTTTTATTTTAGATTGAACTTTTTGTATTTTATTTAATATTTTATAATTTAAATTTAATTTTTAATTAAGAAATGGATATTTGATATTTATTTTATTTATTTTTTACAATTTCAATTTTTAAACTGTAAAGTGAATTTTTTTTAATTAAACTTTATGTTATTTTATTTTAATTTCGTATTTTATTTAATAAACTGAATTAAATTATTATTTACATCAAATAAATATTTAATTTTTTGTAACTAAAACGATAAGATATACCACTAAAAAACTACTCGAAAAGGACTTAAAAACGGTTAAAAATATTAATGAAAAATGACTCGCAAATGATAAGAAATACGACTAAAAATTACTCGAAAAGACTCGGAGATTAATAGAAATACGACTGAAAAACGACTCAAAAAAGGCTCGCAAATGATTAGAAATATGACTAAAAACTAACTCGAAAAAGACTCGCAAACGATCAGAAATGTGACTAAAAAGTGACTCGAAAAAGACTCGCAAATGATTAGAAATACGACCACAAAAACGACTCGAAATAGACTCGCAAATGATTAAAAATACGACTAAAAAGCGACTCAAAAGGCTCGCAAGTGATTAGAAATATGACTAAAAACTAACTCGAAAAAGACTCGCAAGCGATCAGAAATATGACTGAAAAATGACTCCAAAAAGATTCGCAAATGATTAGGAATACGACCTAAAAAATGACTCGAAATAGACTCGCAAATGATTAAAATATGATAAAAAACTGACTCGAAAAGACTCTTAAACGATCAGAAATGTGTCTTCAAAATGACTCCAAAAAGAATCGCAAATGATTATAAATACGACTAAAAATGACTCGCAAATGATTAAAAATACGACGCAGAAATGTGTCAAAACTGACCAGAAAAGCGGGTAATAAAAGACTCCTCAAGAAGAGTCGCGGCTTGGGTACCATTTTCTCCCGAAAATGCAATCATTTATGATCAGAAAATGAGCGCAAATATGACTATTTTAATCGCGCAGGGGAGTCAAAAATGACTCGAATATGATCATTTTTTTCAGTAAATGCTAGGTGGGTATCAGCTTGACTGTATATGTGTGCGGTTAAGTGATTGTGTATGTGAGTGATACAAGGAAATACTATGTGTGGGTGTTAATGACACGATACACACAGAGAAAAAAATGCAGATTGAGAGCACCATATAATGATTAGAAATAGTAAGGTACTTATGATAATAATTACAATTCTTATGATCATTATGATCACAATATGATCATAATGGTCATAATATAATCATTATGATTATAATATGATCATCAATTATCATTATATTAGCCGCAATGATCATAATATGATTGATGATAGTTAGGATCATATTTATTATCATCATTCCATGATAAAACGAATTACTCTTTAACTCTAAATTTTTCGGCGTGTCTGTATTTGATAGTGTGTGTATTAAGGTAACTGTGCCATAAAGTACATGTGTTTGTTCACTTCTTTACTTAGAAAAGCAACAAAAAGTGTCAATATATGGCTTAACGAGTATTTGAAAGTATCTATAAAAGGGTGTCCCCTAAAATAGATTTGTCTTTTTAGTTTTATTACAAATGGTTCCAAATGCAAGAAATCGATTTTTTGTTGGAAAATGTTAACTAGTGCCACAAGTCTGTCTAAAATGTCGTAATTTGAAAAAAAATGTATTATTATTAAAAATTTCCAAAATTCGAATTTTCGAAATAAATAGTTTTCAATAACATTTTATTTTTTAAATTTCAAAAAATTATGGATCAAGTGACACATAATAATAGTTTTTTTTATGTGTGCGCCCCCGGTAGGCTAGTTGGCAGCGTGCTGCCTTATCAGTGCAAGGGTCGTGGGTTCGATTCCCACTAGAGGCACTGGTCTGTTTTTGCTACAACGCGCCCGAAATCCATATTAGCTAGTGCTCGGTTAGGGTAGTAGCATATAATTTGTAATTATATGATTATTAATTAATAAATAAAAAATGAAATAAAATAGTTTTATCAAGTGGAAAATTAGCTTTATGTGATCAATTTAAAGGCTTCATATTTTTTTCGTTTGGTCATAATTTAAAAATAAGTTCCATGGATCTTCTCTGTCCCCTGGTCACTAAGGGTTAAAGAATTTTTTGAATGAAATAAAAGATAATAATAGTCTAATAAATTTAAGAAAAAATTTTCCGAAAGTAATGAAAGGAGTACTTCTGTAAACACGATGAAAAAGTTTCTATATACTCAGATACAACTTGATATCATTTTATATGCTTATGTATGTGGCAATATATCACGATATGTTCATATCTTATATTTAGTTTATGAAAATTCTTAATATAACGTAATATATAATCATATATCACTGCATCGTATGTTATATATTAGCATATCTTGTATATCTGATCATATGAAATATATACAATCAAACAAACATAATTCCATCACTTTCGTATATAATTATATATTACAAAGCATATCATTACATATAAATACATAGTACAATTTAATGAAAAAAATGCAATCACTTTTATATATTTTTTAGCACGTTTAAACTAGAATATCAATGAGATTAAAAAATTACTGCAAAAAAACATGAACAACTATGTTTTTTTTTTTTTTTTGTATTGCAAGAAGAACCAAGGCACTCAACATCTGTTAAATATGCCAACCGGTTTTAAGAGAAACTGTTTTTAGAGGTTTTTTAAGTGCAGATTTTTTAGTAAAAGAAAAAACTACAATTTACAATCATTTCTAGCAAAGAATTGTTGGAAATAAATTAGAATTTAAAAATGAGGGTGTTTGAAGTTAACAATTCTATTGTTGGTGCCAACTGTTTTTTCTGTGTAATGTGTTGCTTTTCCTATAAAGGAATTAAAATTTTAATAAATTTAGACTTGAGCTGACGACAAAAAGTTAGTATAACAAACCTCTAATATCAGTTACAAATGTAAATTTAATTTGAAACTTAATTTTCGCTTTTGACATGTCAAATATGATAAACAAAATTTTGGTTTGCCGTTCAAAATTTTAGACAATACTGATATTTTCATTTGTAATTTTTCTATTTTAAATCTCTAACACGATTGTAATAATCCGAAAATTTTAATTTCAATATAAATATTCGTATTATCATTTAAAAATTCAAAAGAAATCTCTAATTAATTTATAACTCCTCTAATATAAATGAAATTTTCAATATCATTAAAAAAAATTCTGCATTTCAAATAGAAAACTTTACTTCATTTAAAATTTTTTGCGATTTCAACTGAAATGATAAATAAAACAGGGACCGTAACGGTTATAAGTGATATCAAAAAAGTTCCCTATATAACAGTTATTTTGTGGCTTAAAAAGAAAAAACGACATCCAAAACAGTTATTTTTCAACGAAAAATAAAAGATCGGATGAAACTCTTAAGAAGAGAGTTTTATTTCGCCTTCATTTAATAAAACTCTTTTGAGGAGTTTTATTTTTTCCGTCAGAGAATATAACTCATTTTATGTAAAGTGACACTCAAGCTTGCCGCTTGCCAGATCAATACAATATGTAAGGCAGTGTAATCTAATCACTGCATTGCAATTGAAAAAATCGTCATTTAAATGAAAACATGTGGGTTTTTAATTTGTTATTGTTTGATTCCTATTATTAAGTGGTTGTTGTTTTATATCTTATATCTTGATTTCTCATTAACTAGCTGAATAAAATCCAGTTTGCAACTGCATTAAGAGATAAGAAATAAAACAATAACAATTTAAAACGGCAGGTTTAATAACCAATTCGATGATCGACCGTCGACAAGCCGGAAGCTTCACGATCTTCACCGGATGTTTTCCGATCTTGGCCGGATGTTTGCGATACATCTAAATCTCAGTCATCATGGGCAGTATTTGAACTCCCTAAATGTAGATAGGGAACAAGAAAGCGAAGAAAGTGATAATGAGGATGATTAAAAAGATTTCTATGAAATCGACAATTTTGCTCTAAGGCCCTTGTCGATTGATAACCTCTTTTTGAGTTCTGGGAGGCTAAAAGAATATATTGGCCAAAAAATATTACAATGTGTACCTGCAACTCAGGTAAGCGTGGAAAGAGCATTCTCTGCTCTTAAATTGGTTATTGACCGACCTGCGTTCAAATCTTTCCGCAGACAAATTTTGAAAAAGTTATGTTCGTTAAATTAAACAAATAAATTACTACAACATTATAGCAAATAAAGTCAATAAAAAAAGAAGAAAATAAACAAAATGAGTTTTATTTTAGATGGAAAAA
>CM037852.1:217640744-217715147 GCA_021234595.1 Delia radicum
AACCATTAACGCCCACTGTCCCATATGAGAACACCCTCGATTTTTGGAAATTTTATCTGGAACAATTTGGCCAATAATTTAAGTCAAATTATTTCTGAAAGCCAACTAAATTTAGAAATCAATAAACAAAGGTTTTTTCTAGTCACATAATTTATTCATCTTTTAAATTCACATCATTTGACAGCAAAAGAAAAAATAAAATTTTGCAAAATTTTTGATAATACTGATATGATAGTTATTTTTAATATTTATTATTAGTTCAGGCACTAATTAAACCTCTTGAATCAAGTTTTACAATACCAAATTTCGAAACGGTTCGATTAGGGAAGCTGTTTTCACTTTTGGTCCTTTGCAATTTACAAGAATAACTTCGAACTTTTTTCAACTTTTATTTCACTTAGTCCTATTTGACGCATTTGCCTATCAAATAAATATATTTGCACTGAATTCTCTTCAGCAGACTTTATTTGGGCGTTAATGGATTAAGATGTCAATTGTGTTTATGTCATGTCAATTATGTTTATTAAACTTGTCTATAAAAACTCTTGTCTTGTCTGTGTATTGTGTTGGGTTGAATAACAAAATACAAAAATACATCATTATATGAACACTAGGGTGTCCCTTAAAAATAGTTTTGCCATTATAGCTTTCAATTTGATTGCAAATGGGTGCAAATTGAAGAAAAAATTTTTTTTTGGGGAAACGAAAATGGACAATTTTTAAAAGTGTATTTTTATTAAAAATTCCCAAATTTGAAATTTTTAAAAAATTATTTTTTTAAATTATTTACATAATACGGAATTCTAACATCATCGATTATTATTAACCCACTTTAGCCTGGCCAATTTGGACACCATTTTTTTAACCCTTAAAAGTAAAATTGGTATGATAAAGATTAGTAGCCTTTATCACACATCCAAATTAAAAGAAAATCTGAACGACATTATTCTACTAATTTGCTAGTTTGTCTGTTTGGTAAAAAGTAGAAACATTAACCTCATGTATATCAAATTACATAAAATAATTATTTTTACCCTTGTTGTATTAAGTTTGTAGTCATAATTAAAATTATGTTTCATAGGTCTTTTTCCCCCAGGCCACTACAGGTTAAAGATTTTTAAATAAAAGTAAATACAATTATAATAGTCAAATTAAGGCGTTATTTTCCAAAAAATATGCAAACTTTGATGAAAACATAAATTTTTTTTTTAAATTTTTGACAAAATAATAAATTTTTTAAAAAATATCCTGTAAAGGAGGCGCTCCACACACAAACACGAGTTTTGCACTTTTCAAATTATTTTTTTCTTTTTCTTTAATGACAACTCCAAATAAGGCATTTTAAAACATATGGGTCATTTCAAAAGCAACATTGACACTCATCAGCTCGCCTCCATTCGATTTCGTAAAAAATCGATTTTTTTAAAAAAACATACTAAACCTCTATTTGAATTTTTTATATATTTTAGAGAACATATTGATAAATCTTCAAACAAAAACTTAAAAAAAGAGAAGCTTTTGGAGATATTTGTGATACAAGGACATTTGTAAGTTTTTCTTTATCCTTTTTTAAAAGAGCATAAGTCTTAGCTTTACATATCTCGAAGAAGACAAAATACACTTCGAAATGATATTACATTTTTAAAATACCAACTTTAAGCAACGATAAAACTCAAAGTCAACGAATTTAAAAAAAAAAATAAAAAATATTTTGTCATAGTAATTAGGAGATAATATATACCAAGTTTCATGCAAATCGGAAGGGTTGAAGTTGAACATGTCATATATTCGTAAATATGCCTTCTGGAATGGACTAAACTTAATTAAACTTAAATTTAATTTAAAAAAAAAACGGTTTTTTTCTTTTTTAATCAAATTTGTGCGTTATTTTCAATTCTAGTCTAAAAAGTGTTAATGATATCCGATGAAGTCAGATTTTTATATCTGAATAATTTTGAATATACGAGGGGGGGATGAATAAGTCCATGACTATTTGAATGAAACACAGTTTTTTTTGCAAAAAAAAATTAATATTTTTTTTTCAACATAATCTCCTTTTAGGTCAATACACTTATGCCCGTAATTTCAAGCAATAGATACCTGACGGTGCTTAGATACCTACCCGATTTTGTTCGTGTACACGGTAGGTATATAAGCACCAGTAGGTATATATTGCTTGAATTTACGGCCATTAGTCCAACGTTTTTCCAATTTTTTATCCCTTCCAAATAATAGGATTTTTTGAGGTCCATAAAATAGGTATTTGTTTGATCAATAATTTCATCGTTGGAGCTAAATGTCTTTCACAGAGATATTTCTTTAGGTTTGGAAATAATAAATAGTCACTTGGGGCTAAATCCGGTGAATATTGCGGATGAGGTACCAATTCGTAGCCCAATTCATGGAATTTTGCCATTGAGACTGCACACGTGCATTATCTTGATGAAAAAGAAGGTGGCCATATGGGGTCGTTTTTTTTTTTAAATCCTCGTTAAATCGGTCCACTAAGTTGTCATAATATATGCCGTTTACTGTTTTTTCCCTTTTGAAGGTAATCGATGTGGATTATCCGGCGTGTATCCCAAAAAACTGTTGTCATTGCTTTATTGGACGACAAACTTACCTTGTCATTCTTCGGAGCCGGTTCACCCTGGAGAACTGTTGTAATGGATCCATGTTTCATCCAAAGTTACAAAACGCCGCAAAAACTCATTCCAATTGCGGTTAAACAACTCCAAACAATCCTTTGAAGTTGTCACACGATTACGTTTATGGTCGATTGAGAGCAAACGCGGCACCCATCTTGCAGACTGCTTTCTTAAACTCAACTGATCATTTAAAATCGAAATCACACTGCCATATGAAATGACTATGGTATCAATAATCTCACGTTCATGACGTTCAGCGTCATTTGTACTTGTGCGGACCACAACAAAAGTCAGTAAACCACTTTTTACCATTGAAATCGATGGTGCTGAGTCCCCATAGTATTTATCAAGCTTTTCGAAATGAGCACTCGAAATTCACTTTTTTCCATTTTTAAAAAATCCACGAGGTTGTATGCTATGAACAGCTGTTAAACGCAAAGTGAATGACGGAACTTGCTCAAAATTTGAGAGTAGTCTATTAACAGGTACTTGATGGGAGCAGTGTTCCAATTTATGTAACTACGAGGGAAGTTCGAAAAGTCACGGACTTATTGATTCGCCCTCGTATATAAAAAGAATAAATCAAATACAAAATTAAATTTTTAAAAATTTTGCATTTTGGAAATTTTTAATTATAATAAACTTTTTTTAAAAATGTTTTTCAAAAAAACAATCGTGTTTTTACATTTGGGACCATTTAGTAACAAAACTATTTTCAAGGGACACCCTAAGGAACACCATTTATGGTCTGGTACATATTGTTCGTTTTTCCATTTTTATTTTCTAGTAATTTTATTGTTTTTTTTTATTTTTACAATCTTTTGTTATTGTTTCATTGTAGTTGTTTATTTAATAAACTACTTGTGTTATTTTAACAAGCATAATCCTGCTACACGCTTGTTTTAGCCAGTTGTCTGTGTACATTTTACATTTGAAAATGTTTTGCAAAAAAAAAAAAAAAAACAATGCAGACAACAACAACAACAAAATTAAATGTCAAAGTTCATTGTTTTCAACAAAATAAATATTTAAAAAGCTTTTTTTTAATATTTGCGTTTTTAACATATTTGTGGTTAATTTATTATAAATTATTTATTTATTTAATAAACATAGATCTTTAGGGCAAGGAATTTCTTGAAAATGATTATTTTTTAGATAATCTAAAACTGGTATAGATTAAATCACAAATTTTTGAGAAAAAAACATTTTACTAATGTTTTACTAATAAATTTTGTTAAAAAAAAAAAAATTGTGCTGATAAGCACATTAAAAGTGTGGACGACAACCAGATTGAAAGATATACGCAGAATGAAGTTGATATCGCGGCATGTCCAGATGTAGTAGTGACGAGGAAAATGATACTAAAAAGTACAACTCTAGCAAGAGATATAAAAAAAATCAACCATGGTAGATTTTGTATGTGTGTTTTCATACATAGTAAAACAAAAGGACACCAACCGTGTGTATCATATACGGATTAAAAAAACGTAAATTGTCTATTTATTAAATTAAAGACAAAATAATATATATAACCATTGATGTATCATCAATTACAAAATGTATGAAATATAAACGTAAAGTAATGTTTAAAATATTTTTTTAAAAATCTATATTTAGATACATAACTTTGTAATTATTTGTAAGCATGAGGATAAGGTATATGAGTTTAACATCACAACCTAAAACCTGAAGCACAACAATTCATTTTCATTTTAAGCAACCCATTATTATATGTGACGATAGCTCAGTTGGTATAGTGCTCGCCTAACAATCAGAGATCCCAGGTTCAAATCTAAGAGAGACCACGTTATTTATTTAATAAAAAAAATAGGTGTAATAATTTTATTTTTATAAATTTTTTATTATAAAAATCTATTTACAGACACATTACTTTTCCCAACCCGGTAACCTTATAAGTTACTTTACGTCTTACTAGGTAATGAGCCCACACATTACTTTTTGGCTCAGCGTCTTTAAAATGCATCAGTGAAGTACGGTGTATTGCAATGCGTGGGGCCCTATATATTACTTTATCCATTATTTGGTAATGAGTCGTTTGGCTGGGATATTTATGCATATTTATTGTTTTTATTTGTTCAAAAAAAAAAAACAATATATGAATACATTTTTATATTTTAATTTAAGCAAAATCATTTTAAAATTTTTAAGTCCGAAGAAACGCGATCTTTAGAGTGCATATTTTTAATTTTTTTTAGTTGGATAAAAATTCCTTGCCCTAAATTATCACCAGGGACTGAAAGTTCATGCATATGCATATTTTTTTAATTAAGTCTGAGAATACAGCAAACAAAATATCTTTGCGAATCAAAGAGTTTGCGCTAAAATGGCATGGATTTGTAGTGCTTCTTTTTGCATATTTGTCTACCAATGCATATTTTTGGATATTTCGCTTTAAATTCATATTTTTACATATTTACATCAAAATGGCATCGATTTGCTAGTGCATATTTTTGCATATCGAGGGCCTATATTCAAAACCCTCTATCTTTGATTTTCACGAAAATTACTTTTTGATCAGTAATCATAACAAAAATATTTTTTTTTGCTGTTTTATTTGCATTTTTGTTATTTCTCTATCTTACGCAATTAATTTTTCTGAATGCAAAATCCTCTATCTTTTCAAATAATAAATTTTCAAATATTTTTTTGGAATAATTTCTTCTTGCAATACATGTTTTCTTACTATTTTTTTTTTTGCATGCTGAACATGAATTTTACATTTTTTAATTTTTTATTAAAATAGCGAAAGCCGATTCTGAATTGAATTAAAATGAAAATATTTTACCTTTTGTTTTTGGAAAATATAATATCCATAGCATAAAAAAAAAATGGTTAAACTTGCAACTTGTTAAAAAAAAGTGTCTACTTTTAAATTGTCATCTACGATATTATTGTCAAAAAAAAATTATTTATGTGATATTAAAAATCATAATTAAAATATTATTGTCGCGTGATAAACTTACATAATGGTAAGTTTAAAATTAAGTTTAATAATTAGAATTTAATAATAAACTTTTAATATTTTGTGTGAACAGAAAAATAAAGTGGCTTTTAATTCCTTGCAACGTATAGCAGTCCATTATGCATCATCAAATGAAGATGTGGAGGATGGGCGGATAACAGGTATGTTTACACATAACTAATTGCAAAAGCAATAAAACAAAATACATATCTACCCAGATTCCGAAGACGAGAAAATCAACAATGATGTGGTCGTTTGCAAAAGAACTAAATGGAAACATAATCAAATACCCGAAAGGAAAACTCAGAAAAACGAATGAGAGGCCAAAAATATTTAGGATTTTCTATTGCTGATGGAGTTTCCATACAAAATTCAAAAAGACCCCCAAGAAAAATGGGAATTTCGTGTTCATCATCATTTTGCGCAAAAAGCAAATTAACACACTGCCAGAAATTTGATCATGAAATCAGAAATTATATTTTTAAAATGTCTTGGGATATGACCTGGGAAGCTAAACAAGTGTTTGTAAAAAGCCACGTCATACAGAAAGCCAAAAAGAATTGTACAGTTGAGTATTCAAAGAAACAGAACAGCTTTAAATTCACTTTAACCTACAACCAGGAACCTCTACAGGTATGTCGTTTCATGTTTCTTTCTACTCTATCAGTAAATGTTGATATGGGTAAAGGTTGGTTAAAAGTCAAAGAACCCAAAATTTCATCACTTGGTGCTAAAAGATCTTAAAATACAGTACATTTAAAAGAATATTTTTAACAATTAGATACTGTCGTAAAAACACTACACCACTACTGTCGTAAGGACACAAACAAAATATATATCGGAGCAACATTTAAAACCAAATCAGATATATATAAAGATTACTGTAATTACTGCTCAGAGAAAAATTTTCAGGCCGTTTCCACTTTTTCATTTTCTCAAACTTTTGAGGAGGAGAATTTGGCTTTGTTTATGCCTCGCAAAGACCAATGCGATTTAAGGCTAAACAAGTACCAGCTGATGAATACAATCAACATTTCAAAAAAAATCGTACACAGTACGAAAAAGGTATTGATAAAATTGCAGCTGAGAAAGGTATACGTCACGTTTTTACAATGGATGCTCAAGCAGTAAAACTGTGCTTCAATATTAATGCATCAGCAATTTACTTTAAGCAACGGCTTCAGGTACACAATTTTACTATTTACAATATAGGCACAAATTATTGGTGCGAAATCAATGGTGATTTGTCCGCGTCGGTATTTATTTCCTGTATTATTCATCATTTAAAAACATATTGCTTATCGGATTCATTGCCAATTACAATTTTTTCGGATGGTTGTGGCTACCAAAACCGCAACCATTATTTATCTAATGCTCTATCTAATTTTGCTGCGGAAAATAATAAAGTTATTGAACAGAAGTTCTTAGAGAAAGGCCATACGCAAATTGAGTGCGATAGTGTCCATGCTAAGATAGAGATTAAATTGAAAAATCAATCTATACACTTGCCAATCGATTGCGTTAGAATTACTAGAGAAGTCAGAAAGACTGTTAAAATTATCAATGAGATCGTAAAAAAGCCGTTGGATGCAGAATATTTAAATTATGATTTCTTTAATAATTACAACGATGACAAACTTATGCGTTTTTCTTCCATTAGACCAGAACGAGTAAAGAACGATCCTACTGTGTCTAATTTAAGATCTCTTTTATATCTTCCAGATGGTAACATAACATATAAATTAGATTTTGATACAGATTACATGGATCTACCTGTTCGTATTCAACCTTACACAGGACATATTGAACCAAAACCTCTATATTCTGGTCCACTATCAATTCAGCCAAATAAGTGGAAGAATTTGCAAGATTTGAAGAGCGTAATACCACCGGAATACCACTATTTTTACGATAATTTACTCCAATCAAACTCCAAAAAACTTAAAAAAGCAAAAAAAAAACATGACTTTTTGTTTCATATTGTTTATTATTAATTTTTTAATTTTTTTATCTTATGTTGTATTAGACGTTATCTTAAATAAATCACCTTAAAAACTGAGAAATGGCATAAATAAAATCAAAATAATTTATTTTTTTTTTATAGTAATTAAATGTGCTAAAGTCCCAAAAAATCCGGATAGGGACACGCCTACATCAGATTGTTTCACAATTTGTTAAATAAGTTTTGGGACTTTAGCACATTTAATTACTATAAATGCAATTAATGTTTATCCCGATGAAAATAAATTTAAATAACAAATATGCAGGTGCTTGTGCAATTTAAATGTAACTGACACTAATAGAAAACATATGATTTTCTATTGTTGATTTACTTGAATAAACGTCACTACATTGCTAGGTCTGTCAAAAAAACAGAGTAGTATTTGGAAGATGACAAAGCCAATTGTGACAATATTTTGTTGTTGTTTTTGTTTTTTCTTTGATATTTTAAATTTTGAATCTCGCTCCTAGACGAGGACAAGAAATTCTCATTGAGTTTGTGATTTAACATAACAAATAACTCTAGAAATTCGAATAACATAGTCCCCTGAAGATTTCCTTAGGCAGGAATGAAATCCGGATAGGGACACGCCTACATCAGATTGTTTCACAATTTGTTAAATAAGTTTTGGGACTTTAGCACATTTAATTACTATAAATGCAATTAATGTTTATCCCGATGAAAATAAATTTAAATAATTTATTTTTATTAAAAAACCGTCTATCTGATAATTTTCATACATAAAGATTGAATATTTTTGAGAAGCAAAACCCTCTATCTATCATAAAGTCCCCAATAATGCAACATTTTTAAAACCACTTATATGTGAGATTCAGTAGTTGCTTTAAAAAATAGTGTAGAATACCGAATTTTAATAACTCAAGTAATACGCGAAAAAAACAGTTTTTTTGGCTCTCCTGAAAAGTTGTGTTTTTTAAGATAGAGGGTTTTGAATATAGGCCCTCGATATGTAGCTACAAATGCATATTTCGCTTTAAATGCATATTTGTAGTGCATTTTTACACATTTTGCTTTAAATGCATATTATTATTGCATATTTTTAATAATTTAGCACACTCTTATTAAATTTTTTGAGTTTTTTGTTAAAAATCACTTTTAGTATTATTTTATGTTCTACCAACGAGCATATAGAGACCCCCTTTAATTTTCTCTTAAATTTTATTTGCAATCCAGAATTAAGAGATACATGTTCTAGTGATGTTTTAATTGCATATTTTTCAATACAAAAAATTATAATTTTGTGTTAATGGTACAGAGAATATTTACAAACAATACAAATTAAATTTTAAATTTAAATGAAATTACTTTAAAATATGAAAATAATTAATTTTAAGAAAATGTAAGTGCATATTTTTTTAGTTCTTAGAGCATATTTTAAGATTTTTCATGCATAATATGCACTAATTTAAACAAAATATTTAAATTTAAAGAGAAAATAATTTAATCTTTCCTTTAGTTTATATCCTGACGAATACGTGATATATTTTAAAACTTAAAATTGTATGTTATCATTTAAACTTCTATTAATAAAAGTGATTATTGATTTTGTTCATTTCCTTATTATTTTTCTCATTATGTATATCACCATCATTTACATTATAAAAACACAAAGGGTGTAAACGAAAAAATGTTTACAAATTAAAATGCTAATTATAGAAAAACTAGAAGCAGTAAAAATAAAGTTGAGATATCAAATAACAGAAAATTTTATCAAGTTTTTAAATTAAGAACAAAGTTTACCAGTTTTTGCGAGACGGAGAGACTTCTCGCATTCTCGTTATAAGAGTCCATGTTAGGTTTTGGACAACTGCTTGGACAATTAAAGAAAATTTTATCAAGTTTTTAAATTAAGAAAAAAGTTCATCACTCTTTGTGAGACGGAGAGACTTTTCGCATTTTGGACAATTGATTTGACTAGTGAATTTAAGTGTAAGTAATGGGTGCGATAAAGTAATGCATTAGCTTGTAATGTGTACTCCTTACCTGTATCATTATTTTCCAACAAGAAGTAATGAGTTATCGATTATTGAACACTTATGGATTACCTTGATACCTCATTACATTTTACATTACTTTAAAACATAAAATAATGACTTACCGATCATCAATTAAGTAATTCATGAATTATAAACGTAAATTTATTATTAATATATGTTTTTCAAAATCTATTTATAGACACATTACTTTGTGATTTTTTGTAAGCATGAGGGTAAGGTGTATATTTTTGATATCACGAACAAAAACACCAAGCAGAACAACTCATTTACATTTTAAGCAATAAAATATTATTTGTATCGATAGTTAAGTTGGTAGAGTTCTCGCCTAACTTATTGTTAAATACCAGAGACCCCAGGTTCGAATCCCAGCATAACCACGTAATTTATTTAATAAAAAAAAAGTTATTTATTTAATTAAAAAAAACTTTTTTATAGACACATTATTTTTCTTCCCCTGGTTTGTTTACAAACTAAACAAAATATAAAAAGAGGAGAGAAACAAAAAAACGTGTATTGAATATCCACCAGAGGTGGATCTTGCTCATCAAACAAGTTTTCAATTTATTTTTTGATCAATGGTTATAATCTTTAACTTCAAACTCATATGTATATTTGTTCTCATGTAGTGAGTAAACTAGTTCATATGTATGTTTGATGTTTGGCATGGGATTGTTACCGCTTTCAAAACGTGTTCTGATGATGGGAACCTAGAAAATTCCCGAAATAGATCTATCAACACATTCCTGAAAGGGTCAAATAATAAATTTGAAAACAAAAAACTCTGTAGATTATTTGTTAGGACAATATCCTAATGAAGAAATATAGAGTATGGCATCGAACTTGAATAATTTTCATTTTCATTGCACAATTAAAGGTCGAAAAAAACATAATTTTTATTTTTAATAAAAATTATAACAAACTTGGATTAAAATTAAATTTTAATTAAAAAAAATAAACAAATTTTAGTATATGTTGATATATTCCTCTTGACATTTTTATTTCTTATATTTGTGATACATTGCCATATAAGAAAATATCTACCAATATCTCCATATTTATATTTTTTTATCTGCCATATATTTTTTGATATGGAGAAGAAAATTCGAAGAGGTGAAATATACAACTTTATGTGCCCTAGGACAAAATCATTTATTAACAGATATGGTACAAAATATCAAAGTTATTTTATATATAAATCTATGTGACTTTTTGCAAAAACCAAAAAACTTGGAAATAGTTCATAAAATTCTATCAGAATTTAAAAAAATATATAAATTCTGGTGTTATACTTATGCAGAGATTTAAAAGAAATCGCTTTTTATTTTAATTCTAAATTCTTAAATATAACTAAAATATATTTTCAAAATTTTATAAGAAGTCGTTCGTAAATTTAATTGAAGTGGTTCGTTTAATTAACATTAAACGATTTTTTCAATAAATAGATGTATTCGATTAGATGGATAATTCTATACAAATATAGTTTAGTAGCTTTATGAAAACTAGATGAATAAACTCGATTATATATTTTTACACTCGAATAAAACGTTTCTTTGTTAGGTTCCCAACCAATCGACAATAACAGTTCAGCACATTTTCTAAACACTGGTGAAGCACATTTAAACGCTGTAGTATTTTGCATATATGGTCATAAATTTGTAAAACTGTACTGGTAAAGTCCTCCCTTTGTACTAAAAAATACCGTTTAAGACGAATTCCGAGGGTACAGAACATTTTGTTCGTTTTAAGCTAGAGTTTCATAAACCACGGAATAATCTTATCCTACATGGTGGGATATGGACATGTATGACCGTAAATCTCTTCATAAATAAGCATGAATGAGCGCATACATGTTCATAAATGGATGCATATATGATGATTTTTAACCGCGTATGGTATATATTAGTTAGCATGATTTCATATATACTTGTATATGATTTGATATAATGTTACGTATAATGATATATTTTAGGATATGATAAGATATGGCAAAGAATACAAAAAAATGTTGAATTAAAATTCCACATATCATATCTTATCTTATACGATGTTATTCGCAACAAAATTTAAACAGACCGGAGAAAAAACGTTCATATACAATCATAACTTATTATAAAAACATATAAAGGGTCCGCCATCTAAATTTTTTTCAACTAGTGCTTATTTCGTGAATGGTAACACTTAGCTCATGTCTGATTTGACAGATAATTAGTTTTATCCTTCCGCTGAACGAATATGGTCCATATGTTCGTTATCTAGTGAAAAAAGTGAAAGAAACTGGCATCCTCATCGATAAACCAAAGCGTGAAAAGCCAAAAACAGTGCGTACACCCGAGAATATTGCTGCTGCGGCAGAAAGTGTGCGTGAAGCGCCATCAACATCAATTCACCGTCGTTCTCAACAATTGAACATTTCGAAGACATCATTGAGACGAATTTAGCATAAAGACCTTGGTATGACGCCATACAAAGTCCAATTGGTTCAGGAGTTCAAAAAAAAAAGTTATTTGGCGGACCCTTTAGTTTTATAAAGCTTAATATAAATATATTTGATTGTGGATATGATCATATATAATTTAATATTGGATTTAGTTTTTCAACATTTTTTGATATGAGCCCATACATAAACATATCTTAATATATATTAATTAATATTACAATAGATATACCATATAAAACTAAATATGGTATATATTAGTTGGCATGATTTCATATATAATTTTATATGATTTGATACAATGTTACGTATAGTAATATATGGAATCATCTTTAATGGAATATTCCTCAATTTTGAATTAAAATTTGTACTTCGCTTTGGACATGTTAAATATTAAAAATTAGATAATAGTTTGATATTAAAATTTTTTACAATTTTATATGATGTTGTGGTGGAATCTTAAAATTACATTTTCCGTCGAAATTTTTAAATTAAAAATTTAAAAGTTTAATATACTGATCTCAAATTTTTTAAATTACAAACATAATTGGAAGTATGCTTAACAAACAAATTGTAACAAATTAAATTGTGATTATCTATGTGAAATTGAGAAAATGTGACGTTAAATGTTAAAGAACGTCAAAATCTTAATTTAAATTTGAATATTCGCACAGTAATTTTAAAATTTAATTAAAATAATGGGGCGTTATGTTAATTCTTTTAAGCTTGAAAACTATTATACATTTTTATGTTTGACATTAAATTGAAGTAGATAAAATCTTATGTTATAATGTACAATTTGATATAATTGGATGAGGAGAATTTCGGATGAAACTGTATCAAATCACTTTTAATTGTATCTAAATAAGTCCTATATGACAATTAGATCTAATTTAATCGGCCCATTTTTCTGATGAAATTTTATATAATTTTTTTTTTTTGGGTCATATTAAATTAGATATAACTATATGCAGCTCCAAGCAGTTTTTTTAATCGGAAATATAATTGAATCAAATTGCATTTGTTTGAATCTAACCGTTTTTCATGGGCATATTTATTTTTTTTTTTTTATTTTTTCGTCTTTGGACATAAAATGATATGAAACAAGTTTTAGAAATAAAAACAAAAATTGTCCGCAATAAAAAAACGATGCCTGGCGTAACTCAAACGGAGACAATACATACAGCCGACAAATTCTACTCTATGAGAAATTTTGTCTGCTTTAGTGTATAAACTTTAGTGTATACAACCATTTAAAAAGCAACAAATTTTCCATATCAATATACTTGATATATCATCATATGCATGTGTGTTTGTTGTATACCATTTGGTAAAAATAACATATATTCCGACAAACAATGTTTACATGAGAAGAGCCGTGGTATGCTGATTGTATAAAAATGTTTTAATTTTTGTATTATATGCAAAATTTCTGCATTTCAAAACGCTTCGATTTTATGATAATATTTACCAAATCAGCACTAAATCAGACAAAAAATCTCATAGAGTAGATTTTGTAGGCTATATGTAATATATCGGCATAAGTTAAGCCAATCATCGCTTTCATATTGGAAAGAACTGAATATTGGGGTGATGCCTATGAAACAATTGTATTGTCTATTATGAAATAAATCAAGGTGTGTTTTTTTTTTAATTTATACCAGTTTTCCTATAACTGTTGGCAAATTATTTATAATTTCAGTAATTTTTTTTATTATTTTTTGATTTTTTGTAAAAAAAAAATAATTTCACTGTTTTTTAAAAAAATTATTTAGCCAAATTTGTCTTTTTGTTAAAAACAATGGCCAAAATTAAACTTTTTCATAATTATTTTTATCAGTTTATAAAAGAGTAGTAGAAAAGAGTAGTAGAAACTGAATTTTATTTAGAGATATGAACACTGTAGCTTTCATATCAGAATTTAACGCTCTCCCAAATGATCATGAGTAGAATTTCGATATTATTAGCTGTTTCATTAACCAAACTGATTTGTAAATACCCTATGGGGAATGGGACCGGTCCTGCGTGTGCCACAGGATCGGTCCCTTCGTGCCAGAGACCGGTCCTCTGCTAAACCCTACCCTATGTAAACAACTGGCAACTTTACCATGGGCTTATCATAGGAGGGGGTCATTTGTCCTGCTTTAAACCACATAGTGGCATGCCACAGGACTAACCAAAGATGGGCATAAAGACGGGCATAAAAATATACGAAAACTAAACAGCTTCCAATGGGTAAAATTCTGGCCAACTGGCTTTTTCTTGTTAATAAGCATTCTGGTTAAGTGATATGTCCTCCCTTTACCAGTCACAGGATTGGTAATTTTAGGACAGTTGACACTGCTTAACCCACTTCAGTATTAAATTATACCAGTCCTGTGATAAGTCCTTCTATAACCAGTAACTTTTAGGTCAATTGACTCCTCATTCCACATAGGGTAATTTTTTAAATCTAAAATGACTTTATTCTTTTAATGTCTATGACTGGCAGATTTAAACAACAAGAGATAATAGGTAAAAACTAAATTAAGAAGAAGAAAAAACCAACATATTACAGGGGAAAAGGTGAAAAATATAGCCTTAAATGAGCATGAACTCTATAAAACACAGAAGCAGTAAAGTGGTAAGCCGTTTGTCAACAGGCACAAAAAAAGTACTAGAGAATACGAAAAACCACACAAAAAATAAAATATAATTTAAAAATAACGATGTCAATATTAACAAGAACGACAGTGTGATAATGATGTTTTTATTTCGATTAATATTATATACTTTTTTTCCATATTTCCCTACAGTTAAAGTATTGGTGTGGTAGTGGCTTTTGTTGTCATGGCTGTTTTATTAGATGTTGTAATGCAATGTAATGTATTGGTATTGGTAGTGGTTATAAAAATCCAATATGTTAAAGGATTTTCTGAAACGTGTAACAACAAATAAAAAAAGATGAAAAAAAAGATGAAACTTAAAGTTAATGTGTTTAGATGTTCATATCAGCTTGACTGTATATGTGTGCGGTTAAGTGATTGTGTATGTGAGTGATACAAGGAAATACTATGTGTGGGTGTTAATGACACGATACACACAGAGAAAAAAAATACAGATTGAGAGCACCATATAATGATTAGAAATAGTAAGGTACTTATGATAATAATTACAATTCTTATGATCATTATGATCACAATATGATCATAATGGTCATAATATAATCATTATGATTATAATATGATCATCAATTATCATTATATTAGCCGCAATGATCATAATATGATTGATGATAGTTAGGATCATATTTATTATCATCATTCCATGATAAAACGAATTACTCTTAACTCTACATTTTTCGGCGTGTCTGTATTTGATAGTGTGTGTATTAAGGTAACTATGCCATAAAGTACATGTGTTTGTTTACTTCTTTACTTAGAAAAGCAACAAAAAGTGTCAATATATGGCTTAACGAGTATTTGAAAGTATCTATAAAGGGTAGTCCCCTAAAAATAGATTTGTCTTTTTAGTTTTATTGCAAATAGTTCCAAATGCAAGAAATCGATTTTTTGTTGGAAAATGTTAACTAGTGCCACAAGTCTGTCTAAAATGTCGTAATTTGAAAAAAAATGTATTATTATTAAAAATTTCCAAAATTCGAATTTTCGAAATAAATAGTTTTCAATAAACATTTTACTTTTAAATTTCAAAAAATTATGGATCAAGTGACACATAATAATAGTTTTTTTATGTGTGCGCCCCGGTAGGCTAGTTGGCAGCGTGCTGCCTTATCAGTGCGGGGGTCGTGGGTTCGATTCCCACCAGAGGCACTGGTCTGTTTTTCGCTACAACGCGCCGAAATCCATATTAGCTAGTGCTCGGTTAGGGTAATAGTACATAATTTGTAATTATATGATTATTAATTAATAAAATAAAAAATAAATAAATAGTTTTTATCAAGTGGAAAATTAGCTTTATGTGATCAATTTAAAGGCTTCATATTTTTTCGTTTGGTCATAATTTAAAAATAAGTTCCATGGATCTTCTCTGTCCCCTGGTCACTAAGGGTTAAAGAATTTTTTGAATGAAATAAAAGATAATAATAGTCTAATAAAATTTAAGAAAAAATTTTCCGAAAGTAATGAAAGGAGTACTTCTGTAAACACGATGAAAAAAGTTTCTATATACTCAGATACAACTTGATATCATTATATATGCTTATGTATGTGGCAATATATTACGATATGTTCATATCTTATATTTAGTTTATGAAAATTCTTAATATAACGTAATATATAATCATATATCACTGTATCGTATGTTATATATCAGCATATCTTGTATATCTGATCATATGAAATATATACAATCAAACAAACATAATTCCATCACTTTCGTGTATAATTATATATTACAAAGCATATCATTACATATAAATACATAGTACAATTTAATGAAAAAAAAATGCAATCACTTTTATATATTTTTTAGCACGTTTAAATTAGAATATCAATGAGATTAAAAAGTTACTGCAAAAAACATGAAAAACTATGGTTTTTTTTGTATTGCAAGAAGAACCAAGGCACTCAACATCTGTTAAATATGCCAACTGGTTTTAAGAGAAACTGTTTTTTAGAGGTTTTTTAAGTGCATATTTTTAGTAAAAGAAAAAACTACAATTTACAAGCATTTCTAGTAAAGAATTTGTTGGAAATAAATTAGAATTTAAAAATGAGGGTGTTTGAAGTTAAAAATTCTATTGTTGGTGCCAACTGTTTTTTCTGTGTAATGTGTTTGCTTTTCCTATAAAGGAATTAAAATTTTAATAAATTTAGACTTGAGAAATCTCTAATTAGTTTATAACTCCTCTAATATAAATGAAAATTTTCAATATCATTAAAAAAAAATTCTGCATTTCAAATAGAAAACTTTACTTCATTTAAAATTTTTTGTGATTTCAACTGAAATGATAAATAAAACAGGGACCGTAACGGTTATAAGTGATATCAAAAAAGTTCCTATATAACACTTATTTTGTGGCTTAAAAAGAAAAAAAGACATCCAAAACAGTTATTTTTCAACGAAAAAATAAAAGATCGGATGAAACTCTTAAGAAGAGAGTTTTATTTCGCCTTCATTTAATAAAACTCTTTTGAGGAGTTTTATTTTTTCCGTCAGAGAATATAACTCATTTTATGTAAAGTGACACTCAAAGCTTGCCGCTTGCCAGATCAATACAATATGTAAGGCAGTGTAATCTAATCACTTGCATTGCAATTGAAAAAATCGTCATTTAAATGAAAACATGTGGGTTTTTAATTTGTTATTGTTTGATTCCTATTATTAAATGGTTGTTGTTTTATTTCCTATATCTTTATTTATCATAACTAGCTGAATAAAATCCAGTTGCAACTTAAACAATAACAATTTAAAACGGCAGGTTTAATAACCAATTCGATGATCGACCGTCGACAAGCAGGGAAGCTTCACGATCTTCACCGGATGTTTTCCGATCTTCGCCGGATGTTTGCGATACATCTAAATCTCAGTCATCATGGGGCAGTATTTGAACTCCCTAAATGTAGATAGGGAACAAGAAAGCGAAGAAAGTGATAATGAGGATGATAAAAAGCTTTCTATGAAATCGACAATTTTGCTCCAAGGCCCTTGTCGATTGATAAACCTCTTTTTGAGTTCTGGGAGGCTAAAAGAATATATTGACAAAAACTATACAATGTGTACCTGCAACTCAGGTAAGCGTGGAAAAGAGCATTCTCTGCTCTTAAATTGGTATTGACCGACCTGCGTTCAAATCTTTCCGCAGAAAATTTTGAAAAAGTTATGTTCGTTAAATTAAACAAATAAATTACTACAAACATTATAGCAAATAAAGTCAATAAAAAAAGAAGAAAATACACAAAATGAGTTTTATTTTAGATGGAAAAATAAAACTCCTTAAATGAGTTTCAAAATAAAACTCCTCAAATGAGCTTTATTTACTGACGGGACAAATAAAACTCCTCAAAAGAGTTTTATTTCAGACGGAAAAAATAAAACTCCTTAAATGAGTTTCAAAATAAAACTCCTCAAAGAGCTTTATTTTCTGACGGGACAAATAAAACTCCTCAAGAGTTTTATTTCAGACGGAAAAAATAAAACTCCTCAAAAGAGTTTTATTTAATGAAGGCGAAATAAAACTCTCTTCTTAAGAGTTTCATCCGATCTTTTATTTTTTCGTTGAAAAATAACTCTTAACTGTGGAGTTGAGATCGTTTTCTGAAGATCACCATAGATTCTGAAAGATCACTTCGATACGAAACGAGTGGTATATAGTAGTATACGTCTCCGTTGACTCTAACATAGAGAGTTTTTGAGTTAAAGTTTTCGGGATACTTGTTATTTCGGTCTCTGAAATAAAACTATAATAAATTGTATGTTTATCATAGTTTTACCTTTATGTACAAGTCATATGCCGAGTTTTTATAAGAATACCTAATACACTTAGAATACTATGTAGGTAAAGACCACTGCAAATGCAGTTGAAAACAAATGAAATTTCATTTAAAGAAAGGACGACTTACATTACAATAAATTCAACTAACATTGTCATTTGTTTTTTAATGTTCAAACAATGGCTAACAATTATAGTAAAAATGATCCACATGGTAGTAAAAAATAAACAAACATTTATTTTTTTCATTTTTTCAAATAACAAAAAACAACTGTAAAAAATTATTGTAAAATCATAAGAAAGTCATTTGATGTGGGTTGTTTTTTTTTTTTAAATGAACTACAAGGTTAGCAAAGAATTTAATTTGTTCTACAAATAACTGACATTTACATTAAAAATAAAGAAACTGTATTACAACCCAAACAACTACATATTTTTAAAGCAGAAGTTCCCTGAGTGTATTAATGTTTTTTAAAGTGTAAGAAACCATTAGATATTTATATTTAAAATATTATATAGACTATACTATATCCTATTGTTTTAAGTTAGATCTAATCTTATAGTATAACGTCAAATTTGATCAAATTTCGATGGGGACAAAATTCGGACAAAACTGTATCAACTCCCTTCTCATTATATCTGAATTAATCTAATATGATACAATTAGATATGATTTGATACAATTTAGTCGGGCCATTTTTCGGATTAAATATTATACAATTAATTATGGGGTCATATTAGATAAAACTACATAAAGCTTCATATCAGTTTTTTCTGATCGGGGTTATACAAGTTTCCCTTTCAATTTTAACACATATATTATTATAGAATTATACGTGTTGCCATAAATAATTATATATAAAAGTGATAGAATTTGTTTGGTTTTATTGTATCATATATACTTATGTATAATTATACATGCAAGTATATGTGATCTAATATAAAACTATATCAAGTATATATGGTGAGATAATAAAAGACCAACTGATATACAACATAAGATGTTATGATATATTGCACTATATTAGACAGTTTCGTAAAAATTAGTATGAGATGTAATTATATATCGTTACATATGACTATATATAGAATTGGATACAATGATATCAATCTATATATGACTTTATATAAGATTTTTTCGTCGGGTGGGAAGTGTACTGACAAATCTAGTTTTAATGGGACACCCTAATCTATAAGTATACGTGTGTGTGTGTATATGTATGGGTTTATATTTGTTGCTATGTATTAGTTTGTACAATATTATGTATGTATGACATTAGCAAGTAAGTAAAAACCGAAACCATTCAAGCCAAACCCAACCCATTTGTCAATTTATGTAATCTAATGATGATTTAATGGGGGTTATAAAACATGGATACAAAAGTGTTAATTTTTTTTCTAAATAAAAAATCTAACAGAAAAACTTAAATTAACCCCACATGAGTTAAAGGGGTTTTTCAAAGAAATATTTGCTTTTGTGAAATTTAAAATATTCTTTTCTGTGAAAAAAAAAAATAACAGCTGCTAAGTTTCTCAAGATTTTTTACAAATGGTATACCAAACAAAGTTCTATATTTTTTATTCTTTTTTCCGTTAAACCATTATAAATAATTATAATTCTTGTTTTCTTTTATTTTGGTGTTTTTTTTTTTTTTTGCTTAAAGCCAACCAACTTTAAAGTAAAAAAAGTAAAACAAAAAATTCCAACAAACTTTTATGTTCGTTGGTGAAACATTCCAAAAAAAATAGCAACATAAGTTTCAAGTACTCTTTTATACCTTATCTAAGTACAAAACTTATTGTAACAATAAGTACTACAAGAAACTCAAATAACATCTAAAGAAAATTGTCATAGTTGGCAATATGAGTAGTTGTAACAAAAAACAAAAAAAAAAACAAAAAGAAACAGGAAATGAACGAGTGAAAATGTTACTTTGCAATGAAAAAAAAAAAAGGAAACCGGAAATATAACGATAAAAATTGTCTGGCAAGTGAGTAAATTGTAGCAATAGTTTTGAAGTATTAGAAAATAGAAGAAAATGAAATATTCTTTTTTTAAGTAGTTATGTTCGTAAGAAAAAGTTCTATAAATACCAAAATGACAAGGTAAAACAAAAAGAAAAAAAAAAAAAATAAGTGGGTATATTCTATGACGTTGGGCAAAAAGGTATTAAATCAAAAAATGCATTTTAAGTTTTTGACTAAGTTTAACTCAATTTTTCTCTCTCTTATGTTTGGTGTAAATAACTTAAGTCTTGCACAACTGTTTCCCCTCGTAATCATTTGCTCTTCAGGCAGACAAATTTATATTTTGTTTGGTATTAATGAAAAACTTCAGTTTCTGACTTAAGACCTTTTTGCCTAACTGCAAAGAATTAAAGTTGGACATTAACATTCATATCAAATGTATTCTTAGATATTTTTTTTTAAACTTATAACAACCTGTTAAGTAACATATCATGCCCACTTGACTAGTATTTCAAAAAATATATGGCATTGTAGGGTGAAGTGGGAATTTTGGGTAAAATGGGAAATGTTCAAAATTTCGTTTAAAAAAAATATATTACTGTTTCAACTTTATTTCATGTTTATTAACAGTTTTAGTAAGATAAATACCGCATAGATCTGCTACAAAATTTAAATTGAATTTTTAAAATATTTAAACATTGGACGACTTTAACTTGAACCGCTGCAGATGTATTAAGGGGGACATTACATTCGCGGCGGAGAAAACAGACCTTTTTTAAAAAATTCATAACTCAGTCAAAAACAAACATTTTTCCAAAATTTTTATTATTGTAGAGAATTGAACAAATTACAAGAAAAAAAAATTCAAAAAAATATATTTTTCACTCCAACATGGTTTTATAGAGCTTCCAAACTGGCGGCAGAGAAAAAAACGGGGCCTCGCTGGGAGTCGCAAAAATTGTCCGCTCTGGAAAAAAATGACTTTTAAATCATAACAAAATTGGTTATCGTATGACACGAGCTTTTTCTATAATTTTTTTTTCAATTTTTGGTGATGTTCCAAATTTAAAAGTGTGTTTTTTCGAAAAAAATATTGACTTTAAAAATTCATAAAAAATCGAAAAAAAATTTAAAAAAAAGCTCGTTTCATACGATAGCGAATCAAGTTTAAAAAAATACAAAAAAAAAAATCGTCAAAAAATGAACCCGCTAGTGCCTCAACCAGTACGAAAAACATGGTTTCGAGATAAACGCGTTCAAAGTTTGTGAACAAAGAAAAAAAGGTTACCTTCAATCTGCCATGTCTGCTTCGTACTGTATGCCTACGTTATCTTGTGTTGTGCTGTTTTTTACAGTTTTTTGCAATCGTTTAGCAATTTGGGCTTCTTTTGAAGCTTCATATGCCTTCACTCTGGCGCAAAGTCAGGTAGCAAGTAAAACAAGTATATACCAGCTGCCGTACGAAGGTAGCGCTGAAAATTAAAAATGCGCTCTCACTAATCCGGCTGTAACTTTTGAACCCGTAGGAATTTTTTCATGAAATTTTTTTCTCAGAATCTTAGGAATATTTACTAAAATACAAAATTATAAAAAAAGTCGATTTCAAAAAACGGCCAATGTCATGTCCCCCCTTAACAAAACTTTTTATAGACTTTAAATTATTTCTTAAAATATATTGCTTGCTTGTTGTGGTCCTTTACTGCGTCCTCTTTCTAATAAATATGGCACTAAAACTTCAAATTTTAATAGACTATCGCTTGTAGAGTTATGCTTAATAGTTCATTTAGTTTATTTCCAATTAAATTGCACGAGTGCAGTTTAAACTGTTCATTCTGGTATTTTCGCATTTTCCCAGTGAAGGGCATCTTCTAAGTTACCGCAATAAACGGAAACAGCGTTACCATTACCGAAACCCGCATCGAATCGGTTACAGTTCATGAATATAACTACACTGAGAGATTTAACTGCATTTCAGTAAAGAATTTCTTCATAGCTCTAATGAATATTGTCACTGGAACTCATCCATTGAAACTTTTCATAGAATCTATAAAACAGGTTTCATTAAAGTCAATGATTATGAAATGTTAGTAGAGTTAATGAAAACCTTCATAAAACTAATGAATCATTCCGACAAAGATTTTATGAAACAGTTTTATAAAATTTTTTGTTATTAAGGATTTTCTTTGAACTAATAGAACTTTTCGTAAATGTCTTTGAAAAATACATTGGAACTTAGCCAATGAACCGCTTCATATGATTTTTTAAACAATTTCATAGAAATTGAAAATTTATAAAAGGCATTGAAATACATTGAAATAAAAAAGCACTTTATAAAATATGTTGACCGCTTGAGAGTTAAATCTTAAACCTAAAGTTTGAAATGTGTGAAAATTAATGAAATTATGAAATTTTATGAAAAAATAAACAAATTAAGTCTTAAAATAATTTCATAGAATTGTTGTTAAATTTATGAAGAGATAATTTATGACATCAAATGAATTCTTTTTTAAGAAACTATGAAATTTTATGAAAAAATGTTTATGAAAAATTTCGTAATATTAATAAAAGTTCGCCGATATAATTTCATTAATATCATTAGGGATAATTCTATCAGTGTACTATATTGCTCTAATAACAGTATAACCATACCCGGGCAAAAATTTTAATATAAGGTTTATTAAATTATATCTCATTTGATAAGTTTCCATATATAAGCACATACAAATTGATCCGAAAAATGGGTCATCTACATGTATCTAATTATATCAAATAAGATATAATTTGATACAATTTTATCCGAAATTTGTCTATGTCCGGGACATTAAATTATATCTAATTGGACATAAATATGTCTGATTTTATATAATTTTAGCCGATAGTAGGTATGATTTTTGTAACCTGAAGTTTTGCTAAAAAGTGTTTAAGTTTAATAGTGAAATTTCTAGAAATCAACAATTGTAACGACCCAAATTTGTTTAAATGAAACAAAGAAATGATGAAAAATTATCAAAGGCACATTGAGTGTTTGCAAAATTTAGATTTAAGTGGTATTGTCTTATATAATGTACACATTTTTTTTTTAATATAATAATAATGCCTTTTGTTATAAAATTAGTATGGTTATACTTGAAGCCATATGTAATAACCCTATGGGACCGGTTCTGCGTGTGCAACAGGATCGGTCCCTTCATGCCAGAAACCGGTCCTCTGCTAAACCCTACCCTATGTAAACAACTGGGGCATGCCACACATAGTGGCATGCCCCAGGACTAACCAAAGATGGGCATACCACAAGACTGTCGCAAAAGGGCCATGTCGTATAAAATAAACGAAAACTAAACAGCTTCCAATGGGTAAAATTCTGACCAACTGGCTTTTTCTTGTTAATAAGGATTCTGGTTAAGTGGTATGTCCTCCCTTTACCAGTCACAGGATTGGTAAGTTTAGGACAATTGACACTGCTTAACCCACTTCAGTTTTAAATTATACCAGTCCTGTGATAAGTCCTTCTTTAACCAGTCACTTTTAGGTCAATTGACTCCTCATTCCCCATAGGGAAGGTTTTAACTTGCAGATAACTTAATTTGAAAGTGAACTTTACCAAAATATGTATGGATTTATATAATATATAATGATAACTGAAATTATTTTCAGTATGGCGTCACATATAGCTTAATAAGACTCAGCATGGGACCATATATAATCATATCAATCAATGCATATATTTGGATTATTATTATATGGTTTATGTAAAGGGTGTCCCAAGAAGAACGCAATTTTTAAATCTGGCAACATTCGAAGTGTCATTGTTTGACATTTGAACAATTGTTATTGTTTGCTAGTAGAAGGTACGAGGTTAGTAAAAATGGAGCGCTACACGAATGAACAACACATTCTCATTGTGAAATTGTTTTACCAACATGACAACATGATAATGCTGATTTTGCCGATAAAATCATCTTCAGTGACGAGGCCCATTTTCATCTTGATGGCTTCGTCAATAGGCAGAATTGTCGCATTTGGGGTGAGGAAAATCCTCGAGTGATTCACGAGAAGCAAATGCATCCTCAACGTGTCACTGTGTGGTGTGGTTTTTGGGCTGGAGGAATCATTGGACCTTTTTTTATGAAAATGAGGCAGGTCAAGCGCAAACAGTCAATGGTGTTCGGTATCGTGAAATGATAACCAGTTTTTTCTTGCCTAGAATTGAAGAAATGAATGTGGAGGGCATGTGGTTCCAACAAGACGGCGCCACATGTCATACAGCCAGAGAAACAATTCAATTGCTGCATCAGTCATTTCCCGGTCGTGTTATTTCGCTTTTTGGAGATCAGAATTGGCCGCCTAGATCGTGCGATTTAACACCATTAGATTTTTTTCTTTTGGGGTTTTTTGAAGTCGATGGTTTACGCGAATAAGCCGACGACGACTCAAGCCTTAAAAGAGGAAATTGGACGCTGCATTAATGAAATACCGCAGCATTCATGCAAAACGGTCATTGAAAATTTCATTAAAAGATCGCGTGCATGCCAACAAAGCCGGGGCGGCCATCTGCACGATATATTGTTCCATATATAACCTCATTCTGTCTACTTTACGATATAATAAAGTTTCACAATTTTTTTTTAAATATCTCTGTTTTATTTAAAATTTAAAAATTGCGCTCTTCTTGGGACACCCTTTAGTTATATATGGAGTCAGATTTGGAGACATATAATAATATCAAGTACCATATAAAAAATTCTCTCAATAAAAATTATCAGATGTATTTGTATATAATGATATTAGCCGTAATGTGACCTCATTCAAATTCAGATATGACTTAATCATATTATATATGACAAGGTATACTTATTTTTACCCGGGTATAATGATTTTTTTATTGGCCAAAAACCTAATGAAAGTATATGGATGAACAAAAATGTAAAGTTTAAGTGCATTATCAAAATTTTTATATTTATTTAGAAATGGGTACACCTCAAAGTACATACTTTGAATAATATCAAAATTTGGGTTTGCCATTCGTTTCACATCTACGACCTAAAATTAATCAGAATTTATAATTCACATTTCCGATGCATTTTTTGTGTTTAACTGTGCATTTTATTTAAACCAAATGTTTTTTTTTAAATTTATCCCATCATATAATCAATAGTGGCATTGTCCCATTCTCCCTCAATGTTCATCAGAACTCTATAATTTTAATCCTTCCACAAATAACTAAGATAAAATAAATATTTTTTAATTAAAAACCATAATAAATCATAATCATAAATACGTACCAAGAAAATAACTTTACAATTAATTTTTCTTGTTTTAAAATAAAAATAAATATGTTGTTAGATTCCTTAAGCCACAACAAGCAATTATTTATAAGGAATATTAAAAAAATAACTGCATCTATCAGTTGAGCTCATGCTTAAATCATTCCATGGTATAGAACAATAACAATAAAAAAAAGAAATATTATGATGAAGTAGTTGATGAAATTGTTAAGTAAATAGTTTTCCCATTTATAATCATCTTATGTATTTGGAAGAAAATAGAAAAACTAGAGTAATAACTTGAAATGAACAGAACACTGCACAAGTCGTAGGGAATAAAAACTTATAATTTTTTTATCTTTCCATTTACTTAAGATAGGGATTTTCTATATCCTTTTATAGCTACACTAGAATTAAGTATTGTTGTAATAGAGCAATTTCATTTTATTTCAACATCAAATTTTTCAATGTTCTACGATTTTGATCAAATTTGATGAGTTTGTTTGGCAGTGAATGCATATTTCTTAAACGATATATTATTTTTTTCTTTTTGAAACTGTGGCAACCATTGAGCTTTGAAATATCGAAAAATGAGCGGTTGGAACATCATTTAAAATATCATAACTCCTCTTGTATGAAAGATATTGGAAAAAACTATTTTGCATAGGAAAAGTGTTTGGCTCTGAAATTTTATAAAAAAATTTTTAAAGTTTGTAAAAATACAAGTTTGATATAATTTTTATTAAAAAATAAAAATTATGTTTTTTTCCGACCTTTAATTGAGCAATGAAAATTAAAATTATTCAAGTTCGAGGCCATACTCTATATTTCTTTATTAGGATATCGTCCTAACAAATAATCTATAGAGTTTTTTTGTTTTCAAATTTATTATTTGAACCTTTCAGGAATGTGTTGATAGATCTATTTCGGGAATTTTCTATGTTACCATCATCAGAACACGTTTTGAAAGAGGTAACAATCCCATGCCAAGCGTCAAACATTCATATAAACTAATTTACTCACTACATGAGAACTAATATATAAGCTCGAAGTTATAGATTATCACCATTGATCAGAAAATAAATTGAAAACTTGTTTATTATGTGCAAGGTCCACCTTTCGTAGACATTCAATACATATTCAATCGATTTTAAAAATATATTTTTTTTTTTAATTCAAAATTATTTTTTTTTTTTTAAATTCCCCTTTTAATTTGTTTTATATTTTTAATATAAATAGCGTAGTAGTCAAAACACCCTGAAAATTTTAGAGTGGAATCCCTACCATTTTTTCAAATATCCGAAAAAATTTGTAGTGGGTCTTTGAAAAACTAATTTTTTACTTTTTTTTATCAAAAACAGTAAAATTCTGGTCACATACTACCTATTTTTTAGATATCTCAAAAAGTAGTAGAGATACCTGTATGAAGCTTTTAGGAAGTTTTGAACGCGTGTTTAGCTATTTATATGAAGAAAAAAAAACACAAAAAAATTAAAAGTGGATTTTTTTTTTTAAATAATTTTGATTTTTTTTTTTATAAAAAAAAATATTTTAGCGAATTTATTTTTTTTTTAATTTTAGAACCACAAAACTTTTAGTAATCCTTTATTTAGTGATTAACTTTCAATATAAATAATTAAAAGTTTGTGTTAATTATGCATTAATAATGCAGAGAATATATTGTAAAATACAAATTGTAATATTTGTTCCCTGAAGAAATCACCCAATGTGGAGACGAAATATTGGACATAATTAATTAGTTATTAAATGATCTTAAGTTCGTTTAAACTAAGAAGAATAACATAAAAGAAGATCAAAGAAAACTTAACATTTTTAATACAAATTAATTTTAAAATTTAATTAAAACGATTTAAAAACTGGAAAAGTATTTAATTAGAAGTCCACTGTTAACAAATTTTTAACATTTTCTACAAAAACTCTGAAAACACTAGTTCAGGTTTTAAAAAGAGAGCGCTGGAATCGGCTTGCCCAAACCCCTCATTTTTCGATATTACAAAGCTTTAGGATTGCCACAGATTTTAAAATTAAAAAAATCGTTTCCGAAATATGCCTTCACTGCCAAACATATTTACCACATTTATCGAAATCGGAGACTAACGTAAAACAGTCGCAAACTACTTAACTGCGTAGTCAAAATTGAAAAAAAAAACCTTCGCTGGTTGAGTTGAAATTAAAAAACACATGCTACACTTATGTAGAGTGGACGTATATATACGTCTTATGCAACAGGATAGAGTTTTGATAAAACTAATATATATGTCTTACGCAGCAGAGAGACTAAGGCAAAACAGTCGTTGAAATAAAATGGAAATGCTCAATATATAAAATTTTTAAATTTTATACATTAACCACGTAACCGCGTAGTAAAAATTAAAAAAAAAAAAACCTTCGCTGGTTGCGTTAAATTAAGACATGTGTATACGTCGTTAGAGTTTTGATAAAACGTATATGTACGTATTACGCAGCAGCGAGGTTAAACTTACAGTATATGACATAATAAAGTACGCACATATTACATTAAACTTTGTTGATCAATAAATCCTAAGGTATTTGATATGGAGTAATGATGTCTTTTAATAAAATGTTTATTAATATGTCAGTTATGATATTAGTGCACAAAAAAAATTGCATCTGCAATAGTATAGTTTGTTTTTCCAAACAAATAAAATTTCTCCGTTTTTGCTAAGACAAAAAAAGTACGCATTTACCTTTTTTAAATTTAAAGGAAAAATAGTAGGCTGTGACAAAATTATTATTTTAATTTAACGAAATGAAAACTTAAAAAAAATTTAAAGACGTATTGTTTGTATCGATTAAAGTTGGTTTTGTTGCAAACAATAGTGTAGAAACAAATTTGCCTACAAGTGAGGCAATTAATTGTTCAGGACAAAGATAAAGGCATGTCCAATCATGCAATTGCAAGGAAATATTGTGTTTCCGAAGGAGCTGTCCGAAAAATACTTAAAAAGTTTGTGGAAATTAAAACGGTAAGCGACAAAAGTGGTCGTGGAAGGAAAAGAAAAACTACAACTTCGGAAGATCGTCAAGTTTTACGACAAGCTAAGCAAAACTCTGCGGTAACAAGTACCGAAATTCAAGAAAACCTTTCCCTTCAGGTTTCTACACGAAGTATTTGTCGAAGACTGAACGAATTTGGCCTAAAAAACAGCAATGCACAACGTAGACCTATAGTCAGCAAGACGAATAAAATTAAACGTCTAGCTTTCGCCAGAGCACACGTAGATAAACCAATCAGTTTCTGGCAAACTGTGTTATGGAGCGACGAGAGCAAATTCGAGCTATTTGGATAGAAACATAGGTCCAGAGTATGGACCAGACGAAGAGAAATACTTCTTGACAAAAATATCCAAAAAACTGTGAAGCACGGTGGTGGAAACATCATGGTTTGGGGATGTTTTGCGTGGTCTGGAGTTGGAAACTTGTTAACAGTCGATGGAAGAATGACCGCAGATGCATATATTGATATAATTTCCGAAAATTTAGAGCAATCTTTAGTTAAATGTGGCTTGGAAAATAAATTTATTTTTCAACAGGACAACGATCCTAAGCACAAGGCTCCATTTTGGACAATAAACTGGTCAAATCTGCAGTCACAAATAAAACTCAATTTTTCGAAATTCTGAAGAAAACGTGGGATGATATTGAGGATAAATATTTAAGAAACCTGGTGGAAAGTATGCCAATACGTCTCCAAGAAGTCATCAAAGCGAAAGGAGGATCAACTAAATATTAATTTTTTAGATTTTAATATATATTATTAAGTGCGTACTTTTTTTTCTTGCAAGAAAGCTTGAATAAATTTGTTTTGCTGTCTTAAAAATTATATATGTCAATTATTCATATTTTTTTCTGTCAAAATATGAAACCAGGCATCTTATCAAGTGTTTTAATAAAAACCATGATAAGTATAGCTCTTTTATTAAAGCCACTATTTAACAACATTTACACCTATATTAAATGCGTACTTTATTTTGTCTTGTACTGTATGTTGAAGTTACTGTCTTTAAACAAGTAGCAATTGTAGTTCTGTCTTTTTCTTGAGCTTATATATAAGATTTGCTAAATTATCTTAAAATAATGAAAGTTTAGTGCTTAACCATAGTTAGGACTAACATTTTTTCTATAAAAAATATCTGGTATTAACATTAAGCTTGAGATATTTTGTACATAAGTTAACGTTCCTCAATAGGGTTGAAAAAAGTTTAAGGGTATAACCCTACCCTGATTAAGTGGGTGTTTTTATGTTCAAAACTGTAGCAATAGATAGTTTCAAAATAATTAAGTGCGTATTGTTTTATTTCTTTTTCTCTATCGGATGTTTCTTAAATGCTGCAGCATTTGTAATTGAATGCATTCATGTATAAAATTAAGTAAAAGTAATATTTTGTTCTGTGTTAAATTGAATGTAAAATTTTTAATATTATTTTTAACTTAAAGGGAATTTCTAATGTTTATTAAGCATTAAGAAAATGTAGGGAGGAGTCTTAAAAGAAATTCAATTTCTGTGTAGTTTTTTTTTTTTATCAATTGAAAAAGCATAGTTACAGATGTTCTAGAATGGGGGTTATTTTCTATAAAATGTATTAAAGCTGTGCACGTTTGTGTGATATTTAGATCCGCTGGACATTTTTTAACCAAACGTTGTAAATATTTTTTTTTTTTTTTTTTAACAGAAAAGCAACACAGAAAATTCTTCCTATAAATTAATGTGTTGCTTTCTTTGGAAAGGGGATAATGGAGAGATGAAAGGTGGTGAAAGATGAAGGGCTTCAAACATGGCAACACTGTAATTGCGCGAGTACATAAGCCTTAGAACAGTTGTTGCTCGCCACCTGATGTAGAGTTGGCGAATTTATTGAAGCTTTTTGTTTTACTTCGGTGGGGTTAAGTGCTATGTGAACACCGAAGGTGGGCGCAGCGATACATATAAGTGATAGAAAACTCATACATATTATTTTTCTAAATTGATGTTGTCGTCACCGGAAATCGAACCCGGGACCATCTGTGTAACAGTCGAACGCGCTAACTATTAGACCACAACGCCACACTTTTGAAGATATTTTAAAAATTTAGATTTTGTGTAATTGTATTAACAATGCTTTATTTAAATATATATAAGAAATTTATTTATTTAAGTTAACCGATTTTAAAAAAATTTTGAAAAAAGATCGTGATGTTTGACCATTTTTTAAAATTGGCGCATGGCAACCCGGAAGATAATTTGTTTAGGTTTTGTAATGTTTTAATTAAAATTTTGGAATATTTTAGACTTCATGCATTTGAAAACTTCATCGTTCGATCTGTCAGATTTTCAAAAGTTTTATACAATCGATGAACTAATTTCTAGCAGAGAAATATATTTTTTTATTTTTTCATCAACATAATAATCGAAATACAGGGCAATTTAATTATGGAAAAAATGAAAGCATGTCTCGAAATGTCAGGGCATTGCATTTGAGAAGAGGCAAGGAATTTTAAGTTGGGACTTAAAATATAAAAATCCAGTAAAGATGTAGAATTTTTTTTTTTTAATAATCATATAATTACAAATTATATACTATTACCCTAACCGAGCACTAGCTACTATGGCCTTCGGCGCGTTGTAGCGAAAACAGACCAGTGCCTCTGGTGGGAATCGAACCCACAACCCCCGCACTGATAAGCCAGCACGCTACCAACTAGCCTACCGGGGCGCACAGATGTAGAATTACTTTTGACACACTTTGATGTTAAAAGCTTAATGACCAGAAATGTAGTGTGCTGATTTCATAGGATTTATCAAAAGCGTTTGATAAAGTTTTACACTCAAAGTTAGTGTACAAAATATGTAGTATGTTATAATTTTAAGGGATCATGTGTCTCCCTTTGTAATGGACTTTGTTGGGTTTTCTTTTGAGAATTTTATTAAATTAAGAATTTTTTTACTTTTTCGAAAAGTCGTTATGCGGAATTGTCCCAAGTACATTAGAAATGATATTAGAATCTCTAGATCAAGTAGAAACCCTCAGATAATACGTCACCGTATATCCTCATCTATAAATGAAATATCTTTTCTTGTGCGTATAACTAGGGTGTGGAATATCCTTCCCATAGATTTAAAATTATTTGCATTCACAGATACCACCTTTAAGCGTAAACTAAAACAACATTTTGATGCTCTTTAATTGATTAATTTAGAAAAATAAACACAAATCTAAAAATAGAATATTTGTGTTTGTTAGTGTTTGTCACTTCTGAATACAATATACAATAACAGAAAAAGCTAATAGAAAAGAAAACTGCAATTTAGCTGCTTTACATTCGAAGCCATATTTGGGTGTGACAGCTGAACGGTCATGACTTGGTATTGTTACGTTTGTAATGTAAGATGAGCGCAGGTTTGATTCTTACAGCCGGCAGGTTGTTGATGAAAAATTTATAATATAGAGACAATCTGACAATTATAAGACACAAATACTAATACAATTTAAATGAAAAATCACTGATGACGGCTGTCCATAAAAAGGCAGAAACTAGTCTAGTCTGATTTGAAAATTAATAGTGTTTATTTATAGTAATTAAATGTGCTAAAGTCCCAAAACTTATTTAACAAATTGTGAAAAGCAATCTGATGTAGGCGTGTCCCTATCCGGATTTCATTACTGCCTAAGGAAATCTGCAGGGGACTTTGTTATTAGAATTTCTAGAGATATTTGTTATGTTAAATCACAAACTCAATGAGAATTTCTTGTCCTCGTCTAGGAGCGAGATTCAAAATTTAAAATATCAAAGAAAAAAACACAAACAACAACAAAAAATTGTCACAATTGGCTTTGTCATCTTCCAAATACTACTCTGTTTTTTTGACAGACCTAGCAATGTAGTGACGTTTATTCAAGTAAATCAGCAATAGAAAATCATATGTTTTCTATTAGTGTCAGTTACATTTACATTTGCAGAAGCACCTGCTGGGTCAAAAAAGGAACAACAATGAGTTGTTTATATTTACTCCTTACTAAACTAACTCTCTATTGACAAGCTCTACCTGGCGTATGAGTGATATTAAATGAAGCTAAATATAAATCATACGACATGATGTATTCTAGTGGTAATGTATTATTGTATGTATGATTAATATTTTGTTGATCTAATTACAAAATATGCTTGATAATATTTTTCTAAATAAAAATATAAAAAATTTAATAGCGTTAACGAACTTACATTTGTAATAAAATTCAAATTATGTGTTTGGTACAAATTTCAGGCATAAATTCAATCATAATATTAAAGAGCACAGCAAATTTTCTACTCGTGAAATGTAATATATTGGTCATTCCACGAAAAAGGAAATTTTTTGACCCTGGGTCTTTCGATTTTAATTAAATTTTAAATTCAAAAACTCTATGGGCCCACTTAAAGATTATCGTTTTTAGTTTTTCTAATTTCGAAAAATTCATGGTTTTATACGATTTGTAGTTTTTATGAAAACTGAGAAATACTCGTATGCAAAAAGTGTGTAAGTATGAATATTTGCATTTTCTTTAATATTCATCAGATCATCACCACTTAAATTGTTTTGGAATGATACCTTTAAGTGGTAATCCACACTCAAAAAAAAAAGTTTGTAAAGTCAGCAAAAAATTTTGCTGAGTCAGCAAAATTTTAGTCAGGAGGGTGCTAGCAAAAATATTGCTAATGTCGGGTGCATGAAATAACCCCCACTGAAATAACCCCCACCGTCGAAATGAAATAAGCCCCACTGAATTTGGGTACAGTGAAATAACTCCCAAATGAAATAAGTCCCAATGGAAAAATGAAATAAGTCCCAAAAAATTTTCCATGTAAATTGGGACTTATTTCATTATGAAATAAGTCCCAATGCGTTGGGACTTATTTCATAATTTTTGTTGGGAGTTAATTCATTATGAAATAACTCCCAAATGAAATAAGTCCCAACAGTTTTTTTGTTGGGAGTTATTTCATTTGGAAGTTACCATTGGCACTTATTTCATCGCAGTTGGGACTTATTTCATTTTAATTGCAAACACAATTTTACGATTGGGAGTTATTTCATTTTTTTTGGGAGTTATTGCACTTTGAAAGTGAAATAAGGCCTTTATTTAAATTTAGCCAATGGTGCAATAAAGCCTTTATTTTGTATTTTTTGATTCTTTTGTTACACTGTTCAGTTTTTCTGCGTGGCGGCCTGCGGCCGATCTTAGGGGTTTTCTCCTCCATAGGACGCGGCAGATGGCTTCGCTGAATACAGTTTTCCTGCGCCCGTCACATTATCTTCCCTAGTGTGACGCGCGCAGGGAAACTTTATTCAGCGAAGCCACCTGCCGCGTCCCATGGAGGAGAAAACCCCTAAGAGCGGCCGCAGGCCGCCACGCAGAAAAACTTTATAAAGCAAAGATTTTCAATATTGTTGCAGTTAAATTTTTTGTTGAATTATTAATGTTCTATTAATTTTTGTTAATATGAAATTTTTTTATAATTGTTCAATAAAATATAAGAAGAATAAGAAATTTAATTGCTTCATTTAAAAAAAAAATTAAGTGAAATAAGGCCTTTACGGCTTTATTTCACTTTCAAAGTGCAATAAAGCCTTTTTGCAAATAAAGGCCTTATTTCTCAATTGAAAGTGAAATAAAGCCTTAAAGGCCTTATTTCGTAAGGCATTATTGCACTCCACCTATGCTTACATATACTTATGAAATAAAAAGTGTTCTCTAACAGAAAAACAAAACAAACAAAAATTGGGAGTTAATTCATTTTTGTTGGGACTTATTTCATTGGGAGTTAATTCATTTTTTTTTGGGATTTATTTTTAAATTTTGAAATAACTCCCAAAAATTGGGACTTATTTCATTTTTCTCATTGGGAGATATTTCATTTTTTTACATTGGGTGTTATTTCATTTTTGATGGGACTTATTTCATTGGGAGTTATTTCATTGGGACTTATTTCATTTGGGAGTTATTTCACTGTACCCTGAATTTGTGCCCACCGAAAATGAAATAAGCCCCACCGAATTTGTGCCCACCAAAATGAAATAGTCCCAACCAAAATGAATTATTCCCCACCAATAAAAATGAATTAGCCCCCACCGAATTTGGTGGGCATTAAAATGAAATAAAACCCACGTATTAAAATGAAACTTTGCCCACCGAAAATGAGATAAGCCCCACTTTACATTATTTATATTTTTATTTTATAAAATAAAATAAAACTATTACAAAAATTTCATGTAATTGATAATAATAAAGTATTTAAGTTTTCCTGCGGCCGTTCTTAGGGGTTTTTTCCTCCAGTAGGACGCGGCAGGTGGCTTCGCTCAATAAAGTTTTCCTGCCCGCGACACAAAACAATAAACATTTTTTTTTAAATTTTTTTTTTCACGTTGAGATTAAATAAATGGAATATTGATTTAAATTGGATAACACGATATTCTTTAAAAGGAAATATAGCCAACTTGGTTTTATTTCCATTTTTGTTGGAAATAAAGTCAACCTGTGAATTTGACTTCATTTCCATTTTTGTTTTATTTCAGTTGGTGTTATTGGACCCCACCGTGTCCTTCTAAAATATGGATACACCTTTATGTCAACATTCTCTAAAAGGGCAAATTATTAGTTTTTTTACCAACTAAGAAACCTGGTGATATGGGTACGAATGGATTTTTAATAAGAAGAAATGTGTTTTTTTAATTGAAATAACGTGTTCTTTTTTCGTACTTTCTAATATCACCTTTACAAAATAAAACTAGTACTGTAAAAGTAGGAATTAATTCAAAAACCAAGAATTGATATTAGAAATAAAATGAATTAATCCCCACCAATGAAAATGAATTAACCCCACCAAATGTGGTGGGTAATAAAATGAAATAATACCCACGTAATAAAATGAAACTTTGCCCACCAAAAATGAAATGAGCCCCACTTTAAATTTTTTATAAATTTGGTGGGGCTTATTTCATTTCGGCGGTGGGGGTTATTTCAGTGGGGGTTATTGCATTCACCCGCTAATGTCAGCAAAATCTTTTGCTGAAAATCAGCGAGCTGATTTTTAGCAACAAAATTAGTAGATTTTAAAAATTAATAAATTTTTTGCTGAATTTTAGTAGACTGAAAAAAAAAACGCAAAAAATTTGTAGAAAAATTGTAATTTAGTTAATTTATTTGCTGAAAATCATAAAACATATTTTTGTGATTCTTTTAAAAATAATTTACAATAATTACGAAATATAAAAATTTTCATTTTCCCACATTGACGACATGAATTAATTTAATATCTGAAAATATATAGAAATTTATAGAAATAAATATAAATTTTCTTTCAATTACTTACATCAATGGTTGTCTAAATGATGCTATCTTTTAAAGGACGCAACTACCGAAGATAATTATAGAAACGAAACGAAAAAATAAACAAAAACAAACGAAACGAAAAAAACAACCCTTTTTTTGGCAATAAGAAAAAGGAACCATAAAAATCTACCTAAGATGTGTGTCTTTGTCTTTCGCTTTACTCTGTCTACATGTCTGTATATGTTTATTTGCAATTTGACAACACTAGATTATTAATCTATAAACATTTAGTTTAGAAATACATGTTAAATTTAAATATTTTATTTTGTCTTTTATTTAATTAAAAGACAATTATTTTCACAAGCCGGTGACAATGCAAAATTTAAGTTGTTTTAATACTCAATTTTGTTTTATGTATGAAAAACAGATACAAAAATCTTCCATGGTTGATTTTTTTTATATGTCTTTTTAGAGTTGTACTTTTTAGTATCATTTTCCTCTTCTCTACTACATCTTGACATGCCGCGACATCTGCTTCATTCTGCCTAAATCTTTCAATCTGGTTGGCATCCACACTATTAATGTGCTTATCAGCACAATTTTTTTTAGCAAAATTAATTAGTAAAACATTAGTATATTAGTAATGCATTAGTATAAAACAGTTAAGTGCTGAATAAGTATAACAAAAATTTTAGCTGAAAACAAGATTTTAGCAAAAAATTTGCTAAAAAATTAGTATACCTGATTTACAAGACGTTTTACAAGACGTTTTACTAACTTTTGTACTAACTTATTTTTTTGAGTGTACGCATTTTCTATTTATTTGATTTCATACCCAATTTTTAAATAGTCTCTTTCGAGAAAACGATAAAAATGGGCCTTTTTCTGATCCTTCATAACATTTGAAAATTTCATCTTAATTTTTTTTTTAAATCATTAAAATCTGAGAAGTAAACTTGACTAGGCAGTTTTCTTAGTAGAGATGCTTGAGAAAGACACCGCTACGTATGAGTTATATTTTAAACAGAAAATATAACTCATACGTACCGGTACACGATTGCTACTGTTTTGTATGATAACATGCGTGGATACAAAAGCGTAAAATTATTTATATTGTAAATACTAAACGGCTGCGTGCATGTTTTGCAAAACATGATCAAGCATTCTATGATGCCAGTTTTGACGGTTTTTATACTTAAAGTAGCAAACAAACATACTATTTAGCTTACATTTTTTTTTCATGGAATACTTTAATTTTGTGCATCTATCTATATAAATAAGTTAAGTTAAGTTGAAAATAAGTTTTGGGTGAAATAAATATTGGGGTTTTTAGCAAATTTATTAACTTTAATACAATTAATGCTTATCCCAATAAAAATTTATTTATTTGAAACTTTAAAAAAATTTCCAAGAAACAACGAATAACATTAATTCTTAATTATTCTTACCAAAGCAATCAGGAGGCATCTTGTATAGTGCGTACTAGATTTAAATGTTGATTAATTCATCTTTTTTTTTAACTACAACATGATAGAAATACTTTGAAGAAATATTTCAATCAGCTGTAGTTTAAACTAATTAACAGCAGCAAACACCGTACAAGACACCTGATGATTGCTTTGTTACACATGAAAACTCATTAAGTATTAGTTGTAGGAAGTTTTTTAAGTGTTTTTTAATAAAATTTTCTATTTTAAGCTTTATTTCAAGCATACTTTAATTAAAAATTGTTAAAACCATTGACTAAAAGATCAACAGTTAGTAAAGGCAGCGTTAATGAGTTAACAATAGTTCATTAATAAAAACAAACTTTTAAAAATAACTGAACTTTATTTTATCTCCTTTTTTTCATAAAACATTTCCATAATTTATATCCCAAAATTTTTTTTATAATTTATGTTTAGCTTAAAAATCGCATTTATCATATTCTTGACCTTGATTTATAGTGTTTTTTTTTTTCAACACAAAACTGTTATTGCTATTCAAAACGATGCAGAGGACAAAACTATAAAATTTCCCACATCCCATATGACTTTCAAAAGTTTTAGCATAAGTTGATTTTTAAGGATTCAAACAAAATGAAACCATACAATTATTTGTATAAAACAATTGTTTTGTACTTGATAAATAAAAGAAAAACTTTTCGTTATTTTAATAAACGTATTTATAATAGTATTAAGAAAAAAGTTAAAGAAACTGGCAAAAGAATATAAAATACATAAAGATATAAAAAAAAACACTGAACAAAATTAAACACAGCAAAGTTTATAATTGTATTAGCAAGAAATTGTTGCTAATAACTTGAGAAACAAATTTATAACAAGTTTAAGATTTTGTGTTAAAAAAAATATATTTTAAGAAATTGTTAAAAGTCTTAAACATTTTATTTAGAAAATGTGTTTTGCAGTAAAGTTTTGTTTTTTTTAATACAAATAACCTTTTAACATTAAATTTGTATTCAAAAGCAACTCCTTTTATTGCATTCTCATTTTATTTATTACTTAAACAACCCAACTAACATAAAAATTTATCTAAAATATAAAAACTATAAGAATGTTATAAAAAAAAAAATAGTTTGAGGAAAATCTGCGAGATGTGAAGCACACAATGACAACTTTTATGAAATTGATGTAAATTCTTGTTAAACTCTTTATTGTGAAAAAAAACGTTTATACCGCGATCACTCGTTTAACGGCAGTACTTGTGTTTGTTACTTTCAGTCAGAAAATTTAAATTGAAAAAATACGCCAAAATGACAAAAACGCTTGAATATAAACATTATTTCAATTTATATTAAATTCAATTTATCTAAAAATTGGCCAACATTTATTTGTATTTTTTTTTTTTTTATAAAAAAAAGTTTAGAAGTTTTTCTTTCAATCCAGAATGTTTCATTGTGAAACTTGAATAAGTTTGGGAGAAAATATTTGTTGAATATTGTCATTCATATATATTATAATATTTCTATTTTAAAACTACATGACGTGTAAGAAATTTTAATATATGGGGGATGTCATCTCAAGTGACCTAACTTAGACACCGATGTCGTGGTATCGGAATGAAACTTGCACCAAGTTGAGCTCTTTTGGGTAATAGTTATGTCAAAAATTTTCAGTGGGATCGGTCAAATCCTCTCCGAGTTGGAGTGTGTTAAATTTTGACGTTCTCGTCAATCAGCACTTTCTCGGATACATATAACTACCCAAGTAGAAATTGCCAACCGTGCAAAAAAAAAAAAAAAACACTGACAATTTTTGTAAAACTGCTATTTTTGTAAAACCCACCGCATTAGAAATTACCAAAGCTGCAACTAATGTTGTACTGCACTCAAAAAAAAGTTTGTAAAGTCAGCAAAAAATTTTGCTGAGTCAGCAAAATTTTAGTCAGGAGGGTGCTTGCAAAAAAATTGCTAGTGTCAGCAAAATCTTTTGCTGAAAATCAGCGAGCTGATTTTTAGCAACAAAATTAGTAGATTCAGCAAAAGTTTTGATAACACTGTGGATTTGAAATAAAAAATTAATAAATTTTTTGCTGAATTTTAGTAGACTGAAAAAAAACGCAAAAAATAATTTATTTGCTGAAAATAATAAAACATATTTTTGTTTTATTTTAAAAAGAATTTACAATAATTATGATATATAAAAATTTTCATTTTCCCACATTGACGACATGAATTAATTTAATATCTGAAAATATATAGAAATAAAAACAAAAATTTTCTTGCAACTACTTACATCAATGGTTGTCTAAATGATGCTATATTTTAAAGGACGCAACTGCCGAAGATAATTATAGAAACGAAACGAAAAAATAAACAAAAACAAATGAAACGAAAAAAACAACCATTATTTGAAATAAGAAAAAGAAACCATAAAAATCTACGTAAGATGTGTGTCTTTGTCTTTCGCTTTACTCTGTCTACATGTCTGTATACATATGTTTGTTTGCAATTTGACCACACTAGATTATTAATCTATAAACATTTAGTTTAGAAATACATATTAAATTTAAATATTTTATTTTGTCTTTTATTTAATTAATAGACAATTATTTTCACAAGCCGGTGACAACGCAAAATTTAAGTTGTTTTAATCCTCAATTTTGTTTTATGTATGAAAAACAGACACAAAAATTTTCCATGGTTGATTTTTTTATATGTCTTATTAGAGTTGTACTTTTTAGTATCATTTTCCTCTTCTCTACTACATCTTGACATGCCGCGACATCTACTTCATTCTGCGTATATCTTTCAATCTGGTTGTCGTTCACACTATTAATGTGCTTATCAGAACAATTTTTTTTTAGCAAAATTAATTAGTAAAATATTAGTATATTAGTAAAGCATTAGTATAAAACAGTTACGTGCTGAATAAGTATAACAAAAATTTTAGCTGAAAACACGATTTTAGCAAAAAAAATTTGCTAAAAAATAGTATACCTGATTTACAAGACGTTTTACTAACTTTTCTACTAACTTATTTGTTTGAGTGTAGGCAAACACTATTTTGTTTGCAAAGCATGCGTCTTGCCAGTACTACCCGCAAAATTCTTTACCAATATTAAAACCAATTAGGAGATTATATTTTTATATTTTATTATATTTCAGAACATTTAAATCTGATGTATAAGACTAAAACCGAACTATATTGTTGCTTTTTAAAAGTGTTTTATTATAAACATTTCTCAAAATTTATTTAATTAAATTTAAGCTATTTTAAAAGCACCAACTTTTTTAAATTGCTAACGTTACGCCAGCGGTGGCTAGTTTGCTCAAACCAACGGTTGACCGCTGTTATCAATCGGGCAACAGCACAATACTGTCAAGATTGTTAATCCCACTTTCTGCCAACACATAACCGATCGTAGTCACACTGTCCCGATTGTATTTTTCTGCTTGAGTAGTTAGAAAATATTGTTCAAAATGTTTACAATAGTTTTTTCGTCAATCTTAAAAAAAAAAAATTTCAAAAATTTAATTTTTTTTTGCGAAAGCTTTATCTTTGTTTTTTATCTTTCTTATTTTCTTCCAAAATCGGGTACTTTTTGCATCAAAAATTTTGAGTTTTATGTTTTTGTTTGTGGGTTTAAACTTCTGGATTTCATTTGGTATTACATCTATCTCCCAACACTTGAGATATAAATTCAACATGATAGTTTTTAAAGTGCCATCACCCAGGAAATAAATCGAAAATTGAAACCAATTGTTTTTAGTTTTCAAATTTTACATGTTTTATGTACTGGGCACTGGTGGCGCGGTCCGGCCCGGCCCGGCCCTTCAAGGAATAAAAAATTTAAAACAATGGTTCGTTGATGTTGTAATTATGCACAGTCGGAAGTATGTTTCATTGATGTGCCCTAAACAGATAAAGAATACGACAGTCAAAAAAGTTGAAAACCATGTGAGTGAGTTTAGTTAAAAAATCTGTTTTTCTCATGGCACATTCGCTGTTCAGTTGCAAATATGCCAGTTTGCTGCGTGAACCGAGTTTTTTGTTGTTCTACACCAACAAAATCAGAGGGATATAAGAAAAAATTTAAACATTTTAACATTTAATTATGATCTCAAATCTGACAATTAAAAATAAAAATTTTTAAAGAAGTTTGATATAATTTTTATTAAAAATAAAAATTAGGTTTTTTCGACCTTTAATTGTGCAATGAAAATGAAAATTATTCAAGTTCGAGGTCATACTCTATATTTCTTTATTAGGATATTGTCCCAACAAATAATCTATAGAGTTTTCGTTTTCAAATTTATTAATTGACCAGGTATGTGTTGATAGATCTATTACGGGAATTTTCTAGGTTCCCATCATCAGAACATGTTTTGAAAAAAGTGACAATCCCATGCAAAAGATCAAGCATTCATATAAACTAGTTTTCTCACTGAACGGGAACTAATATATGAGCTCGAAGTTAGAGATTATCACCATTGATCAAAAATAAATTGAAAACTTGTTTGTTAAAACTTGTTTGAAAAAACAAAAAACGAGTACTGAATATCTACCAAAGGTAGAACTTGCACATAACAAACAAGTTTTCAATTTATCTTTAATCGGAAGCAGTTGTGACTACTCCAACATGTACCTTATTTATTGGGTAAGTGGATTTCAATAACCGCGTTAAATGTTGACATGGCAGCAAACAAATTTAAAAATCAAATTTTTGGAAATTTTAATTTTATTTCTTGAATTGTGAGCTTGCTTACAGCAAATCTTATATTCTCACAACTATTTCACATTTGTGACTTTAAAGCATATTTAAGCCCAAAAAAATCATTGGATTATATCTATTAATATCTATTTTATCAAGGAATCATGTGCAACAGATAGTTCGTCAGCAGGTTGAACTATCGTTCGCGAACGCAAACGATACGAAGTGTGAACACAGTGAATATACGGGAAAGCGTAACGTAAAAAAAATACTTTTTCCAAAAAAAAGTACTACATTTTATGAACATGTATGAACTCATCCATGGTCATATATGAAGTGATTTGAGGTCATACCATATACATATACCACCGTATAGGATTCATGTATGTTCATAAGAGTTCATATGTGATCATACATGTAAATATTACCCCCAATTATCGTTAATGTACACATATGCCCATTAGAGTGGGGCGACTTGAATTTGTGGGTGGGTTTTAAGGGGTTAATTTAAAATTTCAAAATAGGGCTTTTTTGCCGTAAAGTCAAAATGTGGAAGCTCGATTTTCACCGTAGACGTATGGTGGACTTTTTTGCTCAGTACAATCCCAAGAATCAGAAACGCGAAGCGCCCATTAAGATTTTTTTCCTTCCATACTAATCGCCCCCCCCCCCCCCCCCCCTAATGCCCATGTATGGAGATGTATAGACATGTACCTCAATTTTCGTTAATACACACCGATGAACATTTATGATTTTCTCATATGAACATATATGAACACATATGAATCATGTATGGATGCAGGATGAAGGATGTGTGTTCATGTATGGATATTGTGTATATTGTCATACAATCATATACAAAAATGTAACATTTGATGCAATTTTACCAGACTAATACTCGGATCTTATTATATTTAGATGCATCATTTTACATAAACTGATATACAATTATATCAGGTCAAATTTCGAATACAATAATCTCTGGTTTTTATATAATTATATCTTAATGTATCAGATTATATATAATAACTTCTATCGGACCATAATTCGGATAAAATTGTACTGGACATTTATCTAATTTCATCAGATTAGATCTAAACCCATACAAACAGCGCTCATATTTAGGATGCAATTTAATTTTTTTTGCTGATTTTACTAAAGTCTACAAATATTCTGGGCTTATATAATTGTATATTCATATACAATTATATAAACACGTATTTCGGATAAAATTTAATAAGATTACAGCATATAGCGTCACATAGCAAATGATATGACTACACACAGAAAAATAAAGTGCCAACCGAATTGTAAAGTGTATATTAATGGTAACAACTTATAAATGCTGTCAGTTCAACGATATTTATATTAGATTTCTGAATATATTTGGTGTTATAAGTAAAATTTAGTTGAAATAACCGAATTTTGTTGTGAAAACTAATGTTAAGTTCTGCCAACCGTCTGAAATTCGAAATATACACATATGAGCCGTAGTAACCGAATTTTAGTTGGCAAATAGCAAAATTTTTCTCTGTGTGTACATAAAGCTCCATATACAATTTTTTCCTCGGGACGCCTTGCAGAAACGATTAAACAAAAAAGCAGTGATTGCACAGAAAAATTTCATATAGACGCAATCGAACAAATTAAAGCATAACAAATATCACATTATTCAAAAAAACAGGGTCAGTGACGAAGGTTCAATACCAAAAACTGCGCAGTCTGATTCAGAAAAAATCGAAAATTTGCAATGTAGTTATGATTTTTAGAAAATACACTCATTCTTCTCTACCACGACTTTCACAATTAAATAAAATTGCATATTAATTATAGTATTAATTGCAATTGTCTGAAAAAGACGTTAAAATTCAAACTCAAAAAAAAAAGAAAATTGTTGAAAATTTAGTTACGTTTTTAATGGTAGCAGACAAACTTTGACTTGGAACGCGTATTTTCAATTTCTGCGACATTAAAATATCGTTTTTTTTCGATAACTTGAGCACGTGATTGTACTATGCACTAAAGATTTAATAAAGAAAATTTGAATAAAATTTTAATATTTTGGCATTTAATTTTTTTCTGGCATTTAATTTTTTTTTTTGCTATTTTGTCATTTTTGTAATTTTTTATGGTTTTTAGTGCTATTTTGCAAACCATTTGAAACTTTTTTCGTGCAATTTTAAACTTAAACTGGTTAAAACAATTAAACGTTTTAAAAATTATTAATTGAAATTTTTCTAATTCAACTTTTAATCATATCAATTAAATAAATTTTAAATTTTAAAAAATATTTATTTTTTTAATATTTTTTCAAATATTTAATTGAATGAATTGAAACCGAATTCTATCTCAACAAATACTTAATTGAAAATTTTTCGTCAAAAACTATATTTTTCCTGGCGTAGACAAAGATGAAGTGTATTTTACAATTTAAGAAAAAAATATATATTGCAATTGTTGCTAGTTGTTAAAGTCTTTACTCCCAACTCAAATATTTTACATGTTATAGTTTGCGATAACGTTGTTGTTTTTCTACATCTTTCTTCAAATTTTATGTTAAAGATACTTTCTTTAATAGTAAAAAAAATCTAAAGGGAACTTTAGATTTTAATATAAAAAAAAATTGTGTGGGGAGTAACAAGAAAATCAATATGAATCAGAGTTGGAAACCGTTTTATTCGATTATCGGTTTTGGATAATAATTCGTTGTGAATATTTCGTTAGGGTATTTTATGGTTAACGTTATTTTAAGTTATTTCGCTAGTATACTTTTAGGTTAACGTAATTTAAGCTATTTCGCTAGTTCATTTTAAGATTATTGTTATTGTACGTTATTTCGTTGGGTTATTTTTGGGGGTAACGTTATTTTACGTAGTTTTTTTTTTTTGCATATTTTACAGATAACGGTAATATCCAGCACACCTAAATTAAAAAAGTGCAAAATACATTACAAAATTACAAGAAAAAATGCATTCTTATAAAGAATAGGTTATTTGGATTACAGATCGTAGAAACTGTAAATAAACAAAGTTCACTTGTTTGAAAATTTTTTTTTAAGTTTTTGAAAAATTAAAAACGTGCATAAACGCGAGTGTTTAAAATTTTAAAGTTATAAAAACGGGAATGTCTATATTTGTTTTTTTTTTTTTAAGAAGCAACATTCAATAAATTCTTCCTATTAACTAATGTGTTGCTTTCTTTGGGAAGGTGATAGTGCATAGATAGAAGGTGGGGAAAGATGAAGAGCTTCAAACATGGTAACATTGTAATTGCGTGAGATGATAAGTCTTAGAATAACTGTGTAACAGAGCAACGCGCTCACCATTTCCCAATGTTCTTTCATGCAATGATACTTGTTAGGAAAAGATCCTAGCCACGTGTTTGATTAATAAGAAGACGCGAATGGAGCAAAATTAATAATTAATAGGTTTTTTCTCAAAGCTTAGCCTATTCTGGAGTTTTCTAAAACTTCGGGTTCCGATGAGATCTTTAGCCAAATCGCTAGTATCAAGCTAGCTAATATGTTTGATTTGCTTTATTTTTGTAAAAATATGCAGGTGCTTGTGCAAATTTAAATGTAACTGACACTAATAGAAAACATATGATTTTCTATTGTTGATTTACTTGAATAAACGTTACTACATTGCTAGGTCCGTCAAAAAAACAGAATAGTATTTGGAAGATGACAAAGCCAATTGTGATAATATTTTGTTGTTGTTTTTGTTTTATCTTTGATATTTTAAATTTTGAATCTCGCTCCTAGACGAGGACAAGAAATTCTCATTGAGTTTCTGATTTAACATAACAAATATCTCTAGAAATTCTAATAACAAAGTCCCCTGAAGATTTCCTTGGGCAGAAATGAAATCCGGATAGGGACACGCCTACAGCAGATTGTTTTTCACAATTTGTTAAATAAGTTTTTTTTTTTTTTTTTTTTTTAATTTTACATACCTGCCCACATTTTTTTTTTTATATTTTAATAATAATAATCATTTTATCCTATTATTGTTCCTTAAAAATAATGTTACAATATAAAAATCCATTACTTTAATTATAAGATTTTTAATCTTGTTGTTTTTGGAAATCAATAAACTAAACTAAGTTCTGGGACTTTAGCACATTTAATTACTATAAATGCAATTAATGTTTATCCCGATGAAAATAAATTTAAAATAACAAAAATGTCATTGAAAATCTTTGTACAAAATTTCTCACAGAAAAACTATTTAATTTCACCCACTGATTACTTTGAGGCTTAAATAATAACTTTTATTTCTTGAAGTGTCTTTTATGAATATATCTAACTTTATTTTCCAAATGTAATCAATGTAAATTAGACATAGTACATACTTTAGTAACTTTCATCAACATAAATTTAACATAACCCATACTTTAGTGATTAAACAAAAATAAACAGAATTTGTTATTTGGGGTTATTTTTTTCTTTTAAAGTGTGCGCCCGGTAGGCTAGTTGGTAGCGTGCTGGCTTATCATTGCGGGGTCGTGGGTTCGATTCCCACCAGAGGCACTGGTCTGTTTTCGCTACAACGCGCCGAAGACCATAGTAGCTATTGCTCGGTTAGGGTAATAAGGATATAATTTGTAATTATATGATTATTAATTAATTAATAAAAAAAAAATAAAGTGTGCGCCACGGTAGGCTAGTTGGTAGCGTGCTGGCTTATCATTGCGGGGTCGTGGGTTCGATTCCCACCAGAGGCACTGGTCTGTTTTCTCTACAACGCGCCGAAGGCCATAGTAGCTAGTGCTCGGTTAGGGTAATAAGGATATAATTTGTAATTATATGATTATTAAAACATAAAAAATTATACAAAAAAAAAATTTTTATTCTTCCAAAAACTTCCAAATGCAAGTTTGACCCTTCATTTTAATTATTTATGTAGCTTATTATCAGCTTTTGTCTTTTTATTTTCTTAATTAGTCAACATAAGTTCTAAATTAGTTAACATAGTCAACACGTACTTTAGTAACTTCTATCAACATAAATTAAACATAGCACTCGCTTTAGTAAATTTACAAAAAAAAAAGAAAAGTATGTGTTATTTGTATTGGGATTTGCTTTGTTTTTCTAAATATACGCAGGTTAAACGCTCGTTATAAATTAAAAAGATATGTATGTTTGTTTGTATGTATTTATGATGAACAAAAATTATCATTATGAACTTTTTTATCTGTAATTTTAAAGAAATTATGTTTTTAGAAAAAAAAAATATGTATTTCGTGAGGATAGTTTAATATTATCGAAATTTTTTATAATCATTTCGTTAGGGTATTTTAAGGTTAACGGTATTATAAGTTATTGCGTTAGGGTATTTTAGGATTATCGGTATTTTATGTTTTTTTCCTTAGTGTTATTTTAAGGTTAAAAACAGTTAATTGAAACAATATTGAATCGTTATCGGTATTTAAGGGCTAGTGTTTGCCAACCATGATATAAATCCTTATAAAAAAGATATAATAGAAATCAAGATTTATTTAAATTACAACCTTGACATGGCTTTAACTGACCTTAGAAATTTGTTCAAATCTAGAAAATGGACAAAAAATTTCAATCTCAAAAACAGTTAAATATAATATAAAAAAAGAGAAAAACATGAAAATAATATATTTACTATGAAATTTGTTATAATGGCATGTATAAATAAGTAAAAAACAAAAGTTAATTTTTTTTTTTTTTGGTTCAATGACAAACATTTAAATATCGAGATTATAAACAGGGCAGCGACTTTCATGCAAAGACATGTTTATAGTTAAACAGTAGGCCAAAAACTATTTCGACGAAATACTCGTACTTTTCCGAATATTTTAATGAATTTGCAATAAATGCATAATTTTGTATATTTTGTTATAAATGCATATTTATGCATATTTTGAAAAAACTGAAATTCGTATTGGACATACAATGAATTATTTTTTAAGGAATTTGTTTCAATAAATTAGTTTATCCCTTTTAAGTGGATGTTTTTGCGATTTCAAGTTCCAGATTTCTACCTTAATGGAATTAAGGTGGAATTTTGTTCTTTTAAACCCCATTTATAACAAGATTTTATAGAAACCCAAAAAAAATATTCAATTAATTAACTCATACTCGAAAAAAAATATATTTCAGTTATTTTACCAAAATCATTTGTGCAAAACGTTTTTGATCCTCCCTATAAACAGTTTTTAATACCCAGCTGTAGCGGATGCGTGCACCACATTATAACTTCCTAGATTTAACAGTTTATACCCTATGGGGAATGGGACCGGTCCTGCGGGTACCACAGGATCGGTCACTGCGTACCAGATACCGGTCCTCTGCTAAACCCTACCCTATGTAAACAACTGGCAACTTTAACATGGGCTTGTCATAGGAGGGGGTCATTTGTCCTGCTTTAAACCACATAGTGGCATGCCACAGGACTAACCAAAGATGGGCATCAAAATAAACGAAAACTAAACAGCTTCCAATGGGTAAAATTCTGGCCAACTGGCTTTTTCTTGTTAATAAGTATTCTGGTTAAGTGGTATATCCTCCCTTTAGCAGTCACAGGATTGGTAATTTTAGGACAGTTGACACTGCTTAACCCACTTCAGTATTAAATTATAACAGTCCTGTGATAAGTCCTTCTTTAACCAGTCACTTTTAGGTCAATTGACTCCTCATTCCCCATAGGGTACTGTGTACATTGATAAACGAAGTTTTAAGATCATTACTTTAGCGGCTTTAAGGGGCAGACATTTCCCTAAATAAACCCACATTTTACGCCATTCTTTTCAAAAGTTCCAACTATAAGATTGAAATTACGATTATTTTCAGTTTCGCACTATTACTAATTGATTACGATTACAAATAATCTGAAAGTAATCAGTATTACTTGCAATTACGATAAAATAAATAATCAAAAAAATCATAAATAATAAAAAAAATAATCCAACTACTTTCAAAAATTACTTTTGCTTCTTTTTGATTATTTTTAAAGTATTTTTATTGCATGCACACTTCTAAAATGTCATTAACAGTGACGAACACTTTTGTTTTGATCCTTATTGAATTTTAAGAGCGAAAATGCAATAGAGACTCATTTTTACCTAGATTGATGTACAATTGAAGAATCATGACCGGATCTCAAAAAATTCTATGTGAATTTGACGTCTGATGTAAGAAAAAGAATTTTCAGAGACAAACTTTTCACAGAAGTTGAGAAAGTGAGATTTTAAGTTACTAAATTGAAGGTAACCAGATAAAAATCGACATAATGTATGTTCCTGAGTGTTCTCCAAAATGCAGGTATGTCCATACATGGATACATAAATTTCCATACATGCTTCCATATATCTCCATACATGTGCATTAACAAAATTTTATGTAATAGTGATATACATTAAGGAAGTCCAAAAAAGAGTTGGAATTTACGAGCTCCACACCCCGTGAAATATGCCATTATCAAAATAAATATGGTCTGAAAAAAAATCTCAAAACAGTTCTGTCAAGAGGTCGCCGATCGAAATTGAACTTTCAAAGTTGTACTTGTGCTTTTATTATATTTGAATAAAAAAAAAATAATAAAAAATTAAAAATAATTATAACGATCGCGATAAGAACCGGAGTGGCGGAATTAACGAAATTAAGGAATTTTATTCAAAAAAGTGTTCAACCTTGATCAAAAAGTTTTACTCAAGATTACTTAAGATTACGAGAAAATAGTCAAAAAGAATTAAAAGTAATCTTTGAAGGTAGTCGGATTATTTTTTGATTACTTTTGATTCCTTTTTGATTATTGTATCGTAATCTCAAGTAATCTTGATTACTTTTAGATTATTTATAATCGTAATTAATTATTAATCAGAAATTGTTGAATCGAGAATTAGATAATCATTACAATTCTTTTTTAAATGTAATCTAATTGATTACTGATCGTAATCGAAATTTGAAATTTTCAAATTTAAGCTTCTTACTAAAAGGGTATAGGAATGCCGTGAGTGACGATACTTTTCACTCCTCCTATGAGGATTTTCCAAAAATCCAGTCTAAGGGAACAAACTTGTTAAATTTTATTTTGCTTGCCTTTGTAACAAAATTTTTATTACGTTCATTGTGAAAATTCTAAAAGAACTTTAACAGCAATTTATGATATATTCCAAGGATTATATGATTTAAATTGAAAATTGTAAGTCATTAAAAAACCCACACACCAAAGTATGTCGCTTAAGTGGTTTTACAAGGCCATCAAGTCGATAGTTTTGACATATTCATGGAAAACAGGAAAATACCGTAAGGCCAATTTTAGAGACCAGGCCACATTAGGAAACATTCCCTTATCCTTTACGGTATTATAAAGTTAAACGGCAGTTTAGCAATTTGTTCAGAAAAAATATATTAGTAGAAATTATAACCTTACACGTTTTTTATAAATAATGTTTGACATATTTCCATTAAGACAAATTTTACCACTAACATTTAAAAACAAATAAGTTATCTCTTCTTTTTGCAAAACAAAAAAAAACTTTTAAGAAAAACCCACAAAAGTACGTTATAAAAATGAACTAAATGTCAAAATACAATTAATCTTTTTTAACAACATTAAACAAACAAAAAACTACTAAACATAGAAATCAACAACATATTGACACCGATATTTGTTTAACAAAATAAATGCGAGGAAAACTAAAACTTAAAACTGGCAAATCATGTTAACAAATTTAACAAATGATACAAGGACTTACCTTTGTCCTTTGTGGGTTTTTATTTTATACAAGCAAGTTAATACATCTTAAAGAACCATTTTAACAAAAAAAAAAAGTAAAATTCAACGAATTAACGCTAAGAAAAATTGAAGACATATTTTATGACCGCCATGATATTTATGTTGAGCAAAAAAAAAATAGGGTTATCATCATAACGCATTCCTCACATACTTGGGACTAGTTCACTGAATGCATCAACTAATTGACGATTTAATTGGCATTAAAATGGCTTAAAAACAATGACAACGAAATTTTCAGTTTCAGTTGACATTGATCAATGGCAATGCCTTTAAAAGACAATTATAATTGTTTAGAATAATTTTTTTTTCAATTGCCTAGCAACAAAAATGTATTTCGAAATTTCGATAAAAATCCTATATTTGCGTACTTATTTTATAGATTTTATCAAGCATATATTATAAAAAGTTGTTCCATCAGGACTAAACATTTAGCAAACAAAACTGAAGGCTCCTTAAAAAATTACCCCAATGAAAAAGACCCCAACATTTTCTAATGATGACAACAACACGAAAATTTGGGGCAACATTTCCAGCTTGATTGGGGTTAATTTTCGTATTATAATTTGAAGTAATTTTTAATTAAAAAATCACCCCAAATTATGGGAGTTTTTTGGGACTTATTTTCATTTTTTAGTTTGAGCCCATTTTGAATAATTTATTTCCTTTTTTTTTTAATTATTTCATTGCTAATTTGGAAGTTTTTTCATTATACAGTACAACATTTTTCAACGCATGATTTTGGGCCTCAATTCCGGGAATTGCACGTGAAAGTAACCCCAAAAATAAGAGCTTCTGCATAATTCGTTTTTTAAGTTGACTACAGTAATAATTTAATGGCCATACGCATTTTTAGGCTCAAGACGGATTTTTAGCACTTTTTCTATATACACCGTTATATCTCGGTATACCGTACGGAATATCTCTTTTGTGTCTGAAGCAAAGTTGTAGATATTGAATAGGAGAAAAAAAATGCGGAACAATTCTACCCGAAAAAAGTTCATCCGGTGCCTTAAAAATCGCAAATTTACCGTTTTTTCCCCATTTTTCACCTTTTTTGCTCAATAACTGGATTACAAATCCACAAATATGCTGTTTTTTTTATTTCTAAGCTTTATTTTGCATGAAAATAAAAATTCCGATTCATATTACAGCTATTCTTACACAGAAAATATGCTATCTATGCATGGAAACAAAATTTAGAACATTTTCAATTACCAAGAAACATATTTGAGGTAATTAAAATCAGTAAAGTTTTAACAGAAATTTAAAGAATTGTACTACGCAGATATAAATTTAATTAGTGGGCGTTGTGGTGTAATGGTTAGCGCGTGGTGTTACACAGATGGTCCCGGGTTCGATTCCCGGTGACGACAACATCAATTTAGAAAAACAATATGTATGAGTTTTCTATCACCTGTATGGCTGCGCCCACCTTCGGTGTTCTCATAGCACTTCCCCACCGAAGTAAAATAATGAATCAGGGCTATGAAACCAAAAGCCTCAATAAATTCGCCAACTCTACATCAGGTGGCGAGCAACAACTGTTCTAGGACTTATCATCTCGCGCAATTACAGTGTTGCCATGTTTGAAGAACTTCATCTTTCACCACCTTTCATCTCTCCACTATCCCCTTTCCAAAGAAAGCAACACATTAATTAATAGGAAGAATTTCCTGAGTTTTGCTTCTCTTTAAAGAAAAAAAAAATTAATATGATTGAATTCATGAAATATTCTCAATTTTTTTTTTTTACTTTGATAAATAAATTTAATTGAAAAATATATTCGTGGCAAAAAAAGTGCATAAAAAAATCATAGCATTTTTAAGAAAAGTGCTAACTAGCATTTAGTACTTTACTTTCTTTCACCACCTTTCTCTCCACTATACCCTTTCCAAAGAAAGCAACGCATTAATTAATTAATAGGAAGAATTTCCTGAGTGTTGCTTATCTTAAAAAAAAAAAAAAAACCCTTCTTTATAAACAAATATTTTTTGGTCAATTACATTCAGATGTTTTAGATATTGGTGCCATTTCATTAGCATTGGTCAAATCAATGCCAATTAAAATTTTTTTTATGAATTTTAGATTTCTCTACGGGCTTTTGATGGTCAGTCTTTTAATAAATCGATAAAAAAAAATAAAACCAATTTAAATCATCTTTCACTCAAATTTTATTGGAATTATAATGGCATTGACAGCAAGTAATGCCAATTAAATGTCAATGCCAATGAAAAATGTCCTAGTATGATTCCTCACAATCCTGCGACAAAAAAACTAACAATACCTTAAGATTAAAAAAATGTATAATAAATTGATAGAAAAAATGGTTGCAGTGTACTACAAAAATAGTAAATAAAATAAAGTTAAAAAGGAAATCATAAGGCTACTTCCGTTTGTTATGTATACAAAACACTTAAGACACTTTGAATAAGGAAATATTCTTTCGAACTCATTTTTAATAAAAAAGGAAGTTTTTGACAAATTTTTAAAAAAAATCTATTAAACATTAAAACAAATACATATCAGAAAATTTAAAAAAATCTTCAAAATTAGAAAATAAATCATTGGAAAGGAAAAAATCTTATTTGCAAATATCTAAAATTCAAAAAAAAAATCATATACTAAGAGAATGTTTTGCTAATGTGACCCTATATTTGGTTTTTGGGCTACAAAAAAAATCCTGTCAAAGAGATATCTAATCGTGATAAGGTTGAGTTTTTTTTTTGTGAATTTTTGTTTTTGTTTTGTTTCGTACTAAATTTTAAGTTTCTCACTGTAGTGGTTTGGCCAGGCCGCCGAGGAAGATGATTTTCCCCTTAATTCCCCTCCTCATAGGAATTTCCTAAATCCGCTCTACATAGATATCTACTCTTGATTAGGAACCCGCATACCAAATTTTAAGTTCTTAGATTAGGTAGTTTGGCCAGGCCGCCAAGGGGGAGATTTTTTCCCTTTTCGCCCCTCCCCAAGGGAATTTCTAAAGATCCCATCAATACAGATACCTACTAGTGGTAATGGTAACCACATACCAAATTTCAAGTTCCCCGGTTTAGTGGTTTGGCCAGGCCGCCAAGGGGAGACTTTTTCGTTTGCTGCCCCTCCCAGCAGAAATTTCCTAAAATCCGCTCTATTCTTTTGTATAATTCTGATTAGGAATTCACATACCAAATTTCAAGTTCCTATCTCAGGCCGTTTGGCAAGGCCGCCATGGAGAAGATTTTTGCTCTGTTTGCCCCTTCCAAGGGAATTTTCAAAAATCCGCTATATACAGAATTCTACTCGTGATTAGGAATCCACGATGAGTGGTAAGAGCTAATATTACAAACTGTCATTTTGCATGGGCGCTCCCTTGTGGATTTGAGATAGGGGTTTGGTATGTTCTGAGAAAATGTTGGGGTTGAAAAAATATTGGGTGCTGACCATACATTTGACTCCTCTATGGGCTCTCTGTGGACAGTTAGAGCAGTGGGCATATGTTGTATAAAAATTTAATTCTTGTATAGGAGCCCCCGTAGGCAGAGCAGATAAGAGGTAGGTCAGTTCGAGAGATTTGTTGGGCAGTAAAAGTTAAGAGGGATCCGTCATACATTTTACTCCCCTAAGGACTACACCGGGGCAGTTATGTGGCTTTTTGTCCATTTCTTCCACTTTACCCCCTACTTTGACCCCGATGAGGAGCTACTTACCCCAAACCCATCTCTCCCATTTTTTTGGCTCATGCACTTTTTTACGAACCTCACAAAATAGGGCTTTCTAGCGTAACCTAATCTTGATACTAAGAATCTCCACATATCACTTTACCATGCTCAATCCACATACCAATTTTGAAGTTCTTAGATTCAGCGGTTTGGCCTGGCCGCCAAGGGGGGGTGGACTTTTTCCCCCTATTAGCAACCACTTTACCACGTTTCAGGTCAAAATTCCAAAAAGTACGATATCGGGGATTTGGGTCTTATCCGAAAGAACACATATTGAAAATTTCAGCTTTCTATCCCAATGGGTTTGGTCAAGCCGTCCAAGGCCTGACCTTCCCAAAAAATCCCGTCTTAGCAGACGTCTACGCTGGCGGATGGACCTCCATGACAAATTTCAAGTTCCTAGCTCCAGCGGTATAGACTAGCGATGTTGAGAGACTCAGCCAGTAACGTTATACTTTTATAAATATACATTAAGCCTTTAATATGTTCACATTTTTCGCGGTTTTTTCATACTGAATACACGCCAATAACTTTCAAGTTTGCTTTTTTAAAAATTAACTTATTTTGAAAAAGTGATTTAAAAAAAATCAACAAAAAAATCCGTAAAATATATTACTTGAGCCAGAGTAAAAACTAAATTTTTTTTTATATAAACAGAACATTTTTGATCTTTAAAGTTTAGTAATGTCATGATGCTTGTAAGGAAAAGACCTTAACCACGTGTTTGATTACTAATGGCCGTTATTTCAAGCAATATATACCTACTGGTGCTTAGATACCTACCGTGAACACGAACAAAATCGGGTAGGTATCTAAGCACCGGTAGGTATCTATTGCTTGAAATTACGGGCATAAGAAGACCAGAATGAATCAAAATTAATGATTAATAGGTTTTTTGTAAACGTTCTGCCTATTATGGAGGCTCTAACTTTTCTAAAACTTCGGGTTCTGATAGCCAGAACGAAATACTAGTATCAACCTAACTAATATGTTTGATTTGCTTTATTTTTGTAAATATACGGAGGTTGAAAGCTCGTTATATATTAAAAATTACATAAAAATAATATCGATGTATTTTAAAAACAAAAAAACTAATAAAATTGCTAAAATAGTGTTTTTTTTAATCATTAAGTGGCAACACTAAAATAACAAGTTTTACAGTTTTCTTAAACCGCTTTTGTAGGCAAGGCTTTAAAATTTGCTTGGTTTTTACTGCGTTTGATATAAAGCTTTCTATCATAAGTTCTAGGCTCTTAAAAATAAACGTGCTTTAAAGATAGTTCAGTTGTCCTTAACCCTCTAACGGGTAAGGCTGCCTCAGGGCAGTCTTCATAAAATTTACCACAAATGCGTCAAATGAGCGTTTTATACTTAGAAATTAATATATTCCGATAGAAAACAAAATTTGATAAATATTTTGCGCAGAAATTTTTCGTGTGCCGTCCACGGCTAGGAAGCGAGAAAGCTTCAGTTTCGTAAATTTCCAAAAACTAATTATTAAAAAAAAAAAAAAATTGTTTTCAAAAATCTAAAAAACCAATTCAAGTTGACTAACAACTCTTTATAATAACATATAAGTAAGATTGAAGCGTTGTCATTAATAATAAGTTCATACTTTAGTTCAAGGACTCACAGGATTTTATCAGGATTCCTCTAAAGGACATCGTCTTAACTTATAAACTAATACACGGATTTTTATGAAATTTTGCAGAAAGAAGACATTAAGTATTAATATCAAAGCGTTTAAGTTTCAACAATATAATTTGAAGTTTAGATATTTTTTCGCCTAATTTCGCTTTTTCCAAAAAGCGAAAATCGCAATATCTTCTTAAATAGGAGCAGAAAAAAAAATAGTTTTTCGAGTGTGTTTATATCTTGGTAAGAGAAATATTTTTTGTCTAAAACTTCTCTTTTATATGCTTTAGTTTCCAAAATGCACCCTAAAATATTTTGGCTCATATCGACTATATTAGGCAACGATAAACCAGTTTGTTCAAGAATTTCGTTGCAAAACATCGTTTGCCAGTTAAAGGGTTAAATTGTATTGTACTTTTCAATCTATTTTCAGGAGGTTTTTTTTTTGTTTTTTTACTTTTTGCCTTAATTAAACATTCCAGAGTATATAAATTGTTTTTTGCTATAAGCACACGCATTTGTTTTCTTTGTTCTTTTCTCTACTAGTAATTTGTTATATCTTATTATGTTTGTCTATATACTCGTACTAGCAACATTTCATTGTGACTTTTATGTTTTTTTTTCTCGTAGGTACCATATATCTCTGTCGAGGATTTAGGAATGTTTTTCCTTCATTCTTTTGTTATTTTAATATAATTCTTATTATTTGTCTTTATAAATTAAGGAAGTTACTAAGAATTCAGTTAAAAAAAAAAAAATCCCCCAAAAGATAACAATATAAAGAAAATAAATAAGAAGACTTACTTGTTGTTTTCAAAGATTTAAGATTATACACAAGAATATGATAATTACCTGTAAAGAAATAAGAAAATGGTAAAATTTAAGTTAATCATCTTAAATATTTATAAAGTTAAAATCAAGATAGTATATGAATTAATATGATATATTGTCTTAAAAATACCTTAAAGTATGGGTAAACATGTGTTCTGATAAACAGTTCACTAAGACGTATGATTTATATTATAAATATATATGCCAATAATAAGTATACGCCCTGTGGCCCTTATGTAAATATTAGCTTTAACACTTGTTAGAAATCTTTCATTGTTTGTCTATGATTAGAAGAACTAGTTTAAAATGAATTTAATTAAAAATTAATCACAAACTAATTTAATTTACTTAGTTTATAATTTCCTTTTTTATAAAAACTAACAATTATTCACTTTTTTCTCATCATATTAAAAAACTTCATTTATTATTTTTTTTTTTTTTGCTGCAAGTCGAATTGCATGACTTGCCTTAATTTTGGTTTGTTTAACTAAATAGTTATTAAACAATTATTTTTTTTTTTCAATTTTTAGATTACCACCGCTTTTTCCAAACATTGATAAAGAAACAAAAGTTACAAACATGCACTTGTTGATGACGTCAAAGCTCGGCAATTGGAATATAAAAAGAAAATACAAACAAAAACGCCCTAAATGAGGTGGCTTATTTTAGTTAATAGCAAACGATTTAGTAAAGTAGTGCAAAACTTACAAGGTTATATTAAAGAACCTCATATAAATTTAACAGTAAAAATATAATTAAAAATTTAAATTTAAAAATTTAAGTTAAATCAAAGTAGGGAATAAAAGATAAAATGGACCTGAGTTAAAATAAATGAAACCAACCAACTGATTTCCCTCGCCAAAATTTGGTGTCAATCTTAGTTGCATAAAAAAAAACAATACTTGTGCCAATTTTGGAAGGGGTGTTGTACAGAATTTAATATTTTTCAGTTGGTTATAAATAAAACAAGCCACCTCTGTTTTAACCCTCTAACTGGCAAACAATGTTTTGCAACGAAATTCATACCATGTGCTCCACTCGAAAAACAAATAATCAGTTCTTCAACAAAATTTTGCCTAATTTAGGCCATATGAGCCAACTAAAGCATATAAAAGAGAAGTTTTGGTCAAAATATGTTTCTCTTACCAATATATAATTACACTCCATACACTATTTTTTTTTCTGCTTCTATTTAAGAAGATACACTGCTATTCATTAGAATAAGGACAACCTTCTGGGACTAAATTTCTCTTAGTTTCCAGTTCTCTTTATTCATTTTAACAAAGTTATTGTTGTAATAATTTAAAGAAAACTTCCAACAATGCAACAAAAAGAAATTTGTTAATTGAGAAGAACCATTATATTTTATTTGATTTTTTTAAAATGAGAAGAACCGTTATATTTTATTTGATTTTTTTAAAATAAATGCTAAAAAAATGCTCTTTTAAAAATGCATCATTAGAATAAGGCCAGTTACGGGTATTCATGCGTGGAGTAAACAGGTCTTAAAAAAACACGGAAAATATTCATTATTTGTAAACTACAATGGGTAGAAAAACATCACAGTCCATATCAGAAAGGGCTAAAACTGAAGCTTACAGAAGATGAAGGTTATTCCAGCCGTGCAATAGCAACAAAAATTGGTAAGAGCAAAACCGTTGTGAATAATTTTCTTTAGAATAAGGACAACTATAGAAAAAAAATGTGAAAGGGGGAACTTATCGAGCCACAACACAGCGGGAGAGACGCATGATTATAAGAAAAGCCTCAAATTCAACATCCTCAGTTATCAAAATTCGGTCTCAAACAAGAGTTAATGCAAGTATATCCACAGTTAGACGTGTTATCAACTTCAGAGAAAGAAACTCCAAAAAAAACATCATTAAACAAACTACGAAAAGAGGTTAGAATTTGGTAGCGACAAGATAACATGGACGAATGAATGGAGAACCGTCGTATTTTCCGATGAAAAAAAATTCAATTTGGATGGTCCTGATGGCTACAATTACTATTTTCATGATTTGAGAAAAGAACCAAGCTTTTTGAATAGACACCATTCCCGGGAAGGTGGAGTCATGGTGTGGGGCGCTGTGTCCTACTATGGAACATCCGAAATCGTTTTTGAAAGTGCTAAAATGACTGCTGAATCCTATAAACGCATTCTGGAATCAGCATTTCCACATTTTAGTGAACTGTTTGGACCCATATCTTGGACTTACCAACATGACAACGCACCTATACACACAGCTAGAGTTGTAAAAAAACTGGATTCAGAATCAAAATGTTGGGCTTATGCAATGGCCACCTTATTCACCAGACTTAAATATTGTCGAAAATGTGTGGGGAGAGAGTGTTCTCTTAAATAAAACACAAAAAAAGTTAAATTACAAACCCATACAAAGGTGAATAAATCAAAAATATATTTATAAACCACTGGCCTTATTCAAATGACTGGCCGGGTATCACGATTTTCGCTTGTCGGAAAAAGCGAAATTAGGCGAAAAAGTATTAGAACTTCAATTTATATTGTTCAAACTTCAACGCTTTGCTATTAATACTTAATGTGGTCTTTCTGCAAAATTTCATAAAAATCCGTCTATTAGTTTATAAGTTAAGACGAGGAATCCCGATAAAATCCTGTGAGTCCTTGGACTAAAGTAAGGACTTATTATTAAAGATAAAGCTTCAATCTTACTTATATTTTATTATAAAGAGTTTTAAGGCAAATTAAATTGGTTTTTTTAGATTTTTGAAAGCTATTTTTTTTTTTTTAATAATTAATTTTTTTGAAATTTAACGAAATTTTGATTTTGAAGCTTTCTTGCTTCCAAACCGTGGACGGCACACGAAAAATTTCTTCTCAAAATATTTAGCAAATTTAGTTATTCCGATAGATAACTTAATTTCATAGTATAAAATGCTCATTTGACGCATTTGTGGTAAGTTTTTTGATGACTGCCCTGAGGCAGCCTTACCCGTTAGAGGGTAAAATTTTGGGCGATAGTATGCCTTGACTTGATTTATTTTTCATGCCTTGACTTGATTTATTTTTGTGATTGGTCGTTTTTTTTTTTGTCAGCCAATGAAAATGTTTGAAAAAATTAGTAATTTTGTAGGGTTTTCGGACATAAAAAACCGCATGTTTAAAATTAAAGTCTACTTTAAATTTAAAATTATAGTCTATAGTTAGGCCCTGTAGTTTTATTTTTTAAGAAACCGGTACAAATCCAAAAATGACGCATAATTTGAAAAGAGTAGCCAAAACTGTTAAACTCAATCTAAAACTCTAAAAATGTTAAAAATAAAAATTGTCAAAATTTAAAAAAAAATCTCATTAACTAAAAAATCTGTATAAAAATTAGTTAATTTCAGTTGAAATTTATCCAACTTTTATCAGTCTATAATTTGGGTAAATTTACTTTGTGTAAACGAAAAGCAAATTCACTTTCTATGTTTAAGTTGGTGCAAACAAAATGTGTAAATTTACATTCCAAGTGAGTAAAAATAAAATAAGTTTTTAAACCCTCTAACGGGTAACGCAGCCACAGGGCAGCATTCAATCACAAATGAGTCGAATGAGGGTTTTATTCTTAGAAATGAATATATTCCAATAGAAAACTAAATATATTAAATGTAATACGACGAAATCGTTCGTGTGTCGTGCATATCATAGTGGGATATATCACAAAATTTTTGAATAATTTTCGTTTTCATTGCACAATTAAAGGTCGAATAAACATAATTTTTATTTTTAATAAAAATTATATCAAACTTGTTAAATTTTATATAATTTAATTTAATTTTATATAATATATTATATAATATAAAGTTTTTCAAATTGGATATATATCACGTTATATCACTCATGCGCGGCTGCAGCAATTATAAACTAATGCAAACTAGGTTTTATATGAATGTTTGATGTTTCGCATGGGATTGTCACTTCTTTCAAAACGTGTTCTGATGATGGAAACATAGAAAATTCCCGAAATAGATCTATCAACACATTCCTGAAAGTGGTCAATTAATAAAGTTGAAAACAAAAACTTTATACATTATTTGTTAGGACAATATCCTTATAAAGAAATATAGAGTATGGCCTCAAACTTGTTAAATTTTATATAATTCACAACTTTATATTTGAGTCATTTCAAAAATTTCTATTCGATTTTAGTCATTTTTGGAATGGGTGTGTTTGGATTTCATTGAAAGTGAGCACGTGCATTTGATATATGTACAACATTAAGTTTCTCAAATTGGATATATTTCACGTTCTATCGCTCATGCGCGGCTGCAGCAAGTGTACACAAACAAACTAGGGAAAACTAGGTTTTATATGAATGTTTGATGTTTTGCATGGGATTGTCACTTCTTTCAAAACGTGTTCTGATGATGGAAACCTATTCCCGAAATAGATCTATCAACAAATTCCTGAAATTGGTCAATTAATAAATTTGAAAACAAAAACTCTATAGATTATTTGTTAGGACAATATCATTATAAAGAAATATAGAATATGGCCTCGAACTTGAATAATTTCCATTTTCATTATAAATCTTAACACTAACCTTAATCTAAAATAGAATAACTATTTTTTATTGTAACGATTTGATTAAAAGATAAATTTATATTATTTTCAATACAAAATGAAAGTGCAGTTACAGTAACCCTTAACCGGAAAATAAACACATTTTTTATTCTTTAATTTTTTTTTATAAAAAAATCGCTTCAAATTAAAAAAAAGCAAATTATCGTTAAAACTTATTAATATCGTTAAAATTTAAAAACAAAATGCTTAAATTAAAGAAAAACAACTGCTGGAATTGCAAAAAACGCTAAATTAGAAAAAAATATATAAATCCTTCGCTATTCATCTTCTGGGCGGATATTAAATGTTTACACACAAAACACTAAAATAAACTTAAGCTGTGCTTGTTTACTCCTCGTCTGTATTAAAAGTGATTTTAATACAAAAAGTGCTTTTAATACAGACGAGGAGTAATCAAGCATAGCTTAAGTTTATTTTAGTGTTTTGTGTGTAAACATTCAATATCCGCCCAGAAGATAAATAGGGAAGCTTTTCGAAATATTGGCTTAATTAAGGAATTTTTATATAAATAAAATACTTTAAAACAATTAAGACTTCGAGCTTGATTATTTGGAAAACCAACATTCTAAGAAAAAGGTCGAATGAAATCCAAAATTTAATTAAAAAATATAAATCGCTAGAATTGAAAAAACGCTAGAAACATCGCTAAAATTTAAATAATGACAAAATTAAAAAAATAAAAATCTTTGTAAATTACAAAAATCGCTGAAAATTATAAAATAATACAATGGAAAGGATAAAACACTATTGATAACAAAAATTTTTATAATGCGAAAAAAATAGTATTAAAAAAAGCGAATAAAATTAAATTTTATTTTACTATGACTTCTTTATGACTTTAAACTGAGGAAAAATCAACAAAAGTTATAACTTTACGAAAACACAGAAAAAGGGTATTTTGGATCACCCTGTTTACAGTACAATAGTAAAAAAGTTGTTTTGATTTTTTGGCTCGACAGGTTCTAAGGTGTTTTCTTACGAATGAGCTAATTTATTATAAAATCGGTTGCAAAAAAAAAATGATTTTTGGCCACCGTCTCTGAAAAGTTACCAGTGTGCGCCGGTCTAAACGATTTTTGGGTCTGACTTCTATATGTCAAATTTTGGTTTCTTTAAAAAAATAATTTGGCATGGAACCACAAGTTTCAAGTTATAAATTGAAAAAGACAGTGCATTTTATATAGAAATTGTCTGTTCCGTTTATCACATTGTCTCAACACATTCGAAATTCAAGATCCACCCTAATCTATATTAAAATTACATTTTATTCCAGAGCTTATAACACTCATACGCTTAGGTGCACATTTCTTTTCTTAATACAGATTTTTTTATAAAAAGTAAATGGAAAAATATTCTTAAAGAAGGATATGAAAAGAATATTTTATATTATAAAGTTTATTGTTACTTTCTCTACAAAAAAATAAAAATAAATATAAAAGAAGCCTTTAACTTTAAAGATTTATATGATTTTTCTAAGAAATTATTATCAGTATGATTAAAATTCATAACACTCATACGCTCTGGTAAATAATTTTTGTACATATCTTCAATGTGTGATAGAAAATGTGATTATTTTTCTTAAGTTCTGATCCTAAGCAATAAAAAAGTCATGATAGTGCTTTCTATTTTTTATTAAAATGTAAATATTTTGTTTAAATTTATAATACTTATATGAGACAATCCATATCAAACCAACACATTTTTAACATGGCAACTTTTGTGTGTTTTGAAATTTGGCAGACGTATTCCTATTTCAAAATTTTTAGACACACTCACATTACAAATTCCGTAGTCTCAACAGAATTTCATCCAACCAAATTGATTCGGTTGCTGCAACCTCGTATATTCGGTTGCCACAACTGAATTCGGTTGTAGTAACCAAATTGGAGGTTGTGGCAGTCAAAATTGGTTGTGACAACTGAATTGGGTTGAGACAACCGAATTTACGAGGTTGCAGGAACCGAATCAATTCGTTTGGATGAAATTCTGTTGAGACAAATGAATTTTTGTGTCACAACTGAATTCGGCTGTAGTAACCGAATTGGGGGTTGTGGCAACCGAAATCGGTTGTGACAACTGAATTCGGTTTAGACAACCGAATTTACGAGGTTGCAGCAACCGAATCAATTCGTTTGGATGAAATTCTGTTGAGACAACCAAATTTTTGTGTCAAATATTTTTAAAATAAGCAAACAAAAATCGTAATGTAAAAAATCGTTCGGTTTGACATGGAATGGCTCTTATATGAGAATGAATATATAAATGTTTGTTTTATTTCAAATGACCAATATTTTTGAGTGACATTTTATTAAAAAAAAACTACAACAAAAAATTATAAGATTTATTTTTTAGCACGAGTATCTAAGTTATAAATTTTTATAATACAAAATGAAATTGCGGTGACAATTGTTATTACGTGCTAAGTTCTATGAACATGAAATATGTGGAATTGCTTTAAAAGCTTAAGTATAAATTGTATCATATTTTTTTAGTTTTAAGTTTAACATGACAATAAAATTATATATTTTTATTTTATATTATTTATATAAGAAAAGCCGTTTCATGCTCTAGTGACATGTGTGTGTGAGATATATTGAATAATTTATATTAAATATAAATGCTTTTTTAGCTGCTAGAATAATATTATGGATGTAATGATGATGAACACGTAAAATACATATTTTATAACCAAACAGTGGGATAGGATAATAAAAATTCTAAACTCTACAAATCGTACCAGTTATCCATGAACGTAAACTGATTTTGGAAATTATTTTGAAAAAGGGTTAAAAGTAAATAGTCCTAGAATGTGCAGATAAATTAAAAAAAAAAAAAAAAAAAAAAAACTTTAACTTACAATAGATTTAATGCTTTTGTTATTTAAAACAGAAAATTAAATTAAAATTGACAATTTATATAAAGGGTCCGCCATATAACGTTTTTTTCAACTAATGCTTATTTCGTGAATGGTAACACTTAGCTCATGTCTGATTTGACAGATAATTAGTTTTATCCTTCCGCTGAACGAATATACACAACCATATTCGTTCAGCGGAACGATAAAACTAATTATCTGTCAAATTAGAAATGAGCTGAGTGTTACGAAATAAGCACTAGTGGAAAAAAACGTTATATACGCTAGAACAACGCTGGGAAATATTGCGACATTACTTTTAAAATCATGGTAATGTTGCAGAATGTGTGCGAAAATTGACTTACAGAAGATGCCGATTTTGCCAAAAAAAAATCATCTTTTCAGATGAAGCTCATTTTGATCTTGGCGGGTATGTAAACAAGCAAAATTGTCGCATTTGGGGCACATAAAACCCGCACGCATACATTGAAAAGCCGATACACCCAAAACGAGTCCCTGTTTGGTGCGGATTTTGAAATACAGCTGCACACAATCGATAATGTGCTTAAAAATTGGATCGATCTTGTAAGCTACATTTGAATGAAACTATTTTCCATTATTAACCGGAAGTATTGTACTTTCAAATAAAAAAGAAATTTGAGAAAATATTCAGTAGTTTTTTTTTATAGCATTTTCAAAACAAAAAAAAGTTATTTTGCGGACCCTTTATTATAAATTGAATTGACATGTTATATGATGGTAAGACTGCAAAGACTCTAACCAGGAAGGTATTCCAAGGTAAACACTTCGATTTCGATGAAACTCGTATACTAAAGTTCCAAGCCAACTGTCTAGCAAAAAAAAATATATCGCAGTAATGCCAAACTAACAGTATTTCGTCACATATAATGCAAAACGCCGTAACTAACAAAAAATTCAAAATTGAGTTTTTGATTGATTACGATGTAGTTAACAAAAGATACACCTGCCCATACAATTTTAAATCTTTAATTTCAAAAATATCGAATTTATTACCGAACATCAAAAGGCCGTAACTGCAATTTCAATATATTCGTCAACCAAAAAGTCGTGTAGTGCTTTTTTTTAGTACTCTATTAAATGAAGTCATGCAGACAATGGCAGTTAATTTTTAATTAATATGCTTCTGAAAAATTTAATTTATTAATGTTCAGATTAAAAAAACGAAGAAAAAACGATTTTCTCTAATATTATTTTTAATAAAAATTATGTTTTTTTTTGACCTTTAATTGTGCAATGAAAATGAAAATTATTCAAGTTAGAGGCCATACTCTATATTTCTTTATTAGGATATTGTCCTAACAAATAATCTATAGAGTTTTTTGTTTTCAAATTTATTATTTGACCCTTTCAGGAATGTGTTGATAGATCTATTTCGGGGATTTTCCAGGTTCCCATCCTCAGAACACGTTTTGATGCCAAACATCAATCCCATGCCAAACAGCAAACATTCATATAAACTAGTTTACTCACTAGATGAGAACTAATATATGAGCTTGAAGTTAAAGATTATAACCATTGATCAAAAAATAAATTGAAAACTTCTTTGTTATGTGCAAGGTCCACCTCTGGTGGATATTCAATACACGTTTTTTGTTTTTCTCTCCTTTTTATATTTTGTTTAGTTTATAAACAACACAGGGGGAGTAAACTAGACGGTACTTTGTCTTTTATACAAGTTTGATATAATTTTTATTAAAAATAAAAATTATAAAAACTATTAACTTTCAAATCAGACTAGACTAGTTTCTGCCTTTTTTAATGGACAGGCATCATCAGTGATTTTCCATTTAAATTGTATTATTAGTTGTGTCTTATAATTGTCCAATTGTCTCTTTATGATACATTTTTAACAACTTGACGGCTGTAAGAATCAAACCTGAGCTTCTCTTACATTACGAACGTAACAATACTCGAATGTAATGCAGCTAAATTGCAGTTTTCTTCCTATTAGCTCTACTGTTATTATATATATTATACTCAGAAGTAACAAACACTCACAAATACAGGTATTCTAAAGGGTCCGCCAAATAACTTTTTTTTTTTGAACTCCTGAACCAATTGGACTTTGTATGGCGTCATACCAAGGTCTTTATGCAAAAGTCGTCTCAATGATGTCTCCGAAATGTTCAATTGTTGAGAACGACTGTGAATTGATGTTGATGGCGCTTCACGCACACTTTCTGCCACAGCAGCAATATTTTCGGGTGTACGCACTGTTTTTGGCTTTTCACGCTTTGGTTTATCGATGAGGAAGGCAGTTTCTTTCACTTTTTTCACAAGATAACGAACATACGGACCATATTCGTTAAGCGGAAGGATAAAACTAAATTATCTGTCAAATCAGACATAAGCTAAGTGTTACCATTCACGAAATAAGCACTAGTTGAAAAAAAAACGTTAGATGGCGGACCCTTTATTTTTAGATTTTTGTTTATGTTTCTAGTCTCCTCCTTTTTTGTTTAAAAAATTTAATTTATTTTCTGGAAATAAATTAATTAATTTAATAAATTTTTCTTGAAAGCTTTCAAATAGTAAAAATGCGTTTTTTTTTAAAATACTTACAATAAATAGGTAAAAATACATAATATGACTAAAAAGTTTGTAAATTACTGCCAAAAAGCATTGTTTTTTATCTTAAACTTTTGCTTTACTTTTTTGCATAAATTTTTGTATTGTAGTTAGCGCCTTTTGGTTTCAGAACATCAAGTAAAAAATTCCGTAACTACATTCTCACAATCAAATCCGTCCTTGTTTCTTAAGCATTATTCTAAAATTTTGGTACTAAGTTTCGATAGAATTTTTTATTTATAATGATTTTTGTTCCTCCTTTAAATAATGACAATTTAAGAGACAAAAAAATGGAAATTTTTTTCAATTTTTTCTAAAACTGGTCGAAGTAGGCGTTATTAAATATTGACAAATTTTGCGCTCATTTTTTAATAAATTTTATATTATCATTTAACTGAATTTGGCAAACGCTGAAAAAATAAAAAAATTTAAAAAATTTCTGAACTAGTTCCGATTGTTTTAGCCTTAATAGAAGTTTACTTAAAAGCCTGCCAAATTTTATCTTTTTTTATATTGTATATTTAAACAGGTTCGATGTTTTATTTATCGATCCAGAAAGTGCCACCATGTAACTCAGAGAGAGTTACATGGTGGAGAAGACACCCAGAAAACAGTATCAGTTGTGGCCAACGAATTTGTTGCAAAAAAATAAGTTAGTAGAAAAGTTAGTAAAACATCTTGTAAATCAGGTATATTATTTTTCAGCAAATTTTTTGCTAAACTTATGTTTTAAACTAAAATTTTAGTTATACTTATTCAGCACTTAACTGTTTTGAACTAATGATTTACTAATATTTTACTAATGTTTTACTAATTTATTTTGCTAAATAAATTGTGTTGATTAGCACATCAATAGTGTGAACGACAACCAGACTGAAAGATATACTCAGACTGAATTAGATGTCGCGGTATGTCACGATGTAGTAGTGACGAGGAAAATTATACTAAAAAGTACAAATCTAGTAAGACATAATATAAAAAAATCAACTATGGAAGATTTTTGTATCTGTTTTTCATACATAAAACAAAATTGTGGATTAAAACAACTTAAATTTTGCGTCGTCACCGGCTTGTGAAAGTAATTGTCTATTAAATTAATAAACGACAAAATAAAATATTTAAATTTAATAAAGATTAAATGTGTATTTGTAAAATAAATGTTTAATATATTAATAATCTGGTCAAATTGCAAATTGCTTTAGTCTGTCTACTTATTGCATAAGTAGACATACTAAAGACAAAAGCATACATCATAGGTAGATTTTTCTGTTTCCGTTTTCTTATTGCAAAAAAGTGTTGTATATGTTATATTTTGTTAGTTTTTCGTTTCGTTTCTATAATTCTCTGCGGCACTTTGCGTTCCTTTAAAAGATAGCATCATTTAGACAATAATTGATGTAAGTAGTTCAAAGATAATTTCGTTTATGTAATATATAATTATTTGTATTGTTTTTAAATATTACATTAATTCATATCGTCAATTTGGGAGTATGAAAATTTTTATATTTTGTAACGTATTGTAAATTATTTTAAAAAGAATCACAAAAATATGTTAATGATTTTCGGCAAAATAAGTTAACTAAAGTAAAAATTTTCTACAAATTTTTCGGTTTTTTCTGTCTACTAATATTTAGCAAAAATTTTATTAATGTTTAGCAAGGGTTTTTTAATTTCTAATCCACTAAGTTTTAGCAAAACTTTTGCTCAATCTACTACTTTTGTTGCTAAAAATCGCATTAGCAATTTATTTGCGATCACCCTCCTGACTAAAATTTTGCTGACTCAGCAAAATTTTTTGCTGACTTTACTAACTTTTTTATTTGAGTGTAGTTCCGATTTTTTAGCATAATAGAAAACTCAGTTTAGCTAAAAGTCTGCCAAATTTTATCTTTTTTTTCTTTATATATTTCGATGTTCGATGTTTTATTTATCGATTCACCATGTAACTCAGATTCGTTTTGGAGAAGACACCCAGAAAACAATCTCAGTTGTGGCCACCGAATTTGTTGCCAATCGAATTCTGGCGGTTATGACAACTACCGTAGTGTTAAATTATATTTTTAGTCGTGAAAGCTACCCTAAAGGCAGCCAAGCGTACCAAACAAATAGTTCTGGCAAACCACTGCTATTTATGTAAAATCCACCGTGTTTATAATTAACAAAGGTACAACTAATATTGTACTAGGATAATACTATTTTGCTTGCAAAGCATGTGTTTTACCAGTACCGCCCACAAAATTGTTGACAATATTGTTGTTAATAATATTAATATTTTTTTATATTTTATTATATTTCAAACATTTAAATATGATGCATAAGACTAAGACTGGACTTTTTAAATGTGATTGATTAGACGTATTTCTCAAAATTAATTTAATTTATGCTATTTCAAAAGCACACAATTTTTAGAAATACCAACGCTATGGTAACGGTGGCAAGTTCGTTTAAACCAACGCACAGTGGAAGATTTTCACAGTTTAGGGCGTTGAAACTCTGTATTTCTTTAATTAATAGAGGTAGATGTTTGAATTTTGGTTCAAGATGGTTATATGATAAGGCGCACGTTTTCTGAAAAAATGGGCGAAATCGTGCCTCTGCCACGCCCCACCCCCCATATATATAAAAAACATTTTACTTCTTTTGTTGTACAATATCGAAAAATTGCATAATAACCTTTTTAAATTAAAAATAAAATTTAAAAAAAATTAATCGTCCTCTTACTTTAACCCTAAAATGCTCCTTGTATCTTTAAGGATACAACCACGCAAAAATACACACGAATTATTTTAGTGAATATATAATGAAAACTACAAATGTTATTGTTTCTTTTAGTTTTAAATTTTGAGATGTAATTAATTTTATTAAAAAAAATAATAGTTTACAGTTACAAAAATTATAATTAATAGAAATCCACATTTTTGGATCTTCTAGTAGAGCTAATACTTCCTTTGATAACACTTCTCTTTTAGTTTTAGGCTGCATTTAGAAACTACATATTAAAGGATCTGATGAAATAAGTAGTCGATGTAACAAATCAGTATTTGTGTGCACTCTTGATGTTTTTCTTGTAAAATCTTCTCTATATTTTCGGCAGTCCTTATTCATAGCTTCCTGCGCTTCTTCGGACAATTGTCCGATTGGTAATATGCAATTTTCTATAACATCTTTTCCATGAAATAATATTTTGTGAACAGTCACAGGCATAAAATACCAAGGATATTTATCTAAATAAATATTTCTTGTAGTTATTGCAAATTCCTCAAATGCTTTAGAGTTTATTGCATAGCCTGATCCCAAACAATCCAATATTATACAAAATCGCTTTATAAGATCTAAGTCAACTCCAGTTATATCAGCTGACTTCTCTGCGTCACGAAAGAAACGTCTGGCCGTGTTTCCATCGTTCGAATTACCTGACTTTTGTCTTGGCATATCTATCAGCAATCCAGTTTCTATTTTAAATCTCTTTTGTATTTTCTTTTTTCTTTCTATTAACTTAGATTGATTCTCTTCTCCTCTGGCTTGCCATTTTTGTATATCCAACCTATAGGAAATATGTAAAATACACTCCATGCATCGGATCCATGCATGAAGAGGTGAAAGACCAAAGGATAGCATTTTTTTGTCAACAGATTTATGTGAAATTACAGTTGGGTTATTCATAAATGTCGGTGTTACTCCACATATATAACATACTTGAGAGGAAGAATAATTGGACAAAGCACTGCATACTTTTATATCAATCATACACATAATTAGAGTTGGTGTTACTTTAAAGGTTTTCTGTCCTAATACTACCAATGTTGGAACAAGCACTTTATCTTGATCCTCTATAAGTTTTACTTGTTGTGAAATGAATTCTTTAGTTTCTTTAGCAAATATAAGTTTGATAGGACGACAATATCTGGTTGATGAAGGGGCAGGGTTTTTCCAAATTAAAATTTTTTGGTTATTAACTGGATTCTTACCAAACATTTCCAGGGGGACCATAGAAATGCTAAACAAATTATCGTCCGAAAATTCTTCATCACCTCTTCTGGGTGAAGCCATAACGAGTTCATTTACAATTGCAGCAGAAGATCGTTTTCCAGATGAATGCAATTTCATTGAAGCTGCCATTAGCAACTTATTGGGGTCAGTTGTATTTAAAAGCTCTTTTGCTTTTTTTTTGCTTCACTCTTTCAGAACAATCTTGAAAATCTTTTTCTGGTCTACCACCTTTAATCTTTGAAGATGAAACAGTTACATCACAAATAAATTTAGACAAATTAATTGTACTCGCCAACCAATCACTGTTCTTATTTGAAAATACCAGTTTATTTCTACATGACTTGAGCCATTTTAAGTTAAAATCTCGACAAATTCGATTAACAAACAAGTTTAATTCTTTTAAATTAATAGATTTGTTCGATCCAGTACTTATATTTCCTAAATTTGAAACTTTCTCACATTTTTTATTTTTTTCTGTTAGTACCCAAACATTGAAAATTTTGTTGACGCGAAATTTGAATACTCATTATGAAAAAAATCAAATTTGAAATATTTGTCGCAATTTATAGCACAATTTTTTTTTAGATTATTTAAACACATATAGTGGGATCACTCGCACTGATCGGCATTAGCACTTTTTTGTCCAATGAAAATTATTTTTTTTTTCAAATTTTGTTTCAAAAGATGGTCTTTAGAAATCACGTTTTAATACTACGTCAGAGTTTTTTTTTACTTAATTTAATAAAATATTTAGTTAGTACATAACTAATTTCATTAAACAAAAAAAGATTGAATGAAATATTCAAAAAAACAAAAAAGTTAAAAATACTTAAACTTAGAATACTATTACACAACCTTAGGCAACTTTTTTACGGACAGAAACTAGTACAACATTTGAAGTGCCGTTATGTTCTTCCTGTTTGCATTTATTTTGTTTAAGTTGCATTGATGTGTTATTGGAAGTGTTTTTTATCATTACCCATTCAAAAATTTATTAAAGAAACAAACTTTTTTTTTGAGGTTTCGATGTCGTAAATTAACAAAATCTCGCACTGTGCAACGGTTGGACACTATTATCAAAAATAAAAATACAGTTTTTATGATTTTTTACCTATTTTTATACTACGATTAAGTGTATAAATTTATTCGATTTTTAGGTTATTCGGAATCTGAATATTTTAAGTTTCTCTGACAACGAATTTATGCAAAATTGTACGATTTTGTTTTTAATCGATTAAATTATTCAATTGTTTTTTTTATTCGATTAATCGTATAAATTTTATTTCATTTTTATTACTTTTTTTTATCAAAATTGATAATCCGATTAGTCGTCTAAAATTATTCGCAATATTTATTATTCAAAACTTGATCATTTCAAATTACTCTGACAGTTATTTAAGAAAATGTTAGTTCAACAGAATATAGATTAAACCCCACCGTGCAAGCTATGTATATTAATCACTTGAGTGTGTGTGTGCGAACGAGGCGGTTTAATGTCTATAGGTTGGGAATATGAAACCACTTAAATGAAATGACTGTCAAGTGTTTATGTTTGTGTAATGAAGTATTTTTTTTTTGTTCGTTAGTGTTGTAGTTGCTGTTGTTGCTATTATTTGCTGATATAATGGCATATTTAGCGATTTTATAATTCACAAAAGAGCTGTGGGTTGTAGTATCAGCAAATCATTTTTGATAAAAAGCAATCAATGTCATGACCAGATACAAGAGTTTTAACTGAAAAAAAAATCTAAAATCTGCTTGTTATAACGTATACACACACACACGTGTGTATGTGACACATGTGTGAGTGTTTGTGTAAGTGATTTGGGTGGAAAAGGAGTTGTTGGTCATTAACTAGTTATTGAAGAGGCTTAACGCCATCACAAAAATTGAACATCTCTATTGTTGTGGTTATTTTTTTCAATGTGAGCTCTCAAACACTATACACTGAAAAAAATTAAAGTCAAACAGATACCACATTATATTAAATAGAAACAGCTTTGAAAATAAACTATCAAGAAAGGACCGCTGATGGGTTCCCTTCGATTGCTATAAAAATTGGATAAGTAAGAAAGGGAAAAAAATAAATAAGAATGAGTACTTCTACGTTTAAGGGTTAAAATGTGTGGCCAAAAGTAACCCAATTTTCAGTTATTTGTTTTTAAGCTTTTTCCCCAGAAACAATATACAAATTTTTGTAACATTAAAGGTATTTGGAAGAGGTTTCCATTGGTAATTAGTATAATTAGTACACGCAGAGAAAAATATGGTTGCAACATGATTGCGGCCACAAAACTTTGATTCCTCCATAAATGGTTGTTTCAATGAAATTATTACTGTATCAATCATATTTCACCAATATTACGGTAGCTTTAATCATGTATTGTAACAATCTTTCTATTTTTCGGTTATCATATTATTCTCTTTTCAACAATTATTTTGTAGTATTTACTATAGAGGAATATCTCCCTAACTACAGCTATATAATAGTTGAGCCAACTATAACATAATCAATCTGTTTTATATGAGCATTTTCGCTCTTTAAGTAGCATTTTTGTTTAAGATATAGTGAAAAAAAGTTGTGAGAAGCAGTCAGTCCGAACAAATTAATATATTAAACAAAAAGGCTTACAAATAGAAAAACAACGCATTGGTGTTAATTGTAATATTGATATTTTTAGTGGAAGAGGGAATAATTTGGTAGTCTCAACCCGGTCTACCATGAGATCCTAGGCAAAAGTTAAATTCACACGCATCCCCTAAATGAAGTTATTGTTTATTATACATAAAAGTTTTATAAATTAAATAAAATTTGATTAAAAACGTGATTTATTTTTAAATTTGTTGCAAAATAAGTTGTACACAAAACAAAATTAAAGTAATATGAAAGAAAAATCTACACAAAATATACGTGGTTTTAAGTCTGTAGTACGATATAATCATAATATATTTGCAATAATCATAATATGGTAATAAATGATGACGAAATTATTTTCCATGAGAATAATATGATAGCAAGGACCATAATATTTTTATTCTGAATATTATGATTACTACAAACATGTTATGATCTTTATAAATGTATTGTGACATTGTATTCTAAACAATATTTTATTGCGTATTTGTGCTGTAATCCCATGTTTCTATTATTTTATTTTGCCTGACAAAACA
>CM037852.1:217715247-217733729 GCA_021234595.1 Delia radicum
ATCAATTAAAAATTTAATTAAATATAGATCTTAATCTTAAACAAATTTTAAGTAGATAGATACTAATAAAAATTGTATTTGCAAAAAAAAAGGCCAAAAATGAGGAAAATCGCTAGAATTAAAATAATTTACAAAATTTAAAAAAAAGCACACAAAACATCGCCAAAATTAAAAATTTCAAATATTAACAAAATTTAAAAAAAAAATACAAATTTGGAAAAAATCTGCACAAATTAAAAATTGCTAATAATTTAAAATAATCGCTCAAATTTGAAGAAAAAATCGCCAAAGTAAAAAAAACTCTCAAATTGTAAAAAATCTTCAAAATTTGAAAAAATTAACAATATTGAATTAACAAAAGTATTTGTTTTTAACAATATTTTATTAATTTTTGGTGATTTTCTTTCAATCTTTCAATCAAAACCAAACTTGGTGTGTCATAGAGAATCACGTGTGACTTATCTTTATCGTGAGTGATAAGGAAAAAATTAATTTCAGCTAATATTTATAGATTGACTACTGTAATGGTTGGTTAACATTTGATTCCCTACCTTGGGTTTCTTTGCCGGCGTTTTAAACGCCACTGGCAATAACTGCTTTTATTTTTGCCGGCACTAAGAGCGCCAAGGCAAAGCACTTTTAAGGCGCTGTTGGTTTTTTAAAAATAAGCAAAAACAAACAAATTGCTCGGCTGAAGTGCTGATTCAAACTTCTCCTTTATTTCACATTTCGTCCTGCTTATAAACTAACATAACGGTACTTAAATCTAACTTATTCTATGTTTTAGTTTACTTATATCAGCTGTTATCATTCACAGTATAAAGTAATTACATTTTTTAGGATTGTTTTATCCACATACATTTTTATAATCAATACTTTTATTTTTGAATTCGTTAATAGAAGCCGTAACCATGTCCGATCATTTATACAGAGCCTAAGAACATCACGCTAACTAAACTTGCGAAATTTAGGGCCGATATCTCATTTAGGGTTCTGACAACAAAATCCTAAAAATTCCAGTGAACTGGTCCGCTGAAGATTTTCGGTGACGCGAAATGAAACATGTAAAGACCCTGAACTTGAATAATCATCATAATTTATGACAATAGATCAAAAAATAAACTTTTGGTTTTAATTTTTTTAAAATTTAAAAGTAAAATGTTTGGAAAATCTTAATTTCACACATAATTTTCTTAATTTTGAATATAAATTCTGAATTTTAAAAGAAATTTTCTAAATTTAAATTGGAAATTCTTAAAATTATTTTAAAATTCTCATGTTATATTGAAAATTCTCAATTTCATATAAAATGTAACAATTTCCATTAAAAATGGTGTAGTGTTTGTTTATTTTTTACTAACATGAGGTTCATTTTTAAAGGGTCCGCCATCTAACGTTTTTTTTTTTTCCGATGCCGATTTTGCCAAAAAAATCATCTTTTCAGATGAAGCTCATACTGCATGGCCAGCCGAGGCAGCCTTTGAATGAAATTATTTCCGTTATTAACCGGAAAGATTGTACTTTCAAATAAAAAAATAAATTTAAGAAAATATTCAGTAGTTTTTTTTTATAGCATTTTCAAAAAAAAAAAAAGAAGTTATTTGGCGGACCCTTTACTATAATTGTGGTTCATTTTTTGAACATTGACAAACAAATGACAATGTTAGTTGAATTTACTGAAATGTAAGTCGTCCTTTCTTTTAGTAACATTTTCATTTGTTTTTAACTACATTTTCTGTAGTATTCTGAGTACTGGTTTAAAAATGTATCAGTCAGTTAAACAAACGCTCCGATAAGCTAGAATGATATATAGAATTGAAAAGGTCGAGGGTTCGATTCCCAGCACATACAAATAGTTCTTTTTGAGATAAGCCTTAAAAATGTAACTTTTGTTACCTCAACTCAAAATGTTTATTTAAACCAAAATTTTCTTCTAAGCCGATAATGAGGAATGTTTCAAAAATATTATTTATTAGTATCTCAATATTTTGATTATTCATGAATTTGTATGAGATAATTTGAGTTGCTCACCCATAGTGCCCTCGTCTGTGTAGTCATCTGTGGTTCACATAAATTGAATTTATATTTATAAAAAAAAATCTACATTCGTTTAAGTTATGTTTGTCATGTCAGTAGGCATCAATAATGTCCGTGTGTGTGTACGCCTGTTAATATGAGTGTATTTGTGCGTGTTTAAGTGTGTATGTAAATAAATAAAAAATTTTAAAAATCAATAGAGCTGTACAAAAAATATATGTATGGGTATATTCATATATATCAAGATTAAATATATACATAAAACAAAATTTAAAAGCTTAATATTTTTTATTTAATTTCCTTTAGACTGTATCATCATTTCCATACATGTAACTTGTAATTATGAATGAAAAGGATACAACATATCAAGGAACTAATACTTACGTATTTAAAGGCCAACCAAACAAATTGTAGGCGGATATTTGATTGGTAAAAATAGATGATATTTTTAAGTAAAAAGCGGACTGCTTGCAATATTTTTTTTTGAAAATTGTTGTTAAGTTAATGGGAAAATACAGAAAAGTATTTCACTGCTTAAACACTAGTTCATCGCTTGTACATCATTACAACGTCAGGCTTAAAATTTGACAATTTTCTTAAAAAACTTTAGAATTCGGTTAACTTTGGTTATAGAAAATTAAAATTTTTGAAATATCCTTAACCATTACGCAGAAAAAAGAGCATTATTTTATGATAGTTTAAAAGCATCATTGCTACGATTGAAACACGTAACAATCATAATATGAATTCCATAATCATATTATGATTCTAGATGATGATAAAATCATTCCCAGTGATCATATTATGATAAGATAGAATCATGTTTATGATTCTTAGGATCATAATATGATTATGTCAGCAATGCTAAATCATATTTTTCCCCAGCGTATATTCTGTCAAAAGTTTAATATATGGTTGCTAATATTTCCACAAGAGTTTGCTCTAAGGCAAACAAAAATATATACAAAAATTTCTTTTTGAAGCATTATTCTATATACATATCTGTAAAGTTTGGTTTAAAACAGTCCAGCGAATCAATGGCAGGTCCTTAATACGTTAAGTTTTCTTCCTTATTTAATTGGAATTTTGTAAATTTTAATTTATATTACTTATTGAATGGATTTGTAATTTTTTAAATTTCAGTTACAAAATTTTAAAAGATATTGAAGTAAAAATGCAAAAACAGCAAACAAGTAAGACAACTAACCTCAGAAAATCTATTCCATGACCGATCTACAACACATAAATCTTAATAATACTATACAATACTTTAACTATATATCTTTTTTTATTTGTGTTAGTAACTTTTCTCAGTCACTTTTTTCTTTTATATTGTGTTTATTTAGTTATATTTCTTACTCTTGTAATTGAACACACACTCAAAAATATAACTTTGCTGTTAGCCAACAGTATACAATATTTTCTCAGGCGGTAGATCGTTTGCCTTTTGCTCAAATAATCAATCTGTAATCAAGCCCTACAGACGCCATGTTGAATTTTTTTTTATTCTTAGCTTTTTAGATTTATTTAAACTTTTTTTAGAGACATCACCTGGCAAGTCACTGTGTGTCGAAATGTTCCAATGACAACGCCTATGACAACAACATGTACAAAATCTAGAAAAATTTAAAAAATTCCGCTATTTTATACTGAAATAAAAAACTAATTTTTAATTTTTATTTTTGTTGAATTCTCATAAAGTTTATTTCAAGTTATTATTAAAGGATGTGCATAACATTAACATCAATTGGGATTTAAAAAATTTCCCCAGAGACTAAGTGTAGAAACGGTAATTACGGTAGCAGTGACACCAGCTTACTCTCTGCATTACTTTAACGCTAATAATAAGAAAAACTAATTATTTTTATCATTATTGTAATACATATATATATATAATGAGTTACACATTTTTATCATTATCAATATTTTAAATATAAAGTAATGATATCAAAATTTTTAAAAAATCTATTTTTAGACTTATTATATTTTCAACTCTTAACTACTTATTTTTGATTTTTTGTAAGCATTATTTTTTATCTATTAAGCATAACACGAAGATATAGCTCGGATGGTAGAGAGCTCTACTGACAACTTGGAATCCCACTGGATGTAATCCTCAATTTGCAACCGATTGATCTAGTGACGGAGGGCACCGCTAGGAAATCCGCCGTGGGCTTATGTGTGACGGTGCAGTTTATATCCAGGCCATATGGCCACGGACGGGCCATTGGCTGTAGCAGCGACTACACTATCCCGAAGACTGGATTCACCGCTGCCTTGCGTGTTCAGAATATGGCTGGCTGGCAGGTCTTCGTCCTGACCACAGAACCTTCAACTTTTCACGGATGGATTAAAGTAGGGGGAGGGACCGCTGTCTTCTGTCGGGAGCTGGGTATCGAGGAGTCATATAAACTCCCCGATTATTGCTGCGTTTTTCAGGCGGGCGTCATGGCGGCCAAAATGGCTGATGACTTTGTTCTTCTTCCTAAGACGGAGAGAACTTACGTTAATTTCTTTATTAACAATCAGGCGGCGATCAAGTCTATCACTGCAAATTTAACGTACTCTTAAATTGTGCAAGAGTGTAGGAACTTTCTAGTCAGGCTTGGTACCGGAAGGAACTTCCACATCTATTGGGTTCGTGGGCACCGGGGCATAAGGGGAATGAGGGTCGCGGATGAACTGGCTATTTGCCTGACAGAATGGCATTGGACTTTCGCGTGCCACTTCGGTCTTTGAAAAGGTAGCTGATGCTGTTTGGAGGAACACCGAAACATGCAAAGTGTCGAAAGTCTTGTGGAAGTCCTGCGATACTGGTTCGACTGAACTTTATCATGGGGCGATTGCAGATTTCTGGTAGGAGTATTGCCGGACCAGTACTGGACGGCGGTTCTTGCCAAGAGGGCGGGAAGGCAGAATAGTGACGATTGTAGGTTATGTACCGGTACCGGGCGACAGGAAGACGGTGGAGCACTTAATGTGACACTGTCCAGCTCATGCACGCTCCAGGGTGAAATGTCTAGGGGACCACCTATTCCGAGATCTGGAGGAAATCTCTGGAATCTGAATATTGAGGCTTCTGTCATTTGCTAAGAGGGTGTGGGGAACTCTGACTACCAGCACTAGCGTCTGACAGGTCTATGCGGGGGTCTTTAGGATTCTTTGACCGGGCAGTTCAACCTAACCTAAGGTGTTTGCCATTATTTTGTGCGACATCTCTAAAAATAAATGTAATGACAAATGTACCAAATACTTATTATATAACCAAATATATGGTAATGTTTTTCCAAAATGACTTTTTAAATATAGCTACACTCATAGAAAAAAGTTTGTAGCAAATTAAGTAAACCCGTTAGTAATCTAACTTTGCAAGTTTTAAACAAATTTTTAGATCAAATTGAGATTTCAGTTAAAACTTTTGCTATTTTGACTTGATGAAATAAATACAACATTTTTAATAATTTTTTTTTTTTGCTGAATTTATTTAAGTCTAAAAATATTATTTTGATAATCAAAACCAGCTGAGGTCGTTGTTATGCGATGTTTGCGTTTCCGTATTTGTGTATTCTTTATGTTGTGCCAGTATAACATGGACAAGTGACATGTCGTACTATAAAAATATTTATAAATATTTATGCAAATGGTTTTATTATAAACTAATTAAAAATAAAAGAAAAATAAAATAAAATATTCAAGAGTTTTTTAAAAAAAAAGTAAAACAGGGAAAGATTTTTTTCTGAATTGAAGTGGTTTTTGTGTTTAGAAAATAATTTGTAATGTTTAAAAAAATTAATGAAATATGTTTCTTTTAACAATAAATAGATATTGAAAGCGTTGGAAAAATCAGTGCAAAAATCAATTTCTATTTATTTTTCCATTATTTTTTTGTGTTGTTTTAGATCACGCTTCAGTCTTTGACATATAGCATTCCGATATACATACAAAAGGAACAAAGGAAATAATAAAGACAAATAATATTTTATTTATATTATGAATACACTGAAGAAAAAGTTCCATTATTGATGACATTGTCTCAAAAATTGTTTGTCATCAATTTTTATGAAAGAAGAGTTTCATAAAATTTATGATAAATGTTTCACAGACCTTCCTCATTTCATAAAAAAGGTTCATAAACTTTGTTAAAATAAATTCTTCCTATTACACTCAAAAAAAAAAAAAGTTTGTAAAGTCAGCAAAAAATTTTTCTGAGTCAGCAAAATGTTAGTCAGGAGGGTGATTGCAAAAAAATTGCTAATGTCAGCAAAATATTTTGCTGAAAATCAGCTAGCTGATTTTTAGCAACAAAATTAGTAGATTCAGCAAAAGTTTTGCTAACACTTATTGGATTAGACATAAAAAAGCCTTTCTAAAAATTAATAATTTTTTTGCTGAATTTTAGTAGACTGAAAAAAATGCAAAAAATTTGTAGAAAAATTGTAGTAAAATTGTAATTAGTAATTTATTTGCTGAAAATCATAAAACATATTTTTGTGATTCTTTTAAAAATAATTTACAATTATTGCGAAATATAAAAATTTTCCTTTTCCCACATTGACGACATGAGTTAACTTAATATCTGAAAATATATAGAAATAATATATAATAGAATAATATGTAACATAACAAAAATTTTCTTTCAACTACTTACATCAATGGTTGTCTAAATGATGCTATCTTTTAAAGTACGCAACTGCCGAAAACAATTATAGAGACGAAAAAAAACAAACGAAACGAAGAAAACAAGCCTTTATTGCAATAAGAAAAAGGAACCATAAAAATCTACCTAGGATGTGTGTCTTTGTCTTTCGCTTTACTCTGTCTACATGTCTGTATATGTTTGTTTGCAATTTGACCACACTAGATTATTAATCTATAAACATTTAGTTTAGAAACACATATTAAATTTAAATATTTTATTTTGTCTTTAATTTAATTAATAGACAATTATTTTCACAAGCCGGTGACAACGCAAAACTTAAGTTGTTTTAATCCTCAATTTTGTTTTATGTATGAAAAACAGATACAAAAATCTTCCATGGTTGATTTTTTATATGTCTTATTAGAGTTGTACTTTTTAGTATCACTTTCTTCTTCTCTACTGCATCTTGACATGCCGCGACATCTACTTCATTCTGCGCATATCTTCAATCTGGTTGTCGTCCACACTCTTAATATGCTTAGCAGCACAATTTTTTTAGCAAAATAAATTAGTAAACATTAGTATATAATATTATTAAAACATTAGTTCAAAACAGTTAAGTGCTGAATAAGTATAACAAAAATTTTAGCTTAAAATAGAATTTTAGCAAAAAATTTGCTAACAAATAGTATACCTGATTACAAGACGTTTTACTAACTTTCTACTAACTTATTTTTTGAGTGTAGGGAAAATAGTGAAATTTAAAAACAATAAATTTAAATTTTAAGCTTTCGTTTAAAAAAAACAAAGAAAACTACGAAAAATTATTTAAAATTCTAAAACAGCAATTGAATATTATTTGAGCTGTTCTTAATTTTAAATAGAACTGTTTAAATATAATTTACAATTTCGGAACTTTACTTCATACTTTTTAAATAGAAAATTATATTTTTAATTTTAAATGGATATTTTTACCTTGAATTGCCGTCAAAAAAGTATACACATATAAATATTTTTTTAAATTTCATTGCAGAAAAATTCAAAATAAAATGTTAAACATCACGTTATTTGTTCTTGTTTTGCTTGATCAAATTTAGAAATGTTAATTTATACATATAATACAGTGTTATCTCTTTGGAGATTTCTAGCTAGATTTGGTGTTTTTTTTTTTAATAATTTAGCTTTTAAATAACATTGTTGCGAAATTAACACATATTTTAATAAATAAAATGAAACACTTCAAAAGCAAAAAAGGTTGATTTTTTAGAAACTTGCTTTTGGGCAACACTGCTTTTGGCAGCTCAGCTGTTTTCGTGTAACATGTTACTGTTAAACATGTTCAGTTTGGTCTATAATTTAACCATGACTCGACTTACAAATCGAACAATGATTATTGAATTTTATTATCAAAATTCATGCTCGGTGAAGAAAGTGCAAATTGTGTTCAGCGACGAAGCTCAGTTCTGGTTGAATGAATACGTGAACAAGCAAAATTGTCGTATTTGGTTGTGAAGAGCAGCCAGAAGCACTGCAAGAACTGCCAATGTTATCCCGATGCATTCCCAATGCATTCCTGCCTTCGTCAGGAACGTTACTGAGAATGGCGAGCGTTATCGTGAGCTGATTACGAATTTTATTTTGTATCCAAAATGGAGAGCTGGACTTGGGTGACATGTGGTTTCAACAAGACTGTGCCACATGCCACACAGCACGCTAAACAATGGTCCCATTAAGATACGAATTCGGTGAACAGTTTATTTCACGTTTGGGGCCGGTCAATTGGCCGCCTAGATAGTGCGATTTAACGCCCTTAGACTATTTTTTGTGGGGGCTATGTTAAGGTTAATGTCTATAGGAACAAGCTTGCTGGGGTTGACGCACTGGAAGCCAATATTGAAGAATTTGTTCGTGAGATATTGGCCGATATGTTGGAGAGCGTATGCCAAAGTTGGACCCAGCGTATGATCCATTTGAGGCGTAGCCACGGTCAACATTTACATGAAATCATCTTTCAACATTGAATTATATAGATCGTTGTATCGACTCAAATAAAGATTTCATACATTTCTCTAAATTTGATATGCTTTTTTTTAAATCAAATCCGAAAGCTCTTAAAAAATCACCCTTTAGAAACACTTTTTTGCATTTTCCAATAAAATTTAAATAAAAAACGTTTCGATGTGAGCAAGATTATTCAAGTTCAAGATCATTTGTTTTTTGTTAAACAAAAAACCGTGCAATGTTTATTTATTAATCAAAAAAGTTTTCTGTCCGCTAACTTAAAGCAGACTTTATCTACTTACATGTTTCTTTTCGCGTTACCGAAAATCATCAGAGAACCAATGTAGACATTGGTTAGTGACAGAAAGTTTTCACTCGAGAATTTTGCAGAAACGCTTGTGTAAGATAAGTGACATTTTGCACCGATTCACATCATTTTTATTCTAATTCACACGTTTATTGCGAAAACTTTCTCGATGCGGAAGATATAGGAACTATATCTGTTCAAATCAAACAGCGAACTCATTGTTAAAAGAGATTTTTTATAAATGTTGTAAAAAGCCGTCAAAGTGTTGCAGAAATATATCATCGAAAAAAAAAAAAAAAAATTAATAAAAATTATATCAAACTTGCATATCAATAAATGTTAAAAAAATATAAAAATTTTAATATGATTTAACTTAAGCCGTATTTGTATCGCTTTTCAGAAAAAACTAAAAAAATGTTACCAAAAAACTCATCAAATCCTCTAGACAAAAGTGATGAGTATTTATTCCCACCACTTAAATTTCAATATAGTGTCGTTAAAACTTAATCTTCATTAAAAATTAAAATTAACTTCATTAAATCTTAACCACTATCATCTAAAATTAAAAACCAAAAGGTATGCAAATATAATTAACCAATATATTATTTAAATATTTATTCCTTCCAAATTTAAAGTGTTGTTTTTTTATTTCGATTCGAGTTTTCGAACTTTAGAAGATATTTTTTTATAAAAAATTTAATTGTAAATATAATTTATGACCGAATTTATATAGTACCTTTGTAGTATTTAGTTTGATTAAAATTAAATTTTTTAAAGTCGATAAAAAAGAATTTAAAAAAAACATATCTCATGGTTTTTTAATTTATATAAATAAAATTAGGGAACAATTTTTAAAATTTCTATAATAATTTATGAAAGTTTTCTTAATATTTGTGAAACCTTTCCTAATATTTATGAAACATTTCATAAAAACTTATGATATAGTTTCATTCTATTTATGAAATGTTTCATAACATTTAAGAAGAACTTCTTAAAAAGTTATGAAACTCCATCATCATATCATATTTACGGAACTTTTCATACAGTTTTTTTTGCTGTGTTTATGTTGCAAATATTTAGTAAAAAGAAATGCTGTTTTTTTTTTTTTTTTTTTACGTTGAACAACACTTAGGGGATGCCCCGACTAATGCATTGCATTGTGTTGATATTTTTGTCTGCGAATTCTTAAAAAAGTGTTTTTGCATAATTTCTGATTTTACTTTTAATTTCTACGTCGCTTTTAAATTAGTATATTAAATTTTCTGTATTGTGTAGCACCGTGTTTAACTATAATTTTTTTTTTTTGCCTTTTTAATGCCTTATCTTAAAGAAAAGTCGATCGATAGCACCTTTTAAACACAAAAAAAAACGTAATTTAGATATTCAACACAAAAAAAATAAATTATCGTTTTTGTATACGAGTTTAATTTTAAATTATCTATTTATTACTCTTTAGTTAGGCAATGTCCTTTTTTTTGTAGTTTATAAGTTTTTAACTCATTGGTCAATAACTTTTTGTATTGATTTTATAAATCAGTTTTTTTTTTCTAAACCAAACTATGACACTATCATAGTCTCTTTTGCTGAGGCATTTTTTATTATCATTAAAGTATAAATAACCGTTTAGTCATTAAAAGATATTAATTTTAAACAGTATAAAAGTTTACGAAGCGGAAACATTTATTGGAGCGGAAATTGTTATTTTTGGTATTCGTCATATACGTTTTTTTTTAACTGTTATAGATTTATACGATAATATTTTTTTCTGATGTTGAACAAAAAAAAAAATTGTTTAATATTGGTATTGACTTAATTTTATAAATTATTGAAGAAATTAATATGTTATTTGTTGTTGTTGTGTGTGTTTTTTTTTTAAACCCACACAAATATGTAAATTATGTTATTAAAAATGGTGACATGTTATTAATATTTTATAAGAATAATTCTAGGAATTTAATTTGTTAAAATAAACATTAATTATCTAATTTGTCAAGTGTAAATAATTAATAAAAAAGGGGCCAGGGAAACTCATTTAAATACAGTTAACGCAACATTTTGAGAAAATTTAATAAATTAATAAATTTAAAATTTAAATTTAAATGAAAATTGTCGTTGAAAATAGTCAAGATTTTCTGAAAAATTGTCTTTAAAATTTCCGACTGTTCGTTCAAAATTTCTAAAATTAATCTAAAATACTCATTTTAAGAATTTACAGAATTATTTTTAAAAAATTGCTAAAACTAGAATACAAACTTGTTTTTCTTAATGTAGAGTAATGTAGGGGTAAAGTGGGAAACTGTTCCTGACATTAAAAATCTACCAAAAATATTGACAAAGTTTCCATAAAGGTATCCTTTTCATATATGTGGCTTAAAAGAGTCGAATTAATTTTATTTATAGGCGGACTTTTTTAAAAAAAACTCATTTAACCCCACAACCCCATGATCCCTTACTTTGTGTTATCATTAATACAACTTCTTTAAAAGTTGTTATTTATTAGCTCTTGTCACTTTAATATTGTCATTTTAGCTTTTACTAATTAAAAACCGAAGTTATTTTCATCGCACATGATACTTAAACATTCTTTGACAGAGGCATATAAATAGAATATTTAATAATTTAACACAAAAGTATACTCAAAAAAAAAGTTTGTAAAGTCAGCTAAAAATGTTGCTGAGTCAGCAAATTTTAGTCAGGAGGATTCTTGCAAAAAAGTGGCTAATGTCAGCAAAATTTGTAGATTCAGCAAAAGTTTTGCTAACACTTAGTAGATTAGAAATACAAAAGCCTTGCTAAAAATTAATAAATTTTTTGCTGAATTTTAGTAGACTGAAAAAAAACGCAAAAAATTTGTAGAAAAATTGTAATTTAGTTAATTTATTTGCTGAAAATCATAAAACATATTTTTGTGATTCTTTTAAAAATAATTTACTATAATAACGAAATATAAAAATTTTCATTTTTCCACATTGACGACATGAATTTATTTAATATCTGAAAATATACAGAAATAACTATATATAACATAAACAAAATTATCTTTCAACTACTTACATCAATGGTTGTCTAAATGATGCTATCGTTTAAATGATGCTATCGCAACTGCCGAAGATAATTATAGAAACGAAATGAAAAAATAAACAAAAACAAACGAAACGAAAAAAACAACCCTTTTTGCAATAAGAAAAAGGAACCATAAAAAAATGTACCTAAGATGTGTGTCTTTGTCTTTCACTTTACTCTGTCTACATTTCTGTATATGTTTGTTTGCAATTTGACCACACATATAAACATTTAGTTTAAATAAATAAATATTTTATTTTGTCTTTTATTTAATTAATAGACAATTATTTTCACAAGCCGGTGACAACGCAAAATTTAAGTTGTTTTAATCCTCAACTATGTTTTATGTATGAAAAACAGATACAAAAGTCTTCCATGATTGGTTTTTTTATATGTCTTATTAGAGTTGTACTTTTTAGTATCATTTTCCTCTTCTCTACTACATCTTGACATGCCGCGACATCTACTTCATTCTGCGTATATCTTTCAATCTGGTTGTCGTCCACACTATTAATGTGCTTATCAGCACAATTTTTTTTAGCAAAATTAATTAGTAAGACATTAGTATATAGTAAAGCATTAGTATAAAACAGTTAAGTGCTGAATAAGTATAACAAAAATTTTAGCTGAAAACACGATTTTAGCAAAAAATTTTGCTAAAAAATAGTATACCTGATTTACAACACGTTTTACTAACTTTTCTACTAACTTATTTTTTTGAGTGTAGAAAAAATTTAATAACGTTTATTTGGTTTATTTTGATACAGTGAATGTAAATTCGTAGTACAGTAATTTGATGTGGTTTGTTTTTTTTTTCATGAACTACAAATGCAGTCAAAACTGAAATTTCTTCTACAAATTACTGTTTTTTTTTTACTTAAAAAATTAAGATACTCTATTACAACTTAAACAACTTAAAACATTTCCCTGGTGTATATTCAAAATTATTGAGATATGGAATTCTAGCTTCATCAGATATCATTAACCACTTTAGCTTGAAATCCAAAATGACCCACGAATTTGATAAACAAAAACGTTCTTTTTTTTAATTTATAACGAGATTTCAACCTTCGTATAATTACAAAAATAAAGCAAATCAAACATATTAGCTAGGTTGATACTAGTATTTCGATCTGGCTAAAGATCTCATCAGAACCCGAAGTTTTAGAGAACAAGTTTTAAAGATTTTTTAAATACCTAATTTGGAGATATCGACTCTTATTTTTATAATATAACAGTTGTTAGTAAAAAGAAAAATTGGAAAAATGATAATTCGAGTTTGTATTTGAGCGACTCCTTTCAAAAATTTAACAAAATCTTAACATTCTTTTCAAAGTTTTCACAATTTTCGGAAATATAACACTCAAATTTTATTAGACAATAATTATATTTACTTTAAGCTAAAGAATATTTAACCCTTGGTGGCCTGGGGACAGAAAGTTGTCAAATTCACGATAATTGTTTATTTTCTTACCACTTTAGACCAATTTTGTTAAATTTATTAGATTTGTAAATTTTTTTCCGCGTCTCATTGGGAGTTACTTCATTCAAATGAAATAACTTCCAAATAAAATGAAAAAGGTCCTTATTATTTGGGGTCTATTTGATTACGAAATAACTCCAAATTTGTATAAACATTTTTGGGCGTTATTTCATTTTTTTCTTGGAACTTATTTCATTTGGAGCAATTTCACTGCGCCAAACTGGAGTATGCAATGAACGAAAATCGACAAATCTTTTTTTAAGGGACATCCTATTAAGCATTAATGAATTGAGTAAGCAGTTCCAAGAAAAAATACTAAATATTTATGTTGTATTGCTTAAGGAAATGGAAATGTTTTTCCACACTTTAAGTTTCAGTCATTTGTATCTATAAATATTTGAATAGAAGTAAATACATGGATTGTAAAGTGAGAAAATATTGGTGAAGGAATATACAAGCCAAATAAAAAACTTGAGGAATTTGTTTTTAACGCTTGTTTATAAAATCATTTATTATTGTTTTCTGTTATTTTTATGACAGTAGTTGTCTACCTTAAGAACTTTAGTCAATATCAGGAGGGAAACAAATTTGAAAAGATTATTTTTTTTTATTTAGAATCAAAAAAAAAAAACAATTTAAATAAAAAAAGGAATTATTGCGGCTTATAATACTAGTTAACAGACATTTTGCTTACTGAATAAAAATATATTTTTTAATGTATTTTGGCATTTTAAATACGAAAATCACAATAATTTGTATAAGTAACCTAAATTGAAACGTTGACAGAATATTAACGTAAAAAAGTTAATTTTTTTAAATATATTTTTAAATAAAAATTTGATCACAGAATTATACAAAATTCAAATTTTTAAAATGGCTTCAACAGTCTAGTATTTATATCCTGCCTAGTTAAAACGTTCATATACAATCATAAATATCTTATTTAATATAATATTATATAAAATCATATAACTTTATATAAATTAAAATAGATAAAGGATCATATATAATTTTATCTTTTTGTGCGCCCCGGTAGGCTAGTTGGTAGCGAGCTGGCTTATCAGTGCGGGGGTCGTGGGTTCGATTCCCACCAGAGGCACTGGTCTGTTTTCGCTACAACGCGCCGAAGGCCATAGTAGCTAGTGCTCGGTTAGGGTAATAGTATATAATTAATAAAAAAAAAAAAAATTATCTTTGATTTTGTTTTCCGAAAATTTTTGATATGGTCCTATACATATTAATATATATCGATTGATTGATTACAGTAGATGTTGCATATATTACTACATATGGTATATATTAATTAGCATGATGTCATATATAATTTTTTATTGTTTAATACAATGTTTCGTATTAAATATTACTATCATATATTTGTTGTTTTTGTTTTTTCTTTGATATTTTAAATCACTCTTCTAGGCGAGAACAAGAAATTGTCATTGGGTTTGTGATTTACCCTAACAAATATTTCTAGAAATTCAACGAAACCTGGACGATTTCCTTTGGCAAGAGTTAAAACCGTATAGGGACCAGCCTATAACAATTTTTTTTTCACAATTACTATAAACACAATTTCTGTTTATTCCTATCAAAATAAATCTGAATTGGGTTTTGAGAAAAAAAATTTACCACAAAAAGTGAAGACCTTCGAAAAAACTTACACCAACTCCAAAAAAGGCGGTGCTTTGCACTAGCTGCTTAAGCCCATTGTGTAGAGGAAAATCCCACAAATGCAATAAACAAACTAAATTTAGCAACGTTATAAGTATGACTGGAGCAAAAATGCTGGAACAAATATCCTCTAAAACGGTAACAGAAAAATCATTACCTAGCAATAAAGTATCTTTAGAGAATAATCGTGAAGACGTCCTCTAAAAGTCTCTCTTGATAGCATTTCTGAAAATTCTGAAATTGGTAAACAATTAACTGCACACGATATTGCATTTTAAAATCTACACATAATTTTAGTAATAAAAAAACCTTAAGAATTACATCACTTTTAAGAAAAAATTGTATTTAATAAATCTATTGAAACAAATATTAATAATAAGCTACAAAAAAAGTGATATCTTTGACGAATATTTTAAATCCGAAGCTTCAACTTTGTTCACTGACTAACCAAAAATTGTCAGTAACTATCAAAGTGCATGCAGTATTTCCCCATATACTGGATTTTTGTACTAAAGCAGACACCGGATTTGGACCTTGGATTGAACAGGCTTACGAATCTGTTCACTCAGACTTCAAGATGGTTTGGAACAGGTTTAAACGAACAAACCTGTTCCATTTTCCACATTACGGAAAATGGCTACAAAGAGCAGTTTGTGGGTATAATTCGAATCATATTTAAACTTTATTATATGTACAGTGTATTTTAAATAAAATAAAATAAAAAATAAATAAAAAAATTTAAAAATGTGTGTATCAATTTAATAAGTTTAAATTGGGGGGGGGGGGGTTTAGCAGTTGCTTTAATTTGAGATTTGGACGACACTTTCGTGCAGATTTCATCTCCGAAGAATATTTTCTACCTACCAAAATTTTTTTTAATTGTATTTATTTAATTGAAAATTGCTTGCTTTTACTACAGTATTATTTTTAATTTTCATTTTTGAAAAATATTTATTTTAGTAGTTGTTTTTTTTATAAGAGATTTCAAATGGCGCCCAATTTTTAGTAAACCAAAAACTTTAAATGGTCATAACTTTTAAATTCGTATTAGGATTTTTTAAAAATGCGTTTTTTTTTAATCATAAATATAGTGTTTTCAAACCCCATACTCATTTTTTTTTTGTCAAAATCCAATTCTGGAGCACCCGTGAGCTCTGCATCGAACTTCATTTTACTAGAAAATTCTATCATTCTTTGATTAAAACTATCAGGTTTATTAACAAATTTGTTTAAAATGTCTAACAATGTTTTTGCTTCTCATTTAAAAAATGAAAATTTTAATAACACCCTTGTGCAATTTAGCTGACGATATAAAGTTATTTAATAAACCTCTATTATCAGTTGAAAATGTCGATTTTTAATTTAAACTTAAATTTCACATTGCACGTGTTAAATATCACAAACTAAATTGTGGTTTGCCATGAAAAATTTAGACAATGTCCAATGCAACTGAGTTAAACAAAATATAAAAATGATAATTTAATTTGAAATTTTTTAATTTAAATTTCAGCCGAAAGTTTTATTTATTGTTCTGAAATTACAAACACAATCGGAAGAAACCGAAAATCTTAATTTCAATATGAATATTCGCAGTCATTTAAAAATTAAAATTTAAATATTTAATGATGTAAGCAAGATTATTCAATTAATTTATAACTTCTGTCATTATAATTTATCAATTGCGCATTTTCTGCATTTCAAATAAAAACTTTTAATTTTTTTTTTTTTTTTCAACTGAAATGGTGAAGAAATAAAACAAACTCTTTTGTAGCTTGAAAACTATAATAGGTTGTATGGTTACCATAGTTTTATCATATTTAGAAGTCATATGCGAGATTTTATAAGAATACCTTTTATTAATATTTTTAAAATTGAAAGAAACCATTAAATATTCATATCTAAAATAACCCTATCGGGAATGAGGAGTCAATTGACCTAAAAGTGACTGGTTAAAGAAGGACTTATCACAGGACTGATATAATTTAATACTGAAGTGGGTTAAGCAGTGTCAATTGTCCTAAAATTACCAATCCTGTGACTGGTAAAGGGAAGACATACCACTTAACCAGAATTCTTATTAACAAGAAAAAGCCAGTTGGCCAGAATTTTACCCATTGGAAGCTGTTTTCGTTTATTTTTATGCCCATCTTTGGTTAGTCCTGTGGCATGCCAATATGTGGTTTAAAGCAGGACAAATGAACCCCTCCTATGACAAGCCCATGTTAAAGTTGCCAGTAGTATAATAATAACCCACAACTGACTCATATTGCTACATAGTTTGAATTTCTTGGCAACATAACTACCTTTACTATATCATCTATATTTCTAGATCCAAAAATACCTCCGCTTTGCAATTTGCCACAACTGTCGAGAAGGAAATTATCTTCAACACACGCAGAGAGAAAATATGGTTGCAATATGATTGCGGCCACAAAACTATGTTTCCTACAGCCATAAATGGTTGTTTCAAATAAATTATTATTGTATCTATCATATTTCACCAAAAATATGGTTGCCTTCTTCATGTGCTATGAAAAATTTCTCTTGTTTGTCTACAATCATAATATAGTATATTATCATATTCCTCTATTTAACTACAGCCATAATATAGTTGCGCCAACTGTAAGATGATCAGTCTTTTTTTTTATGAGCGTCTTCATTCATTTAGAGTCATTCTTGTTTGAAATAGTTGTGAGAAGAAGTTGGGAGAAACAGTCAGCCCCAACAAATTAAATAATAAAGGGTGTTTTTTAAACAGGTATAGAACTTTAGTTGGCCACAATTGATTTATTTAAGGAAACGTTTGGTTACCACATAGTTTCATGTTTCGGACCCGTGAATTGGCCTCCAAGATCGTTCGTTTAAACGCCGCTGGACTATTTTCTGTGGGGATATGCGAAGTCGCTAGTCTACGCCGATAAGCCCGAAATGATTGGCCACTTAGAGGACAACATTCGCCGCGTTATTGCCAATATACGCCCACAAATGTTGAAAAAAGTCATCGAAAATTGGGCCTCCAGATTAGACTACGTCCGAGCCTAGCCGTGGCGGTCATATGCCAGAAGTCATATTTGAATTATAGTTTATGATAAGATTATCTTTCGAATAAAGTAAATTTCATGTAAATTAAAAAAATTCATCTTTGTTTTTCAAAGTTCTATACATCTATAAAAAACACCCTTTATTAAACAAAAATATATTATAAATAGACAAAACACGTAGTGGTATAAATTGTAATGGTGATGAGAGAGTAAAAATCGCTTTAATAGTATTTGAGCTTT
>CM037852.1:217733829-217752845 GCA_021234595.1 Delia radicum
AAAGGGAAATCCCGAATCCCGAAATTCGGGGATTTAGATAATCACGAATCACGAAATCTTGGATTTAGTAAATTCCGGATTTTTCGGAAACTAATATATGATTATCATATATTAATTTACCATCAGTATTACCGAAACTCCTCTGGGCAAGGTACAGTGAGATAACAGATCGTGCTGACAATCGAATTTGTTGCCAACCGAAATTTTTGGTTAACAAAAACAAATATTGGAATTGCAAAAAAACCCAGGATTTTAAAAAATCCCCGAAATAACGGGATTTTTAAATATCAACCCTACTACACACAACACACTCTTACTAAAGAAACACTGAAATTGGGTTAAAATGGGTGGGTTCTATTTTTAAAGAATTTTTCTAAAGAAATACAGAAAATTGTATATTAAATGTCAAAGATACGTTTAGAAAAATTCGGTTTATTTTTGAGACCCCTCTGATTGCCAACTTGAAATTTTTAAATGTTGTAAGTAGGGTTGCCAGACGGTTCGGATTCGGCTGAATTGTCCAGCTTTTTTATGCTTGTCCAGTGTCCAGCTAAAATAAACTTTGTTGTATGTAATGTCTCGGTTTGAGTTAAGCCAATTATTGTTTCGTTTTGCGGTCAACTAAAGATTAGGGTGATGCCTATTAAACAATGTATTGTCTATCATGAAAATTATCAAACTTTTTAAAAAGCAACAAATATTACCGGAAGTCCAATATCATATTAGATTTTGGACTGAAGATATATTCTAGAGGCCGAAGAAAAATTTTTGTATTTTTTATACAAAAATTGCCGATTATTGTAAATTTAGGCAATGTTCGGCATCGGTTTCCGCACCACAAAAAAGTGCCTTCGTCGTCGAACGCTAATAATATGTTAAAAATGTTAATATAAAACTACTGAAGTTTAAATTTGTCTTAAACATTTTATTGCTATTTCGTTTTTCTTCAGTAATTTTTTGTTTTAAAAGTATAATTATTTTAATTGTTTCAATTCTTTGCCGTTTTATTTTGCAATGTGCCTCTACAAAATCATTTAAGAATTACATAATAAAGCCGGTTACATTTTGCATAAAAAAGAGTGAAATACTATATATCTTAAGTGTGACTGTAATTTGACACAATTTCGGTTTTTTTTGTAATTTTTTTTGTGGCTCACATCAGCCACAGTTAAGCAATGTCAATGCCTTGGTGAGATATATTTTGTGATACGAGTGTATCATGTACTGCTTTCACACACCCCACTCTCTAAACATACAAGTGCTTTAACGCACACACACACATGTATATTTACTTTTGTTTAATGTTTACGGAAACGGGAAAATGAATTGAAAGTCTCGCCTCGTATGGTTCAATAAAATAAATTGGACAAACCAATATTTTAAAAACAAAAAATGAAAAAACATCTCTTTAAATAAAATTTAAAAAAAAAAAAAAAATCTAAAAAATAATTTTAACAGAGATTTTATAACAAAAAGCGCATGTCTTTTTGAGTGCTCTTAATTTTTGAAGAGAAAGATTTTGTTGAAAATGAGTTTAGCTCATTTATTTTAATAGAGTATAAGAGTCTTAAACGAATGTATTCGAATTATTGGAGGTGTTTCTCTGTATTTTGAGTAGAGTTTGTTAGTTAAACTCATTAACGTGAGTAGTTTTTTTTTTTTTTGTAAAATCTGTAACAACCACATTTACTGTTAGATTTCCTTATATATATTTCTAACAAAGCACAATGGTAAAATGTGGCCAAAAGTAAAAACACTTTTTTTTTTGATTTTTTTTTTTTTTAAATTTAATGCTAAACGAAAATTGACATTCCTAATAAAAAGAATCAGCCACCTTTGTTACTGTTAGTAGTGGGCTATATTAAATTTTATGATACATTAAAGGTGGAACTTTTTTATATCGATTTCCTAATTAAAAAAATTATTTCAAACTATGAAAATAAAGTACACTCATAGAAATAAGTTCCAGTGTCAAAAAGTTTCGATATTTTCTTCGCGTTTCTGATTCTTGGGATTGTACTGATCAAAAAGTCCATACGTCTACGGTGAAAATCGAGCTTCCAGTTTTTGACTTTTTGGCCGTATTTTGTGAAAGTAACAATGTGTGGGATGGACATATCTCAGGAAGTAGGAGGAGCTTATCCAAGATCATGGTATCAATCTCTTCTTTGGAAGATTCTCTAGCAGATTAATGCATAAAACATCAATCCTAGCCCGCGTTTAACGGGTTAATTTTTAATTTGAAAAGTGGGCATTTTAGCCGTATTTGGGGAAAGTAACAATGACCGAGATTGACATATCTCAGGAAGTAGGAGGAGCTTATCCAAGATTATGTATCAATCTCTTCTTTGGAAGATTCTCTAGCAAATTACGGCATCAATCATATTTGTGGGTGGGGTTTAAAGGGGTTAATTTTTAATTTCAAAATAGGGCTTTTTTGCCGTAAAGTCAAAATCTGGAAGCTCGATTTTCACCGTAGACGTATGGTCTAGTGGACTTTTTTGCTCAGTACAATCCCAAGAATCAGAAAACGCGAACGCCCATTAAGATTTTTTTTCTTCCATACTAATCGCCCCCACCCTAATGACCATATATAATTATATCAGAAATTTGAGTCTATCCATATATATTTTTATATAACTCCATATATATTCATTTATAACCGTATATATATTTATATATAAACATATCTGAAATGATAAATTTTTATATATGAAGGTTGATATATCAATATATCAGAACTCTGATACAATTGAATAGACTCAAGTCTTGGATCTAATTATATACGGTCATATCTGGTCATATCTAAACCTTTTTACTAGTGCCTTTAAAATATCACAAGAAGCTACTAAACATTAGTTAAAAAAGACCTTGCAGAAAAAACTGCTAAATTTAGCAGATTTTAGATAAATATTAATAAAATAAGAACAGCAAAAATAAGAACTCTGTAAAATTAGTAAAATCTAGTTTGATATAATTTTTATTAAAAATAAAATTATGTTTTTCGACCTTTAATTGTGCAATGAAAATGAAAATTATTCAAGTTCGAGGCCATACTCTATATTTCTTTATTTTATTCAATATTAGTAGACTCAAAATAGTAAACAAAAACTGTAATACTAACAAAATTTTTCCAATATTTACCTTAAATTTAATAGAACAGTTTGCTAAAATCTAAAAACAAAATTTTTGCAAAAAAATGATTTTAGCAAAATAGACTGTTAAAAAAAAACTAAAAATTTCACATTTTTTTTAAGAATTTTTTTGCCTATTAATATTCAGGAAATGTGTTTACTGATTTTAGCAGATTACTATGTTACTTTCAATTAACTAAAATTTAGCTCAAATAAAACTAAATATTTGTAAATTCAACAGATTTATTTTTGCTATTCTTATATACTTATAAAATTCGTATTTGCTAATATTAGCAGTTTTTTTTCTTTAAGCTTATTTGTAACTACATTTTAGTAGCTTTTTTTGCTAGTTTCACAGCGGTATTTCTATGAGCGTAGGATATGGGAATCCTTTTGATTTAAGTTTTTTATAAAATTATTTCCATACCAAATTACACTCAAAAAAATAAGTTTGTAAAGCAAGCATTAGTTTTGCTGAAATTATGTTTTCAGCTAAAATTTTAGTTTATACTTATTCAGCACTTAAACTGTTTTGAACTAATGTTTTACTAATATTTTACTAAGGTTTTACTAATTTATTTTGCTAAAAAAATTGTGCTGATAAGCACATTAATAGTGTGGACGACAACCAGATTGAAAGATATACACAGAATGAATTAGATGAGAAAGAATCTGATCCTAAAAAGAACAACTCTTGTAAGACGTTTAAAAAAAATCAACCATGAAAGATTTTTGTATCTACTTTCATAAAACAAAATTGCGGATTATAAAACGACTTAAACTTTGTGTTGTCACCGACTTGTGAAAGTAATTGTCTATTAATTCAATAAAAGACAAAATAATATATTTAAATTTAATAAAGAATAAATGTGTATTTCTAAATTAATGTTTGTAGAGATTAATAATCCAGTATTGTAAAATTTGAAACAAATATGCAGACAGGTAGACCAAATAAAGAGAAAGACAAAGACACACATTTTAGGTAGATTTTTATGGTTCTTTTTTTTTCATTAAAAAATGGTTGTTTTATGTCATATTTTGTTATTTTCGTTTCGTTTCTATAATTATCTTTCGCATTTACGTTCATTTAAAATATAGCATCATTAAAACAACCATTGATGTGAGTAGTTGAAAGAAAATTTTGTTTGTTATATATAATTATTTCTATTTTTTTAGATATTACATTGATTCATGTTGTCAATGTGGGCGCCTAAACATTTTTATATTTGTATCGTATTGTAAATTTTTTTTTTAAAAGAATCACAAAATATATTTTATGATTTCAGCAAATGAATTAACTAAAGTACAATTTTTCTACAAATTTTTTGAGTTTTTTTTCACTCTACTAATATTTAGCAAACATTTTATTAATTTTTAGCAAGGGTTTTTTAATTTCTAATCCACTAAGTGGTAGTAAAACTTTTACTGAATCTACTAATTTTGTGTTGCTAAAAGTCAGCTCGCTGATTTTGCTGATGTTGCTAAAAGTCAGCTCGCTGATTTCAAGAAACGATTTTGCTGAAATTAGCAATTATTTGCAAGCACCCCTCCTGCTAAAATTTTGCTGACTTAGCAACATTTTTTGCTGACTTTACTAACTTTTTTTGAGTCTAGTTTTGTTTTTAATCATTTCTTGGCAATTTTAAGTATATCGACTACGTATTTCCATGATTTATGTAAGCCTATAAATTGTGTTTTTTAGAAATAAAAAACGTAAAAACTAGCTAATTTTAGTATGCTGCAGTAAATTCCTGGGACTTTTTGGTGATTGATGTTTTACATTATTTGATAATACTTTTTTTTGTCATTTATTTAACTGCAAGCATTTTTGGTGACTTAATGTATTGCAAATTAATTATTGGTAAAGGCATCACAAAAGTACCGGATAATACACATAAAATGTATTTTATACATTTCGAATTTTTGGGCTAAATTTTTCTTCACTTCAGTAGATATTTGAAATAAATTTCGTCAAATCGGTCCAAATAATAAAAGTTTTACAGAAAATGTATGAAAATCTAAAAAATATTTTTATACATATCTTCCGAATGCATGACCGAATTTGATCCATTTTTGATATCAGGCATTAGGCTATATTTATAAATAGTTTGCCTAAATGCCAGGCAAATTGTAAAACAGTTAAGTACATCTTTAATGTCATATGTCATGTCCATACTAACTTGGCCCAACCCCAGTGTTTATTGCAACCAAGTTAAGTAAGGTGACATATAAGAAAGTAAATCCTTTATTCATGTACCAAATTCCAGTTATTTAAATTAACAAACAACGAATTTAATATAGGAATTATGACCGTATTTTACCACTGTGCAGAGATGTAATATTAAAGCCTTTAAGGAATTATTGATTTATTTATTTTTTTTGGTTACATTTTACTGTTTGCACACATTGTTTATTTTAAGCTTGCAAAATATAAATTGAAATCGATTTTTATATTTTTATTTCCTTAACAGGGATATTATAAATTTAAAAAGCAAAAATTAGTTGTTATGGCAAAAAAATGAATAAATTTAACAAATGAACGGGGAAAGATAGAACAATATTTGAAATCTCTATTACACGAGTACAAACAACCTGTAATGTCAATTATACTCAAAAGGATCTATCCTGTGGCTGGTTAAAGTAGGATATATACCACTTAACAAAACGCTGATAGCCTTATTCGGATTAGCTTTTTTTAATAACTTAATAATTTTGCTATTTCGACGCCTCAAAACTGAATTATGCTAGGTCGGAAAAAAGTGAGTTTTGCAGAAGAAGAAACTCTTGAATGTAATATCTCGAAAACTGTATGATATAGAACTTAGAGTCTTTCGCGGTTTTAATTATAATTTGAATACAATTTTTTTTTTAGTATTTACGAATTAAAAAAAAAAAAATATAGAAGACCATAGCTAAACTGACATATACTATTTAGAATGGGCAAAAATGTGTCAAGTAGTCGTCTAACACGGAGAGTTCCCAATGCGTTCTCTCCGATCTCAATGATTAATTAGGATATGTGATAGAGAAGAATCAAATTAATGTAAACATAAAAAAGGAGAATAAAACAAAAAGCGTGTATTGTATATCTACCAAAGGTAGGCTTGCTCATAACGTACAAGTTTTCAATTCATTTTTTGATCAATGGTGATAATCTTTAACTTCGAGCTCATATATTAGTTCTCATTTAGTGGGATAACTAGGTTATATGAATGTTTGATGTTTAGCATGGGATTGTCACTTCTTTTCAAAACTTGTTCTGATGATGGGTACCTAGAAAATTCCCGAAATAGATCTATCAACACATTCCTGAAAGTGGTCAATTAATAAATTTGAAAACAAGAATATTATTTGTTAGGACAATATCCTAATAAAGAAATATAGAGTATGGCCTCGAACTTGTATAATTTTCATATTCATTGAACAATTAAAGTCGAAAAAACATAATTTTTATTTTTAATAAAATTACATTAAACTTGTAAAACATAACTGAAACGTATTTTTTTTATAGCAGCCCAAGCTCGTGTTTAAGGGTATAGGATTAATCAAAATTATAACTTTTTTTGTATAAAAACATCTCTGAAATTAGCTAAATTCAGATTTATTTGTATGCCGAGTTGAAGTAATTTATGCTAAGTACATTTTTGCCGATCAGTACCAATTTTTGACAGTATTAAAGTTAGAAAACGTTAACGTAAAAAACATTAAAATGTGCTAAGTCGACTTAGAATAGTTTAGTTTGGCAGCGACGATTTGAATACCTAGCGCGAATAAGGGTATATAATAGATTTTCAAAAATTTCCAGAAGGGAAACGCGATGAAAAGAGGAGGGAAACGAGGGAAAATCCTTAAATCAATATTAAATTAATAGTATTACACTCAGGGATCTTCTGCTGTAAATATTTTTTAGCTGTTTGAGTTGTAATACAGTAATATTTGTTTAATGAGACCCCAACTTAATTTAAAAATGTTGTATAAAAATAAGATGTTAATTCAAATGAATGAAATAATAGTTGATTTGACAATGTTTTTTTTTGTGTGTAAATCAACATTAATCAAGTTAGTTATAGTGTAAGCCGAACTTTAGCCAAATTTTTAATGTTCCGGCCGAAACCGTAGACCAAACCAAACTTTTTATTTAACTTTAAAAAACAGTGAATTTCGGTTTATTTTGACGACGAAATTTTTTTTTATATCAATACATATTTAAACATGATTAACTTTCAAAAAAAGCTAATTTTCACTCAAACATTTAACAAATTTAATACAAATTCTAGTGTTTACACTCGAAATTAAAGAATTTTATCGGAAAATGCACTGAAACTCCGAAGCCGAATACTCCTCCGGACACTATTAATTTCTTATGGCATATCGATGACCATAAGTTGACACCTCCAATATGACAATTAAATTACAATTTGAGTTAAGAATTTTAAATGTTTTCTCCACCATATTTGGCATCATTATTTATTACAAATTGTATTTCAATTGGCAGCTGTGAGTTTTCAGCTTATGACCATCTTATAATTAACATCAAGTAGCTTTTCGTGTTAGACTATAATAAACAATATTTATGTTTATTGACATAAATTTCAATACTGTTTTTATTATTAATAATAATATGCAAATGTTTTATGAAGCCATATAATTTGACTACACATAATTAGTAACACCTTATTATGACACCAGTTTACAGTCATGAAACGCACAGAATTCCCTAAAATCAGAAAAAATAGCTAGAAATTTTTACAAAGAAAACAGAATATACTTAAAAAAAAAATCCATAGATAAATTCCAAAATTATGGCAAATTTAGTTTATCAATATAAATGTAAAAATCCAAGAAGTAATACAATCAAAGAGTATATACAAATAGAGAGTCACACCCCTCACACCTCTCTCAACACCAAAATACCGAACTCGGCAAGCAAAATGGAAATATTGTTCTTACACTAAAAAATGATTGCAACATGTTGATAAAAAACTGTTGCTTAAAACACTCACTTTTATTTAGCTCATATTTAGTTATTTTCTATTAAAAATTAATATATTTTAATATTATCTTGCAGATTTAATCATTAATATTTGAAATAATAAAAATTTTATTAAATTATTATTTAAAAACATGATAAATATTAATTTAAACTTTAAAAATTCCTGTAACATGTTTTCATTTGCTCGTTGCAAGTTTACGAACAAATAAAAAGAGATCAGATTAAGCTACAACTGAGTAGAATGGAAACCTACTGGTACAATCAACTAACTTGAATTAAACTAAACGTATGAGTGATATTTTATTAATCATACGTAGTGTTATCTATTTTTTCATGTTCTTTGGAACGGAAATGACCATAATTTTGAAATTAATCCAAAGATTTTCTTGAAATATTTCCAGATTCTTTATAAATTTTAAAAATTATAATTTTTGCATTTTTTTTTTGTTGTCATTTAATAAAGTTGTGTTATTGCTGCCACACTCTAATGCAACTAAAATGAAATAATATTCCTTTATATACACTGAGAGAATTATCTGTATGATATAAATTAATTTTTGCATTAGATCTATGAAACTTTTCATTAAACTAATGCAGTTTTTCATAAAATTTTATGAAAAGTTTCATTTAATTTATTAAATATTTTGTACAACTAAAGAAAAAGTTTCATTAAAAATGGTTTAATTAAAATTAAGCAGCTTCCTCATTTATTTTAAAAGAATTTCCATTCACTTTGTGAAGAAAACTTCATTAGTTTAGTGAAAAAAATCATTTAAAACTTGTTCACGAAAACTCTATCTGTGTATTCAAAAAATTTTTAATAATTTTATAGCCTCATTAAGTAAAAATAACAAACAAATCTGTTTTTAAATTACACCAACAAAAATAAATTTTAATACAAACTAAAATATTTACTTCCTTACAAAAAACAGCGACAATCTTAAAAACAGCGCAGATGTTCAACACATGGGGGACGTTTGAAAAAAAACATAATAAAAAATAACATAATAAAATTATTATTAAGTGATAATGAGAGATAAAAAAAAAAAATTATGACATGAAAGAAAAGTTAAAATTTTACAAAAATAAAAACGAAGTAAAAGTAATTTTACTGCAACAACAAAAAAAAAAAAAAAAAAAAAAAAAAAACTGAAACTAATTACGAATTATGGGGAAATAAAAACAAATTGTGGAAAGTCAAACTGGTAATAGTGGAAAACATTTTGTTAACGATGGTTAGTACAAAACGATTTAATTTTGTATTAAAAATACACACATTTTTCCACTGTCTATATTTTAGTTAGAATATTGTTCTATCTCAAGTTCAAAATCTAATATGGATATTTCCATATTAGATTTTATTTGTAGCTTTTAAATAATTTTGATCATTTTCTTGATAGACAAACTTAATTGTTTCATAGGCACCATGGTTGATATATTTTTTTATAGCAAATTTCATTGTATGCATCTACATTAGAATGTCGCTTTTATTCCAAATATCCCATTTTTGAAAAAGTGTATTTTTATTAAAACCAAACTTCGAAATTTTGACAAATGTAATTTTTTATTTCATTTCTTCATTTAATTTACTCAAAATTATTCATATATGGAAGTCTAATTGTTTCATAAAAATTATTAATATTTTTCACTAAGTTTAAGAATTTTTCATTTACTTTGTGAAAAACTACATTAATTTAGTGAAAAATTTCATTAAAACTCTTTCGAGCAAGTTCTCGCTGTGTATTTTTAATTTAATGTTATTTCTGTGGGGGTGTTCTATAACTATGCGAGATGTTTTCACATCGGATATAGCAACTCTACCATTTTTTAGGACAGGCGGTGTCATATAATATTAAGTTTACAACACAGGTACATTTTTTTACATGCGACTAAGTAAATTTGACATCATATGACTCACCCTGTTCTAAACATGACACCATAGAGTATATACAAATAGAGAAGCTACCGTATACAGCGTTTTTATGCTTACCAACTAAACTCGGGCGAAGCAATAAAAACTTTTTTTACACAAAAAAATAATAGCAACATGCTGATAAACATAATAACATGTTTATAAAAATAAAAGCAGCATGTTGATAAGCAAATGTTGCTTAAAACACTCACTTTTATTTTGTTAATATTTTGTTATTTTCTATTAAAAGTTAATATGTTTTAATTTCAGCTTGCTTATTTTATCGTTAACATTTGAATAAATATAAAATTTATTAAATTATTATTCAGAAACATGATAAAATTAATTTAAAACTTTTAAATTTTTGCAACATGTTTTCATTTAGCTTGGTGCGAGTTTACGAACATACAAAACGAGGGCAGATTGAGAGAGACTGCGATGGATATGGAGCCACTGATGACACAGTTGTATTTTTCTGTGATAAAACTTCTCGCATAGTTGTAGAACACCCCCCCCTTGATTTTGATTTTTTTTTTTTTGTGTGTATTGTTTCAACTGTGTCTCAATTGTGTGAATTGTTTTAACGTTTTCACTAAACTACTCTGTATTATTTAAATAAAATTACTTTTAATGTTGTTCGTTAAAAATCCGATTATTATGAGGTTTGAAAATATTCTTATTGCCCATCGTCAATTAAAATACCAAAACAAAAAAAAAATGGAATTTGATTGTCATGCAATGCAACAGTTATTGACAAACACACATTGAAGGCTGATCATTGCCCGCAGTAGTCCATACAATGATTGTATTGTTGCTAAACACATTATATTACACAAATAACAGACAATTCAGACAGACTGACTGACTTTATCAAAAGGACATTTTTCAATGTAGTGCTCAAAAGGATATAAACGGCAAAGAGGACGTTCTGGTAACCATAAAACTCATTTGTTTATATTTACATACATACAAATAATAAGTATGTGTTGGTATATTTGTATTCATATGTTTGTTATAATGTTTACTATACATACATGTATGTGTAAGTAAATGCGTGTATGTGATTTGCAAAATTACATTGTATACAAAAATACATATGTATGGTTTTAAGATTTAATATGTAACCTTTTTTGTAGTTGGAACTTTGATATACACAGAAAAAAAAGTTTTTAAATCAATTTCAATACTGCATTAAATTGAAGATAAAACTAAATTTTAAGACAAAATCATAAAATTTATTTCAACTAGAACTATTTTTACTTTACTAAGATTTATACTTAATTAAAAAATCTTGGTTAAAAAAGGAGGCTAATTCAAACACGCAGAGTAAAAAGCATCATATTATGGTTAAATTACATAGCAATATTAATATGATCTAAATGATCCTATCATGATCCATAATGAGGTAAAATCGCCCTTACTGGAAATAGTTTGATCAGTCAGAATCATATTTATGATCGTTAGGACTATAACGTGATAATTTCGTATACCTAATCATGTTCAATCATACACAGAAAAAATTATCAACCTAAAATATCTAATTAAAGCTTTGATTTGAATTAAATTTGTTTCTAAACAAATATTTAATTGAATCGATTAATATTTTAATTAACTTTTAAATATATAAATAGATATTTTATTTTAGTCGTAATTCTCAAATTATTTTTTCATACACTGTATGCTTAAATAGAAAATTTTCAGTATAAAATACCAAATGAATTTGAAGTTTAGAAACAAACAAGCACACACACAAACATATAAACAGACGTAGCATTACAAAAAACACACATACCAACGTATCGTTACCACACATTTTTTGTGAGTATCATATTTTTTTTTGTAGAAGTTACCTGCAGGAATGTCAATAGTGAAAAAGTATTGATTCACTATTGACGGTGTCACCAGTACTACTAACCAAATATTCCCTGGCAATGTAGTTTGCTATAGACATTTAACCATGTACGTGTCATTGAAAATCACTAGTGACATTAGAACTATTGACTAGGTAGTGAATAGGTAGTTCTTATGGGGACCATATGTGGACATTGGAACCAAAGATTCACTAGCGACTAGGTTAGTTCTTATGGCACCATATGTAGACATTAGAAACATAGATTCACTAGTGACTAGGTAGTTCTTATGGGACCATATGCAGACATTGGACCAAAGATTCACTAGTGACTCGTTAGTTCTTATGGGACCACATGTAGACATAAGAACCATAGATTCACTAGTGACTAATTAGTTCTAATGGGACCATATGTAGACATTGGAACTAAACTAGTGAGTTAATAGATTTTATGGGACCATATGTATACATAAACTTAGTTTAAATAAATACATATATTTTGTTTAAGTTAAAGTTAAGTTAAGTTTTATTACAAAAAACTATATTCAAGTTTTTAATGTTTAAAAGTTAAAAGGTACATAGTGTATGTTGCAGTCTTTTTGTTTACTTTTTAATTTAAAGCCTAGTATGTGGCTAGGTACATATTCCTTATTGTCTAATCAAAACGACTTTCATGGAACGCACTCTAAGAGCATCTGATTTCGATGAAATTTTATATGTTAATGATTTTAATTATGTTTCTTATAAAGAAACTATACAGAAAATTTGTATCTTTGAAAAGAAAATTGTAAGAGCCACTCAATGTCACCACAATTTTTGGTGCATTTCTTGGCACTTTTTGTGGTAAATTATTAAAAAAAAATATTTTGTGTAAACTTCATCATTATTTCATTATTCATTATTTTCATTATTTTAACACTTAAGTTTTTCATCCAAACACGTGTATGTCAACAAAACTTTAAAAAGAATCAAAAAGAAGAAGCAGAACTATAAAATTCATCTGTCACAAAATGTCTCTACCCATCAAAAGCAAAGTAAAAAGTGTAGACGCTTAGTTGACAATGTCAACAAAATAGTAGACAAAAGTGGAGACTTGGAGACACTTTGACCCAAGCTTCCTGCAGGGTATTTATAACTTTTTTTCCTTTTTAATTTTCAATAAAAGTTTTAATTGATATTATCATTGCCGTGATAGGTGCAAAATCAATTAAAATATTAAATGATTTAACAAATTTTTTAATTGAAACCCGTTTTTTTAGTTTTTTCTGTGTATATTTTCTCTGCGTAAATATGATATAATAATTGATCTAACCATGATTTTTTTCTCTGTGTGTGTTTATGTATTATATACTATTTTGTGTTAAAGAGAAAAGAAGCAGATGCAAAAATCAAGGCCATAAAAGGTTAAAGTCATATGAAAATTTATATGTTGATATTTTACAAACAAACCACACATTAACATTAAATACACAGTGGAAAAAATACTATTAAAGCAGGTTACGAATGATTATATATATGGGGCGTTTCATTTCAAATGACTCAACTTTGAAATCGATGTCTACCGATCGGGATGGGTATATTTTGAAAAAAAAGTCAAAAAGGTTTTTTGATTTAAAAAAAAAAAAAATAGTCAAAAATATTTGAAGAAATAGCTATCTAAACTATTTAAGATAAATTTTGCTAAGAACAATAGTTAATAAGTTAAATGGATAAGAAAAACACCTGTTTGGCCAAAATGTCAAACACAAAGATATTTTAAGTCTCTTACTCAGAGACTTCTTAACCGATTTTGTTGAAAAATTGTTTCTAAACTACTATCCAATAGGAGTAACCTTGGTGCAAATTTCATCCCGATTGGAAGTCATCGATTTCAAAGTTGGTTCTCTTGAGATGAAACGCCCCATATTCATAATGAATATTTTTCAATTTTGAAATCACGAATAAAAAAAAATTAGTTCTTATCAGATGTAACTAAATATGATTGAATCGAATTAGATATGATTGAATGTAATTAGATCTGGTCCCAGATGTGATCATATATGATAAGATACGGCAGTTTTGATTTACTTTATGCCCAGATATGATCAGATTTAGTGCCAGATCTGTTCATATCTGAAGTGAATTGGGAAAACTGGATAATTTTCCTCCCCAAATATGAACAGATATGGTAATATTTGATCATATCTGTTGCCAGATTTGTTCATATCTAGAAAGATTTCATAATTAATTTGTTCATATCTGGTACCAGATCTGAACCCCTTAAAAGGCACCAAAATAAAAATTTTCATAAATGTTATTTTTTTTTATGACATAAACTTCAAATTTTCTATTACATTTTTGTTGCATTTGTTATTTTGTTTACCCGAGTGAAAACGTTTTGCATATAATAATACATTATTTTATATGCACTACTAAGTTTTTGTCTGGCATTGCCTTTAACCGGACATAATTATATCAATTCATATAGAAAATTATTTTTTTCGAAAAATTAGAATATGATGTCATATATAGTTGCGTCTTATCGCATCTAATCAATATATAATTAAATATTACATTAATAATATGATAAAATTAATCCAATTAAATATGACATTATATATACCTAGAAATGGCAAATACAAAATAATATATATTTATATATTATACCATATTTAAAAAACACAATTTAATTTGGATAGAATTGTATATTACCAAAGAGTTATAAGGTATAGAGATTTCGATTACGATTTTCCTGCAAATTCGTGCTCACGAAGTTTGTATGGGCACTCGGATCTGTTAAATTCCTTAAAGAAAGAGTAGGTGAAGAAAAATTAAAAAATATAAAAACAGTGTTTTTCTTATTATTATTAAATAAATCGGTACAAAAAAAAAAAACTTTATTAATTAAATTATTGATAAAAAATTAGTTTTTTTTTTTGTTTAAACTTTAGTTTTTTGTTTGTAAACACCATTTTATTAACATTTTATTTTTTCAACTTCCTTTATCGACTCTCATTTATTGTTGAATTATGGTAAATTACACAAGGCAACAATTTTGAAAAAATTTTAGGGGCTTTGAAAACCACTATACAATTTTGATGTATTGTGGTCCCAGTAGTACAAATATGGTTCAATTTTGAAATTCTATGGAGAGGTTTTTTTTTAAAAAATTTTTAATTAAAATTATAAATTTTTTTAGACGTGTCTCCACATAATTAATGATAACTAAAAAAAATTAGTCCGATATTATTCAAATAAATTTAGAAAAACTGAAATTTACATAGCCTTTAATCCGTTAATATATTGCGTTTTAATCGGCTCAGTAGTTTTGGAGTTATAATAAAAAATTGAGGGAAAAAATATTTTTTTACGTGAAAATAGCAAATTTTTTTGGTTAAAAAAAATCATAAAAAATCGAAAACGGCAAAAATCGTTCAGATTTATTGCTTTATCGCAAAGCCACATGTAATAGGAACAAAATGAGATATCGATCATAAAAATCGATTGATTTTTTTCGAATTTATTCACAATTAAGTGAATTCGCTCATTTTCACCAAATTTTAGTTTTTTGTCTGATATACATAAAATTGAGTAGTTAATGTTCTTCTTTCGATTGATTGAATTTTGAAAACATTTTCCCCATGCTATGTACAAATTTTCACATCAAAAATGCATTACATAGTAACATTCGTGTATTTTTTGGCAAACCCTACCTAGAATATACTGATTCTATTCTTCGGAAAGACATTTGTGTTGGATGAGCTTAAATGTAAATAAATAAAGTAAATTAAATAGTAGAAAATTTAGATTTATAATTCACATTTATTATAATAAATAAAACAAGAAAATAAATAAATAAATATGTATTATAAACTACAAACTCTGAAATTTTCTTTTAGTCGATTTTCTACTATTGTTGAATAACGAAGTGTTACTCTGAATACTCCAGCAAAAATCAGCCATCATGTGTGCATCCCAGCGACCCTGGTATCGTTCCTCCATTGTCCGGATATCTTGGTGGAATCGTTCGCCCTGTTCTTCACTCAAGTCTCCCTAGATTTTCAGGAAAACGATCTAAGTGACTGTGCAGGTAGTGTAATTTGATGCTCATGTTGCATCCAAGATTCTGGAAGTGAGTTAACATCTCTTCACGTGCGCAACGTAATCATCACCCTTGTTATTTCCTAAGAAATTTTGAATAACCCATACAAACGAGTCCCATGCATTCTTCTCAATTTCTGACATTGAACTGCCAAATTCAGTATCGTTCACCAATTTGCGAATTTGTGGGCCATCAAATATGCTTTTTGTACTTAAACAAAAATAACACTCGGATGCGTGGTTCGCTGTTCTCTCCATAGCATAGGCTTCAAAATTTCCAAGTGTCGTCTGTAAAATGAAAAAAAAAAAATTGAAATCAGTAATATGAAGAATTCAAATTTTAATTAAGAAATATTGTAATTATAAAATATTCCAAATCTATTAATTTATACTTACTTTACGTTAGAAGACTTCATAGATAAATTCAATCGACATGGAATGCATATAGTACTCGGTGTCCAATGCTGGTTTCAAATTGTGCGGATAGATATTATAGCAATCTTGATATGACTTTTGCAATGAAGTTAAGAACCACTTCCGTTTTTTCCCGGTGATATATTGGCCGCACACATAACAAAATAATCTGGATCGTTTTTTACATGAAAATGTTCTGGCTCATTTTTATTAATATTTGAAAATTGTTTTTAACTTCTAAGCTGTATGACTCTAATTTTTGTGTAGGTATTAAATGATGTTTGCGTTATCGCAAACACTTCTTGAATGAAATAAAAAGGGTCAAGGAGATCTTATAAATACTGATACTATAATTTGGGATAACCCTTTGTGTGAATACAGTTTGTGTGTGCTGCAAATTTTTTATTATTCCCAAGAATCCTAAAAAACATTAAGGACTTTTATGAAAAAAAAAAAATTATCCGTTACAGGTAGCTAACGGAAAATAAGAGCACTTCAGCGTACACGCACATTTATGAGCGTTTTATTACTATCCTACCGCAATCGTAAAAATTAAACAATCTTTTGTTTATTACTTATTTTTTTTTAATTATTAGAATCATAAAAATGTCATAGAGGTTTTTCCCAAAGGGGTTTTGCCAAAATGCGTGTCTAAAATGCACCTGAGTTTTTATGTTCTGCATTTTCACTATATATAGTAGGTACAATTTTCTACAGTGCTTGTAATATGCGATACCTTCAATTAATTGTAAATAAAAATGTAAGCATGCATCGATTTTTATGATCCATATCTAGTTTAATTCGCATGATATGTAGCTTTACTACAAAAAAATAAAAAGTAATATTTTTTGCAGTTTTCGATTTTTTCCAGATTTTTTGTTTTTTCAATTTTTTTTTTTTTTTTAGCATTTTTTTTTTTTTTTGCTAACAATTTGTTTCATAACTTTGAAAACTATTGATCGCATTAAAAAATTTGTACAGTTCTTTAAAGATATTGTAAACCTTAATTTTTGTAAATTTAATTTGACAAAAATCGGACTAGTTGTTTTTTGAGTTATGACAACATAAGTGGAGAAACATGGCTCAAATATGTCAATTTTAAAAAAAACATTTTTTTAAAAAAAAATTATCCATAGAATTGAAAAATTTTTACCATTTTTGTACTTAGGCAGCCATGATGCATCAAATCTATATGTGGTTAGTCAAGCCTTTTTTTGCTGTTGACCTGTGTTATCTTATCTTCTTAAGGGGAATTTTTTAGTGGAAGTTACAGACTTGAAACATCTGCAAAAGTCACACCAAAGAGTTTGTAAATCATAATTTGGTTATAATTAGAGTTCGTCACAAAAATTTTGATTTTGTGATATCATAACTTTTTTGCAGTTTTTGCATCAATAAAAAAATGGCGCTATTTGATTTTTGCTATTTTTATCTTAGTAATATTTAGCGAAAAAAAAAAAAATCTGCCAATTTTAGCAAGTTTTTTTCTTCAACGTAATTTTTAACTAATTTTTAATAGTTTTGGCAAACATTTTTACTAATTTAGAAATATAAAACACCATAAATTGTATATTATTTTAGCAATTTTGCAAAACAATCTTTTCGATGACAAAAGCTAAAATTTGTAGAATTTTAAGAAAAACGATGACTTTTACAGACATTATATTTTGCCTGTAGCTAATGAGAAGAAAAAAAATACTTTATTGAACAAATGAAATTGATATTGACACTGATTCTCTAAGAAAAATATTTATTTTTTATCTATTTTATTATATTATTTTTTATGAAAATAAATGTTTGTATTTGTGTATATTCAAATAAAAATCTTCCACCTGAATTAGTTTACAATAAATTATAATACAAAATAACCTTCAAGGCATATAATATCCTGGCAATCGTAAACATTTATAGGTAATACCAGAATAATAAAAAAAAAAAACAAATGTCAACTGAAACTAAAATGTCTAACAAATATCTTTATCAGAAAACAACTTAGACTGCATTTCCACTTACGTGTTTTGAGCAAAACATGTATATGGGACACATGTACAAAACATGTTTTATTTCAAAACACGTCCAAAACACGTTCAATGGAACGTAACCTTAGATGAGTTTACTTTCCTACAAGGGAAGGCTGATGAGTGATCCCTTCAGATATATGCGTATCGAAACTTTTTACTATTTTTGTATACCAATGAATGGGCCATTCAAATACTTTTTATTTGATACCAAATTTGTATATTGTTTCTTTGAAAGAGCTTGAAAACAAACGCAAATAACGGAAAATTGGGTTATATTTGATTCCAAATGTTAATCCTTAAACATATAATTCGACAGCTGAAAAGGTAATCATTGTGATTTATTTTGTCCCCTTTATAATATATCCAAATTTTTTGACAATCGGAGGGAACCATCAGCGTTTCTTCCTAGTCTAGTATTTTATACATTCTCATAAATAAACTATATTTTATTTACTTGAAAAAGTTTTCTACTCAACTCCTGAACACTAGGGTGGCCCAAAAAAAAAACAAGACTGTCGAATTTTAGAGCTCTACAAGGGTGGCCCTTTTCCAATAGTGCTCAGTAATGCTCAGGCCAAATCGGTCAATTTTTAGAGGTCGCTATAAATTAACA
>CM037852.1:217752945-217948324 GCA_021234595.1 Delia radicum
TCAAAATTTTACTAATTCAGTGCATGAATGATTCGCGAATTAATTCAAAAATGAATGATTCAGTCACAGCTCTGCAGTGTATACCCTCATCACAATATGTGGCGGGTATAAAAAACACGTTATTAAATTTGTGCGCCATTTTTCATTACAGGCTAAATTTAGAAAATGAAGTCAGAATTCCATATATAAATTGTTTCGAGTATATTAAATAAATAAATGAAAAAAAACAAAATTTTAAAAATTTTTAATTTTGGAAATTATTAATAAAAAAATACACGGGGGGGGTTATTATGTAATTCGATTTGAAAAGAAATTCGCTTCGAACAGAATAAAAAGTACCTTCTAATAGGTACAAATTTAAAAAACTTGTAGACAATGTTCTAGTAAAAGCGAAAAGTAAAAAAAGATTGAACTTTTAAATACAGATATCAATCTTACAAGAGTTTTAAGATTTCCGAATTCAAACAAAAATTTTTGAATGAAAAAAAACTTTTGGTCGGAAAAAAATCGATTTCTTTCATTTGGAACCACTCAACAACAAATCGGTTTTTAAGGGACATCCTAATAAAAATTGTGTTGAAAAGGTATTTGAAATAAAACTCAAGAAAATTTAAGTAAAAGTAACATATAGTTTAAAAGTAAACAACAGAAAATTAAATAAATTTCTTTCTGATATGGGAAAATCTACGAAGACGTACGATTTCAGATTTTAAAAATGAAAAATTTCAAATTAGTGGCACATAATATTTTTCTGGATTAGCTTATTTAAAATACATTAAAAGAAATAATGTGCTAGAGTGAATCTGTGAATATTTTTGAGTGCTGAAAAAGTTATAAACAAAATCCCGCAAAATATGTTCGCGTATAAAATTTTTATTTTTTATTTTTTTTTATTTTATTAATTAATAATTATATAATTACATTACATGGCCTACTACAGACCAGTGCCGCTGGTGGGAATCGAACCCACGACCCCCGCACTGATAATCCAGCACGCTACCAACTAGCCTACCGGGGCGTCCTATATATAAAATTTTTAATTTGTTTGATTTTTCGGGGATGCCAGTAACCTTCTCACACGTTTTCAAGTACCCTTCCGTGCTAAATTCGAATGTGGTTTCCAAATTTTTTTAACACATCTGGTTTTTTGCGGAAATTGAGGTCAAAGTTATTTTAATAATAGACATTAGCATAACTTTTATCATATGTAAATATTAAATCGATCGAATAATATTTTTTGTATATTTATCAATTTGTTTTTTAAAATGGATAAAAAGTAAAAAAACAAAAACTGCAGCAAAAAATTGAGTGGCACATACGCGGTTTGAAGAATTATGCGGTCAAATTTGTATTGAACGGTAAAAATCATCATTACTATCAATATCTGAAAACGCTAAATTCATCGGATAAACATTAAATTCTCTACAACATTTTTCCTCCAAAAATCCCATAAAGGGTAACTTCAAATTAAAGGCACACCCGCAGATTTAATAATTATGGTGTCCAATATATCTTGAATTGAATATCACACGATCATTATGTTAAAGTGCTAAATAGATCGGATTTTATTTTTTGTTTTATATGACTTTTAACTCCACAGTACGCTAAAAATCCAACTTTAAATTGTTTGGCACATCCGCAGTTTAAAGAATTAAAGCAATATCATATGATATTCGGATCGGATTATCCCTTTAGCTTCTACATACCTTTTACCTCCAATAATCTATAAAAAGCTACAAAATTGATCACTAAATGGATCTGGATACCAAAATAACAATACGATCCATTAAGCATTTACACTTAGAATACAATGTAGGTAAATACCACTGCAAATGTAGTTTAAAATAAATGAAATTTCACTTGATAAAAAGACTACTTACATTTCAGTAAATTCAACAAACATTGTCATTTGTTTTTACTGTTCAAAAAAGTAACCATAATTACAGTAAAAAAAGAACTACATATGTAGTAAAAATTAAAATTAAATAAAAAAATACTTATAATGAATGTAAAATCATAATAGAGTAATTTGATGTGGTTTGTTTTTTAAATAAACTAGATATCGCTCATTTACTTCAAGACTATCATAAGTCAAAAAAATGAGTTAATGATGCAGATTTATTAGTTATATCATGTTTATTATTGTGTAAAAATTTCATATTAATATCGTGTATAATTTTCGAGATAGAGGATAATGTATTTTATTTTTTCCTTAAAGTGGGTGTAAAGAGTATATACTTCATAGAAAAACTGTGCTACTCACGGGTCTCTCGATAATTAGCGAATTCTCACTAAGAGCAAAATACATTAAAAACCCCCCTATTTATAACAAAATTTATGACCAAATAAATAGAGACAGGGTCGAGCAAGGAAAATATGGATTGAAAATTTTAAACTCGTTTTCTTCAAAATCATGTTTTTTGAGTTATGTCAGTCTTGTAGTAAATGAGCGATATGTTGGCAAAAATTAAATTTGTTCTACAAATGACTGTTTTTTTACTTAAAAATAAAGATACTGTATAACAACTCAAACAACTACAAATACTTACAGCAGAAGTTCCCCGACTGTACACACAATAATAATAATAATAATACTGATATCTACCGATTACGCAGGACAGAAACTAATTATTTCTCAAACTACGGATGTGCTCTTCAAAATATATAAAATTTTAAGATCTTCACGCATAGACATTAGGAGATTTTTATTGTCATATTTTCTTTATTTTCGAAGGACAATAATCGATTTAATCACAAATTTATTAGTTTATTTGTCATGTATATGCCAATATAAAAATATTTTGCAATTACGTTGACGCTGAAAGCGCGAAAACGAAAAATATCTGAAATTTCTATTTACGGAAAAAACAGAGTCACATACTTTGAAGATTTACCATTTATTTCTAACTGGGGGCACATATCTTTTTCTACATGTAGAAGATTTTGCAACATCAGGATTATCATACACCAAAGGTTTAAAGCGATTTCCTTTTATGCTGAAAAAACTATACCCAAAAAAGCCGAAAAACTTTCAAAAGTTACACGCAAATTAGGGCATATTAGGGTGGCTTTTAATTGAGAAGAGCAAATTTACAGTATAAATAATAAAATTAACTGGCAAACGATGTTTTGCAACGAAATTCATATCTTCAACAAAATTGTTCAGGCGATATGAGCCGAAATATTTTAGGGTGCATTTTGAAAACTAAAGCATATGTTGAGAAGTTTTGGACAAAAAATATTTCTCTTACCAAAATATAACCACACTTGAAAAACTATTTCTTTTCTGCTCCTATTTAAGAAGATATCGGGATTTTTGCTTTTTGGAAAAAGCGAAATTAGGCGAAAAAGTATCTAAACTTCAATTTATATTGTTCAAACTGCAAAACTTTGCTATTAATACTTAATTTCTTCTTTCAGCACAATTTCATAAAAATCCGTCTATTTGTTTATAAGTTAAGACGATGTCCTTTAGAGGAATCCTGATAAAATCCTGTAAGTCCTTGGACTAAAGTAAGGACTTATTATTAAATATAAATTTTTAATCTAACCAATATTTTATTATAAAGAGTTTTTAGTCAACTTAAATTGATTTTTTAGATTTTTGAAAACTATTTTTTTTAAAAATAATTAGTTTTTGAAATTTTACGGAATTTTGATTTTGAAGCTTTCTCGCTTCCAACCCGTGGAATATATTAATTTCTAAGTATAAAACGCTCATTTTACGCATTTGTGGTAAATTTTATGAAGGCTACCTTTAAGAGGGTTAAGGATGTTCACCTGGCTAATGTTCCTCAGAAATGCTGATACCACCATCTATATATTGTTTTCAATATTATTATATATTGTTTTTAAATTGTTAAAATTCTGAGTGACTTGGAATCGTACGGTTCCGTATATTTTCCCATATATTTCCTTACTTTTTGTTGTAAATGTAATTTATTTAATGTAAGATGAGCGCAGGTTTGATTCTTACAGCCGCAGGTTGTTGAAAAATTTATCATATAGAGACAATCTGACAATTATAAGACACAAATAATAATACAATTTACATGGAAAATCACTGATGAGCCTGTCCATAAAAAGGCAGAAACTAGTCTAGTCTGATTTAAAAATTAATAGTGTTTATAATTTTTAGAGAAAAACGTTTATTCTTCTTCTTAACCTCAACATTTCTAAATTTTATTTCATTTTTTTTAGAACTGCTCAATGTCATTTATCAAATGTTTGATGTGGATTTTTTTTATTTTTGCAATGTTGTCTAAAGAATATGTTTATTCAACACAATTTCCCCAAAAGTTTAAATTTTATTTGATGAAATTCTACTTTAATTTATCACTGTCATTTTTATTGTATTTTTTTCCAGTCTAGTGAAAACATATTTTTGTTTAATATCTCTTTGTTTTCGGTTTATTTACTTCGAAAAAGGGAAGTTTTGTATTTTCTTTTTTTATTATTTAGTTTTAATTATCCTTTTTTATGGCAAACAATAAAATTTGTTTTGTTTTCAATGTTTTTTTTTTTCTTAACTTTATTTGTAATAGCCCTAAGGATCATTCATTTCATTGAGTTATATCTCAACAAAGGAATTTAAGCGTTCAATTAAACATAAACAAAAAAGTTAAATATTTTTCTTAGCCTAAAATTGTTCTTTCATTTTATGTTTATTTATGTTAACTTTAAGTTTAAAGAATCTTTGAGGCTGATTTTCCCCAAGAAAAAAAAATATATTTTAGGGTTAGCGTTTTTTTTTTTTTGATCAACCATTAATTTATTAGAAAATATGCTAATTTTCATTAAGTTTATTCTATTATATTTTGTGTAGGAATAATGATGATGATGTTGGTTATAATATGCAAAGATGTGGGTGGTTATTAAGAGACCCATGTTAAAAACTTTCAAAGTTGACATCAACAATAACTGACAGTTTTTTGTATTTGACTTTTTTAGTATTAGCCTTTAAATATGTGGGTTTATTTGGATATTAACTTTAATAGTATTGTAAAAAATTCATGATTATAATATAAATATATAGATCGAAAAAAAAACCTTTTTAGTTGTAGAATCCATCTAAATGTAGATTAAAATCATGTTAACAATTTTGTATTAAAAAAAAATATTTATACTTTAAGCTCCACTGATGCTTTAATTCATCACAACATTTTTGAAATGTAATTGCACAAAAACGAAATCTACAATTATAGTGATTTAAAAATAGTGTATTTTTAATTATAATTTTAAAAATTATTTGCAATTGATTTAAAATATAAAAAACTAGTTTATATACATATTAAGACGCCTGATGATTGCTTTAGTGAGTATGCAAATGCTTTTTCGCTAAGAAGTTTTTTTGTTAACTTTTTCCTTATTTGATACAGTTTTATTTGGAATTCATTTAGATCATTTAAATTTATTTTCATCGGGATAAACATTAATTGCATTTATAGTAATTAAATGTGCTAAAGTCCCAAAACTTATTTAACAAATTGTGAAAAACAATCTGATGTAGGCGTGTCCCTATCCGGATTTCATTCCTGCCCAAGGAAATCTTCAATTAGTAAATTAACACTCAAAAAAAAGTATGATTAAAAATTAAGTTTACCCCTTGCTAAAATTAAATTTTTAAAGTTTTCCTTAAAGCAAATAAAACTGCTTACGAATAAGGCAAATATATAAGATTTTAGTTCATATTAATTTTTCATTAACTCAAAAATAATAATGCTTTTTCTTTAATGTCCCTTTCTTGAATCAAGTTAGTGTTATAAAATTTATTTCTTTTAGTAAAAAATTTTAAGAAATTATTAAACTAAAAGTTAAGAAATTTTAAATTGAATGAAAAAACCAGGGACCGTAACGGTTGTAAGTGATATCAAAAAAGTTCCTTTATAACAGTTATTTTGTGGCTTAAAAAAAAGCATCCAAAACAGTTACTTTTCAACGCAAAAATAAAAGATCGGATGAAACTCTTAAGAAAACTCTTTTGAGGAGTTTTATTTTTTCCGTCTAAAATAAAACTCATTTGAGGAGTTTTATTTTAAAACTCATTTGAGGAGTTTTATTTTTTCCGTCAGAGAATAAAACTCATTTTATGTAAATTGACACTCAAAGCTTGCCGCTTGCCAGATCATTACAATTTGTAAGGCAGTGTAATCTAATCACTTGCATTGCAATTAAAAAAATCGTCATTAAAATGAAAACATGTGGGTTTTTAATTCGTTATTGTTTGATTCCTATTATTAAATGGTTGTTGTTTTTTTCTCTTATATATGTAGATATGGAACAAGAAAGCGAAGGAAGTGATAATGAGGATGAAAAAAAACTTTCTACGAAATCGACAATTTTTCTCCAAGGAAGGCCATTATCGATTGATAAACCTCTTTTTGAGTTCTAGGAGGCTAAAAGAATACACTATCCGCACTTGTATACATTGCCAAAAACTATACAGTATGTACAGGCAACCCAGATAAGCGTGGAAAGAGCATTTTCTGCTCTTAAATTGGTATTGAGCGACCTGCGTTCAAATCTTTCCGCAGAAAAATTTGGAAAAAGTTATGTTCGTTAAATTAAATAAATAAATTACTACACACATTATAGCAAATAAAGTCAATAAAAAAAGAAGAAAATAAACAACATGAGTTTTATTTTAGACGGAAAAATAAAACTCCTTAAATGAGTTTTAAAATAAAACTCCTCAAATGAGCTTTATTTTCTGACGGGAAAAATAAAACTCCTCAAAAGAGTTTTATTTCAGACGGAAAAAATAAAACTCCTCAAAAGTTTAAACGAAAAAATAGAAAAATCGAAAATCGTTGCCAGAGACCGGTCCTCTGCTAAACCCTATCCTATGCAAACAACTGACAACTTTAACATGGGCTTGTCATAGGAGGGGGGTCATTTGTCCTGCTTTAAACCACAAAGTGGCATGCCACAGGACTAACCAAAGATGGGCATAAAGATGGGCATAAAAATAAACAGTTTCCAATTGGTAAAACTTTGGCCAACTAGCTTTTTCTTGTTAATAAGCATTCTGGTTAAGTGGTATGTCCTCCCTCTACCAGTCACAGGATTGGTTATTTTAGGACAATTGACACTGCTTAACCCACTTCAGTATTAAATTATACCAGTCCTGTGATAAGTCCTCCTTTAACCAGTCACTTTTAGGTCAATTGACTCCTCATTCCCCATAGGGTAATTCTCAATATATTAAAAAACAACAAAAATACTCTTTTTAAGTTTTCGTTGATCTTATTTGTTTAAATTCTATTAAATGAGATTAAGATAAATGACCTTAAAATCATTTATTTGTAAATTATAAGTTTTTATTTACAATATTTCGTCTCTGCTTTGGTGATAATTATAAATAATAATAATTGTTCCCTGAAGTCGAACAATGTGGAGACGAAATATTAGAAATAAATAATTTATAAATAAAGGCTCTTAAGCTCATTTTTTTTTTAAAAGAGAAGCAACACTCAGGAAATTCTTCCTATTAATTAATGTGTTGCTTTCTTTGGAAAGGGGATAGTGGAAAGATGAAAGGTGATGAAAGATGAAGGGCTTCAAACATGGCAACACTGTAATTGCGCGAGATGATAAGTCTTAGAACAGTCGTTGCTCGCCACCTGATGTAGAGTGGGCGAATTTATTGAGGATTTTTGTTTCATAGCCTTGATTCATTTTTTTACTTCGGTGGGGTTAAGTGCTATGGGAACACCGAAGGCGGGCGCTGCGATACATATGAGGAGGGATAGAAAACTCATACATATAATTTTTCTAAATTGATGCTGTCGTCACCGGGAATCGAACCCGGCACCATCTGTGTAACAGTCCAACGCGCTAACCATCACACCACAACGCCCGTTTAAAATAAAAATAATTTAAAAAAAAGGCCTAAAGTAAAAACATCTCAGAAAAAAAAACTATAACGAAATATTAATACAAAAGAGATTTAATAATCAAAAAAAAAAAAGGCATGTAACAAAACACGCGAAGATAAAATAAAACTCTTAGCGCTTTATAAATGATATGACACACAAAAAAAAAAGTATTAACTCAAATTAAGTTTACACCTTAGGTTAGGTTAGGTCGAAAAGAGGATTTGGAGAAGGGAAATGCATCCCTAATCCGACTCAAGTCCCTGAGAACTTACACTTAAGCCAGAATGTCAGCTTATTGTGCGCTCTAAAAAATCGGGTCCCATGTATATTTCCTACCCCAGGAACTCCGTCGCACTGACGAAATTCCTCAAACTCTTCCATCCTATGCCGCTAAGATCACCCCACTAGATAGTATTTCGACCCGGATCCCTGCAAATGCCGTTCATTCACAGAGATAGTTTACACCTTACTAAAATTTAAAAAAGTAACAATGTGTGGGATGGACATATCTCAGTAAGTAGGAGGAGCTTATCCAAGATTATGGTATCAATCTCTTCTTTGGGTGATTCTATAGCAGGTTAATGCATCAATCATATTTGTGGGTGGGGTTTAAGGGGTTAATTTTTAATTTCAAAATAGTGCTATTTTGCTATTTGTTTATAAAAATTAACCCCCACAAATATGATTGATGCATTAATCTGCTATAGAATCTTCCAAAGAAGAGATTGATACCCTAATCTTGGATAAGCTCCTCCTACTTCCTGAGATATGTCCATCCCACACATTGTTACTTTTTTAAATTTTAGTAAGGTGTAAACTATCTCTGTGAATGCCCGGCATTTGCAGGGATCATGAAAACTAGAGCTGATAGAGACAAACTGATTACAGATTTGAATTCAGCGCACCCAAATTAACTATTCAAAGAACCAAAAATCTTTTTTAATTTTGTCGGGCTGTGTTATTTAATCTAAATAAAATAAAAAAAAATAGTTTGCCAAATTTTTAAAAATTTTGTTTACATGTTGTCAACACTGTATGGATATTAGGGTGTCTTTCGTTGTATGGGCGAAAAATAAAAATTAGAGTTTGACTACTTTTTTTTCTGTTGATAGTTAATCCATGTTAACCTAGGGTCAATTTTTTTTTTAAATTATGCCCATTTTTTCAAGGGGCCCGATTTTCAAGGGCGATGCGAGACATCTTCCCGTTATGCTAGAACTCAAAATTTTTTGCATGGTGAATTTTTGTACCCAAACAAATATTTTAAGAGGGGGGGGGGGGCAGCCCCAAAAATCGCAAGTTGAAAAATAAGGACCACCCTAATGGATATATTAGAAAATTCAACAAATTTTTTAATTGAATCAATTAAAAAAATTGTTTAAATTGCCATTGATATTCAAACAATCGATTAATTAGATATTTTTGGCCCATAATTTTTTCTGTGTACATAATATAAGTATAACTAATGAACTAAAACTAAGTTAATTTTGCATTAGCACAAGTTAAAGCGTCTTAAAATTTAAGAAAAATTAACTTGTTTGTAGGACATTTTTACTAGATTTAAGAAAAATTTATACTTAATTTAATTAAAAAATATAATAAATTTTAGTAAAATGTTCAGAAAAAATTTACTAAATTTTAATACAAATTTAAATAATTGAACTAAATGGTTTCTACTTGTTTCAAGGTATACTTGATTTGAGTTTTTTTGAGTGCACAAGACACAACTTAAATAGCAGCAATGGCAATTTGCACTAGCTCTGCAATAAGTTCTGCTTTAACCAGTCACGGGATAGGTTCTTTGAGAGCCTGTTATTACCCCCGATGCGTAATGAACCGAAACTTATTGAAGTGGTGGCCAATGAACCAGTCACATGACATTTATTATGACCGATGTATTTAAGCGAAGAGTAGCTTGCGTCCTCAAAACCTTAATTATGAAAAATAACATGTCAATATTTTCTCTTATTTTCTTCAATGAGCAAAACTTATTTTAAAAATTTATCACGTTTTTGTGCTGTTTAGAGAAAATTATATAAAATTTGTTTAGCCAACAAACAATTTGTTAGTAAACAAGTAAGAATTTTTGTTAGCCTCCTAATATTTTCAGCAAAACCTTAATTATCATGAAACTAGGATATATATAACCAAATTTAACATTTTAATCTAAAAAGAAAAATAAACAAATATAAGAAGGAAATAAAAGTTAACATGTCTACGATGGCAATATGACCCATGTTAACACTATGTTCAAAAAAAAAAAAAGGTGAAAACGATTTTATAATGCCTATGAAAAGACACTAGGGCTATAACTCTTGATTTTTTTTTTGTTTCAATTATCAAAGTTTACCTATCCCAGCCGTATAGTCCATCAAAAATAGAAATAAACGTAATTTTATTTTTTCGCGGGTCTGAAAATTTTTTTCGCATAAACCTTTTTGAAGTTCGCCAAAATTTTGTTTGTTTAATTAAACTAAGAAATTAAACCTTGGGTAAAAGTTTAAACTAATTAGACTATAGACTTATTCCACATAAAACCATCAAAAAATATTGCGTATACAAGTTACTAATGTCGATTTGGACAACATATGTCATAGCTATCACATATGGTTTGTGTCAATAATAACAAATATGGTGTTTTGGAGGTTAAACATCTGTCATTATAATTCAGTATTCGATAGACGCCAAAGTGTGAACACACATTTTTTCAACCGCTATAATATTGTCGAATTTTGTGCCTAAAAAAGATGTTTTGCGGGGAAGTCTGATAACCTTCTTTCATTTGATGAAAACGGCTGCTGAAATGTATCGATTGTTGGTAGAAGCTTACGGTCAACATGCATCAACTCAAAAAAATCGAGAACGATGGTTTGCGCTACTCAAAAGTGGTGAATTCGACACAGAAGAGAAGGAGAGGCCTGGTCAGACAAAAAGTTTGAAGATGAGGAATTGGAAGCATTATTCCATGAAGTTTGTTGTCAAACGCAAGAAGAACGTGCATTATCATTCGGAGTCACATAACAAGCCATGTCCCTATGTTTAAAAAGCATTGGGATTCATTCAACAGCAAGGAAATTGGGTCCCATATGAATTGAAGCCGAGAAACGTTGAAAGGCGATTTTGCATGTCGGAACTGCTGCTTGAACGCTACAAAAAGAAGTAATTTTAGCATCGTATTGTTACTGGTGATGAAAAATGGATACATAACCATAATCCCAAGCGCAAAAAGTCATATGTAAAGCCCTGCCAACTAGCCAAATCAACGCCGATGCCGAATATCAATGGCTCCAAGGTAATGCTCTGTAGTTGGTGGGACCAGAAGGGTGTTTTGTATAATGAGCTGTTGAACCCGGGTCAGACGATCACAGAGGACCTGCACCGAACAAAATTGATTCGTTTGAAGAGAGCAATCAACGAAAAACGATCAGAATATTCGACCATATACGAGGTCATATTGCAAGACCGGTCAAAACCTATTTGGAAAACAGTACGGATTGGAAGTTTTTGCTAACCCGCTTAAAGCCCAGACATTTCCTCTTCTGACTACCAGAAAGATGGGATAAAGTAGAGGCTAACGATTTACAATACTTTGAATAATGTACCAATTCATTTTGTTGTTATAATAAATACATTTTTAAAGCAAACAAATCGATATTGTTAACTTGTATACCCAATACATTTGGACGACGTTATAGTTATATACCAAGGTTGGTTGGAATCAGAAGGGGTGAAGAAAATCGATTGGTTGATTTTATATGTTTTCAGTCTACACAAAAAATATGTCCCCTATTTTTTCAATTAAATCGATTTTTTAAAATTATTTAAAGCTGTCAATTAAAAATTAATTGAAGCAATTAAATAAATGCTCAAATTCGTATCTTGCTTGGCATTTTTTATAATATCGCTCAAAAACATTTAAAAAAAAACCAATACATCATTTTGTAGTTATTTTTTATAAAAGTTTTTATTAGTATTAGTAATAAATATTTTTTTTATATTAAATTCATATCAATTAGGTTTTTTAAATACTCATTATGTTTATTGCTTTATTAAGTTTAAAACATTTAATTTCAGAAGTTTACATCTGAATATTTATTTATTCTAGAACATTATCATTAAATTGATAATGTAATTTTAAAAGATAAATTTTGTTTAATAAAAATGTTAACATTTTACTTCCCCTGTTTTGTTTACAAACTAAACAAAATATAAAAAGGAGAGAAAAACAAAAAACGTGTATTGAATATCCACCAGAGGTGGATCTTGCCCATCAAACAAGTTTTCAATTTATTTTTTGATCAATGGTTATAATCTATAACTTCAAACTCATATGTATATTAGTTCTCATGTAGCGAGTAAACTAGTTCATATGAATGTTTGATGTTTGGCATGGGATTGTTACCGCTTTCAAAACGTGTTCTGATGATGGGAACCTAGAAAATTCCCGAAATAGATCTATCAACACATTCCTGAAAGGGTCAAATAATAAATTTGAAAACAAAAAACTCTATAGATTATTTGTTAGGACAATATCCTAATAAAAAATATAGAATATGGCCTCGAACTTGAATAAATTTCATTTTCATTGCACAATTAAAGTTCGAAAAAAACATAATTTTTATTTTTAATAAAAATTATAACAAACTTGTTAACATTTTTTTAAATAAAAAAATGGTAAAATGCCAATTATTGCAAAAACAAAATTCATAAATTTTTTCTGACATAGTCAATACGCTTCAATAGAAAGAAAAAAACTAATTTATCTAAGCAATTTGTGCATATAAGTCTAAATAAATCTATTAACTAAAAAAGAATTGCATGCATTTAATTCGATGTTATAAAATTCAAGCTGTAAAAAAATACATTTGATATGACAAACACCCTTTCAAGGCTGTTTGAGAAGGTGTACAAGGTATACAACAATAGTTAATTTTTAATCCAATGAATTGATGTTTAATCAAATTTGTATACATGCACTGAGAGAACTTTCTACATGATATTAATAATTATTTGCATTAGATCTATGAAAGTCACTGGGACTTGTATATTAAAACTTTTCATTAAATTAATGCAGTTTTTCATAAAATTTAACAAAAAATGTCATTTTATTTATTAAAATGTTCACACGACTAATGAAAAAGTTTCAGTATGAACAGTTTCATTAAAACCAGACTTGGGCGACGTCAATTACATTTCACAATCGTGTACTTCTGAAATTTTTCCATATCGTTAATAATATGAGACCTACGATCACATTTGTGAACTTAATCGCTTCCTTGCAAAATTTGCAAAATTTTTAATACCACACATGGGGATTAATAAAAACATCTGGGTATTTAATTACAGGGCAATTACTCAATTACACACAATTACATGTAATTGAACATAAAAAAGTAATTGACCTATAATTAAATACACATATATTGTTATTATATCCAATGTCTGTCCCATGTCTACGCTCACACTTGTGAAATTTATTTATTTATGTCTATGGATACAATATCCTTACAGACTAGCATATACAAATTAAGATTAAGATAAATATCAAAAGTGAATGATTTTGAAATGTAATTGAACGTCGTCCAAGGCTGATTAATAATTGATTTTAATCTTCATCAGTTTAGTGAAAAAATTTTTTTAAAACTCGTCAAAAAAAATTCTCTTTGACTCGTTTCGTTTTCAAAAGATTAAAGCGTTGGTTCGCGATATGGGCATATAAATTCGCAATACAACGAGGGCATTCATAATGCAACTTTAATGATACAAATGTGAAAAAATGCATTTTCAGAAAATGCACTTAATGTGGCAGGTTTTTGTTTCAAAATCGCTTGAAAAGGCTTTTTTTATTATTAATACAGTATTGCCCATCACGTGGATAGGTGAAAATTTTGCAAAAAAAAAAAAAAAAAAAAAAAAAAAAAACAGTTATAACCCTACTACACACACATTTCTTTACAAGTTTAAAAAATAGAAAAAATATACCCACTTTTTATACAAACATGCTAAGCGTAGAAAAATAAAAACATTTCCCTTAGACAGAAGTGTTTGTATGTATTGACATTTTGTTTATACAGTGATGTTCGGTTATAACGAACACCGGTTAAATTGAATTTTTTTTTTTTTTTATAACGAACGACTTTTTTTTACTTACTAACATATTTCATACAAAATAATACGGTTATAACGAACTAATGTTTTGGAACCTTCTACGAGTTTTCATATAAATTGTTATGTCTATAACAAATACATAAAAAAAAAATCGAGATTCTAAAATGAAAATTCTGCTGAAAATTTTAAAAATGTTAGCATTTTGAAAAAGACTTAAAAACTGTATGAAACGTAATTTAATGGAAGCAATGTTTTAGAATTACAAACAAAAATTGGGTGAATTTAAGAAAAAATTCTGAAATTTTAATAATTGTTTGCAAAATATTTACTTTAAAGTTTGCTTATAACGACCGAAATCGTTATAACCGTACTCCACTGTATTGCCTTAAATGAAAATATATTTTTATAAGCACTACGTGTTGATTGACATTTCCAGTACGAGTATAATATTCTAATAGCACACAAACACACATAAAAAATACATTTGCCATGTGTAACATGTTCACACTCAAAATGAACACATGAAATCCACTATAGGAGCAAGATTTTACAAAAATTGTAATATTAACTTATTAGGACACGGATCCGATGGAGTTTTTTCACTCAAAATTTCCGAAAATATAATTTTATTGTATTGCCTTAAATCGCCCTCTACACCATTTTCAATTTAAAAAGGAGAACTTTTTAATTGAAGCTGAGAACTTTTTAATTCAAATTGAGAAACTTCAAATGAAATTGAAATTTTTTATTTTAATTAAAGAAAAAACCAAATAAAATTGAGATTTTCTATTTCAAATTGAGAAAATTTTATGTTTCATTGAGAATTTCTATTTGTAATTGAGAAAGTTCCAAATGAAATTGAAATTTTTTATTTGAATTTAAGAAAATTTCAATTTAAAATGAGATTTTGTATTTGACATTAAGAAAGTTCTAAATAAAATTTAGATTTTTCAATTGAGTTTGAAAGAACTAAAATTGTAATTGAGACTTTTCACTTGAAATTAAGACTTGCCATTAGAAATTGGGATATATAAAATAAATTTAAATTTTTATTTTAAAATTGAGAAAGTTCTAAATAAAATTGGGAAAATTTCAAATGAAATTGAGAAAATTTAAATAAAATAGAGAGAATTCCACACAAACTTGAGGACTTTTCCTCTAGTTTTAAATTAGAAACACTTCAGAAAAAAAAAATTTTAGAAATTAAATTTAAAAAACGATTTAATTATGAACAAATACTTTTAAAATGGTTTTAATGTCGAAAGAATAATTTTAAATTTCAATTGTCGTTTCTTTTCTATATGTAATACAAGTTTCAAACCCACGTATCCCAGGAAATAAAGGTTAGATCTCAAAATATTTTTTCGAAAATCGGTCAGTTTTTTTGTGAGATATAACGTCCCAATTTAGAAAGGTTGAGGTTAAGAAAAAGAATAAACGTTTTTTTTCTAAAAATTATAAACACTATTAATTTTAAAATCAGATTAGACTAGTTTCTGCCTTTTCTAAAGGACAGGCTTCATCAGTGATTTTCCATTAAAATTGTGTTATTATTTGTGTATTATAATTGTCCGATTGTCACTATATGATCAATTTTCCATCAACAACCTACCGGCTGTAAGAATCAAACCTGCGCTCATCTTACATTACAAACGTAACAATACCAAGTCATGACCGTTTAGCGATCAAAGAATTGTTTTACCCGCTCTTCAAAATGATGCAATCATAAAAATCAATGCAATAAGAGGATATCAGAACAAAATGTAAGAACATTTTAATTAAATATAGCAATTCAGTGTAATAAGAATATCTTTACAAGTTATAATTTTTATTAAAAATAAAAATGTTTTTTTTTCATCGCACAAGTAAAGGTCGAAAAAAAAAAAAAAAAAAAATTTTATTTTTAATAAAAATTATAACAAACTTGTATTAAAGGCAGAGTACCGCCAAGTTTACTTCCCCTGTTTTGCTTACAAACTAAACAAAATATAAAAAACAAAAAAACGTGTATTGAATATCCACCAGAGGTGGATCTTGCACATCAAACAAGTTTTCAATTTATTTTTTGATCAATGGTTATAATCTTTAACTTCAAACTCATATGTATATTAGTTCTCATATAGTGAGTAAACTAGTTCATATGTATGTTTGATGTTTGGCATGGGATTGTTACCGCTTTCAAAACGTGTTCTGATGATGGGAACCTAGAAAATTCCCGAAATAGATCTATCAACACATTCCTGAAAGGGTCAAATAATAAATTTGAAAACAAAAAACTCTATAGATTATTTGTTAGGACAATATCCTAATGAAGAAATATAGAGTATGGCCTCGAACTTGAATAATTTTCATTTTCATTGAAGAATATCTTTAGCCAAATCCCAATATGTTGCACATATTTATTCTAACAAATTTTTTTTTTTTTTTATTAATTAATAATCATATAATTACAAATTATATGCTATTACCCTAACCGAGCACTAGCTCCTATGGCTTTCGGCGCGTTGTAGCTGAAAGAGACCAGTGCCTCTGGTGAGAATCGAACCCTCGACCCCCGCACTGATAAGCCAGCACGCTACCAACTAGCCTACCGGGGCGCACTTTAACAAATTTATGTAGTAAAATTAATTCAAACTTTTTATATTCTACGAACAATTATGAGATGAAATTTTTGCGTTAGTTTCGTAAAAAAGCAAAAGCATTTAAACTTACGTTTCGTAAAATAAAAGAAACTGACAAAAGTTTCTTATATTTTTCGAGAAATATAGCTTCGAAAGTTTTTTTAAGTTAAAAGTTGAATTTTTTTTTCTTTTTTAATTAATGAACCAATTATTTCCTGTATTTCATTTGGAATTTTCCCATTCTCCTATAGAATTTTCCAAATTTCATTTAAATTTTTCTCAATTTCAAATAAAAAATCTCAATTTCAAATAGAAAGTCTCAATTTCAATTGAAATTTTGTCAACTACACAGAAAAAACTAAAATCGAGTTTCAATTAAATTAATTGTTGATTTAATTAAAAGTATAATTGAGTTCGGTACTATTGTATCAATTGGAACGAATTCATTGTAGTATCAATTAAAATAATTTGGAACTATTTAATTGATTTTTTTTTTCAATTAAGGTTGTAATCATATCAATTAAAAACTTAATTAAATATAGATCTTAATCTTTAACAAATTTTTAGTAGATAGATACTAATAAAAATTGTATTTGCAAAAAAACGCCAAAAAATGAAGAAAATCGCTAGAATTAAAATAAATTACAAAATTTAAAAAAAGCACACAAAACATCGCCAAAATTAAAATTTCAAATATTACCAAAATTCAAAAAAAAAATACAAATTTGGAAAAAATCTGCACAAATTAAAAATTGCTAATATTTAAATAATCGCTCAAATTTGAAGAAAAATCGCCAAAGTTAAAAAAAACTCTCAAATTGTAAAACATCTCCAAAATTTGAAAAAATTAACAATATTGAATTAACAAAAGTATTTTTTTAACAATATTTTTTTAATTTTTGGTGATTTTCTTTCAATCTTTCAATCAAAATCAAACTTGGTGTGTCATAGAGAATCACGTGTGACTTATCTTTATTGTGAGTGATAAGGAAAAAATTAATTTCAGCTAATATTTATAGATTGACTACTGTAATGGTTGGTTGACATTTGATTTCCTACCTTCGGTTTCTTTGCCGGCGTTTTAAACGCCACTGGCAATAACTGCTTTTATTTTTGCCGGCACTAAAAAGCGCCAAGGCAAAGCACTTTTTAAGCGCTGTTGGTTTTTTAAAAATAAGAAAAAACAAGCAAATTGCTCGCCTGAAGTCACATTTCGTCCTGCTTATAAACTAACATAACGGTACATAAATCTAACTTATTCTATGTTTAGTTTACTTATATCAGCTGTTATCATTCACAGTATAAAGTAATTAATTAGAGATGTGAGCGGTTATCGATCCACTACACTACATTTTTTAGGATTGTTATAATTTTTTTATAATCAATACTTTTATTTTTGAATTCGTTAAAAGAAGCCGTAATCATGTCCGATCATTTATACAGAGCCTAAGAACATCACGCTAACTAAACTTGCGAAATTTAGGGCCGATATCTCATTTAGGGTTCTGACAACAAAATCCTAAAAATTCCAGTGAACTGGTCCGCTGAAGATTTTCGGGTGATGCGAAATGAAACATGTAAAGACCCTGAACTTGAACTTGAACAGTCATTATAATTTATGACAAAAGATCAAAAAATAAACTTTTGGTTTTAATTTTTTTAAATTTAAAAGTAACATGTTTGGAAAATCTTAATTTCACACATAATTTTCTCAATTTTTAATATAAATTAAGAAATTTTCTAAATTTATATTGGAAATTATTAAAATTACTTAAAAATTCTCATGTTATATTGGAAAGTCTCAATTTCATATAAAATGTTAACAATTTCCATTAAAAATGGTGTTTGTTTATTTTTTACTAACATGTGGTTCATTTTTGGTATAATTGTGGTTCATTTTTTGAACATTAAGAAACAAATGACAATGTTAGTTGAATTTACTGAAATGTAAGTCGTCCGTTCTTTAACTGAAATTTCATTTGTTTTTAACTACACCTTTTACAACTGTAATTCAAAAAATATCAATTGAAATTCAAAATTTCCATTTGAAATTCAAAATTTCCATTTAAAATTCAAAAAATTTCAATTGAAATTCAAAAATTCCATTTGTAATTCAAAAAATATCAATTGAAATTCAAAATTTCCATTTGAAATTCAAAAAATATCAATTGAAATTCAAAAAATATCAATTGAAATTCAAAATACATCAATTGAAATTCAAAATACATCAATTGAAATTCAAAAATTTCTATTTGAAATTCAAAAGTTTCTATTTGAAATTCAAAAATTATTCCATTTGGAATTCAAAACATATCAATTGAAATTCAAAAATTTCCATTTGAAATTCATAAGTTTCCATTTGAAATTCAAAAATTTCCATTTGAAATTCAAAAGTTTCTATTTGAAATTCAAAAATTTCCATTTGAAATTCAAAAAATTCCAATTGAAATTCAAAATACATCAATTGAAATTCAAAAAATATCAATTGAAATTCAAAAATATCAATTGAAATTCAAAACACATCAATTGAAATTCAAAATATGTCAATTGAAATTAAAAAATTTCCATTTGAAATTCAAAAAATTCTAATTGAAATTCAAAAAGAATTCCATTTGAAATTCAAAGAATTCCAATTGAAATTCAAAAAATGTAAACAAATCAAAATGTAAACATTAGGCCAACACTTTTTTAAGTATTTTGGTTTATCATGGGTGATAAAAACATTATGAAAACTTTTAAGCCATTTATTAATTTATTAATTTATTTAAAGTACTTAAAATAAATATTTAGTGTTAATAACAATTACAACTAAATATAAAATTATATGTTTTAAAAGTAATCGATTAAAAACATAGCAACAAAAAAAGCTATAACATATAATAATATAAAAACAACTAAGCAAATTAAATGAAAATTATGATTAACAAGGCAAAAAAGAATGTTTTAAAAATTTAATAAGGCTAAAAGTTAAAAAAAAATAATTAAAAAGCGATACAATACATCAATAGTTGCATGTATAAATATTTTATGGCTTTATGACAGGTTATTACAAATATTTTCCAACAAAATCTTGTATACTCTCCTGCAATAAATGCATTAAAAGTTTTAATAATGTTTTTATCACCCATGACAAACCAAAATACTCAAAAAAAGTGTTGGCCTAATGTATTAATTTCTTAAATTGATTTGTTTACATTTTTTGAATTTCAATTGGAATTTTTTGAATTTCAAATGGAATATTTTTTGAATTTCAATTAGAATTTTTTGAATTTCAAATGGAAATTTTTGAATTTCAATTGACATATTTTGAATTTCAATTGATGTGTTTTGAATTTCAATTGATATTTTTTGAATTTCAATTGATGTATTTTGAATTTCAATAGGAATTTTTTGAATTTCAAATGGAATATTTTTTGAATTTCAATTGGAATTTTTTGAATTTCAAATGGAAATGGAAATTTTTGAATTTCAAATAGAAACTTTTGAATTTCAAATAGAAGTTTTTGAATTTCAATTGATGTATTTTGAATTTCAATTGATGTATTTTGAATTTCAATTGATATTTTTTGAATTTCAATCGGAAATTTTGAATTTCAATTGATATTTTTTGAATTTCAAATATAAATTTTGAATTTCAATTGATGTTTTTTGAATTTCAAATGGAATGTTTGAATTTTAAATGGAGTTTTTGAATTTCAAATGGAAATTTTGAATTTCAATTGATATGTTTTGAATTACAATTGTAAAAGGTGTAGATGTTCTGTAGTATTCTAAGTGAGTACTGGTTTAAAAATGTAACAGTGAGTTCAATAAACGTTCAATATAAGCTAGCATAATACATAGAATTGAAAAGGTCGAGGGTTCGATTCCCAGCACATACAAATAGTTTCTTTCAGATAAACCTTCAAAAAAATGTAACTCTTGTTACCCTCAACTCAAAATGTTTATTTAAAACAAATTTTCTTCTAAGCCGATAAAGAGGAATATTACACAAATTCAGGAAATTCTTCCTATTAATTAATGTGTTGCTTTCTTTGGAAAGGGGATAGTGGAGAGATGAAAGGTGGTGAAAGATGAAGGGCTTCAAACATGGCAACTCTGTAACTGCGCGAGTAGATAAGTCTTAGAACAGTTGTTGCTCGCCACCTGATGTAGAGTTGGCGAATTTATCGAAGCTTTTTGTTTCATAGCCCTGATTCATTATTTTACTTCGGTGGGGTTAAGTGCTATGGGAACACCGAAGGTGGGCGCAGCGATAAATATAAGTCATAGAAAACTCATACATATTATTTTTCTAAATTGATGTTGTCGTCACCGGGAATCGAACCCGGGACCATCTGTGTAACAGTATTTGTGTGAGATAATTTTAATTGCTCACCCATAGTGCCCTCGTTTGTGTAGTCATCTGTGGTTCACATAAATTGAATTTATATTTATAAAAAAAATCTACATTCGTTTAAGTTATGTTTGTCATGTCAGTAGGCATCAATAATGTGTGCGTGTGTGTTGTGTGTACGCCTGTTAATATGAGTGTATTTGTGCGTGTTTAAGTGTGTATGTAAATAAATAAAAAATTTTAAAAATCAATAGAGCTGTACAAAAAATATATGTGTGGGTATATTCATATATATCAAGATTAAATATATACATATATACAATTTAAAAGCTTAATATTTTTTATTTAATTTCCTTTAGACTGTATCATCATTTCCATACATGTAACTTGTAATTATGAATGAAAAGGATACAACATTTCAAGGAACTAATACTTACGTATTTAAAGGCCAACCAAACAAATTGTAGGCGGATATTTGATTGGTAAAAATAGATGATATTTTTAAGTAAAAAGCGGACTGCTTGCAATATTTTTTTTTGAAAATTGTTGTTAAGTTAATGGGAAAATACAGAAAAGTATTTTTCTGCTAAACATTGGTTCATCGCTTGTACATAATAACAACGTCAGGATTAAATTTGACAATTTTTTCAAAAAATTTTAGATTTTTGTTAGCTTTGTCCATTTAGATTTGACCATAAAATTATAGAAAATTTAAATTTTTGAAATATCCTTAAATAGCATTCTGATATGATAGTTTAAAAGCATCATGTGTCAATTGAAGCACGTAACAATCATAATATGATTTCCATAATCTTATTATGATTCTAGATGATGATAAATTCGTTCCCAGTGATCATATTATGATAAGCCAGTATCACGTTCAGGATTGTTAGAATCATAATATGATCATTTTTTTTCTCATCGTGAATTCTGTCAAAAGTTTAATATATGGTTGCTAATATTTTCACAAGGAAATATTTGAAGAATTTTTCTATATTTTATTTTTGAAGCATTATTCTATATACATATCTGTAATGTTTGGTTTAAAACAGTCCAGCGAATCAATGTCAGGTCCTTAATACGTTAAGTTTTCTTCCTTATGTATGGAATTTTTTTAAATTTTAATTTATATTACTTATTGAATGGATTTGTAATCTTTTAAATTTAAGTTACAAAATTTTAAAAGCCAGTCTGTCTTTTATTTAGTTTAAGTTTACGCATTGAAGTAAAAATGCAAAAACAGCAAACAAGTAAGACAACTAACCTCAGAAAATCTATTCCATGACCGATCTACAATACATAAATCCCAGCACTTTAACTATATATCTTTTTTATTTGTGTTAGTTACTTTTCTCAGTAACTCTTTTCTTTAATATTGTGTTTATTTAGTTGTATTTCTTACTCTTGTATTTGAACACACACTCAAAAATACAACTTTGCTGTATGCAATATTTTTAGGTGATAGATCGTTTGCCTTGTCGCTCTGTAATCAAGCTCTACAGACGCCATGTTGAATTTTTTTTATATTTTTAGCTTGTTAGATTTATTAAAACATTTTTTTAGAGACATCACCTGACAAGTCACTGTGTGTCAAAATGCCTAATATTAGAGTTAATTGGGATTTAAAAATTTTTATCACAGACTAAGTGTAGAAACGGTAATTACATGTCATTACTTTTCGCAGTTTATATCGAGGCCATATGGCCACGGAAGGGCCATTGGGGATATGAGCTGTAGCAGCGACTACACTATCCCGAAGACAGGATTCACCGCTGACTTGCATATTTAGAATATGGCTGGCTGGCAGGTCTTCGTCCTGACCACAGAACCTTTAACTTTTTCACGGACGGTTCGAAGAAGGGGGATGGGCCGCAGTCTTCTGTCAAGGAGTCGTATAAACTGCCCGATTGTTGCTGCGTTTTTTCAGGCGGGCGTCATGGCGGGCCAAAATGGCTGATGACTTTGCTCTTCTTCCTAAGACGGAGAGAACTTACGTTATTTCTTTATTGACAATCGGGCGGCGATCAAGTCTATCACTGCCAATTTAACGTACTCTTAAATTGTCCAAGAGTGTAGGAACTTTCTAGGCAGGCTTGGTACCGGAAGGAACTTCCACATAAATTGGGTTCGTGGGCACCGGGGCATTAAGAGGGAATTAGGTCGCGGAAGAACTGGCTATTTGCCAGACAGAATGGCATTGGACGTTCGCGTGCCACTTCGGTCTTTGAAAAGGGATGGAAACTCCACTATGAGGAGTAGGGCTGATGCGGTTTGGAGGAACACCGAAACATGCAAAGTGTCGAAAGTCATGTGGAAGCTCTGCGATCCTGGTTCGACTGAACTTTTACTATCCTTATCCAGGGGCGATTGCAGACTTCTGGTAGGAGTATTGCCGGACCAGTGCTGGACGGCGGTTCTTTCCAAGAGGGCGGAAAGGCAGAATAGTGACGATTGTAGGTGCTGTGGGGTACCGGGCGACAGGAAGACGATGGAGCACTTACTGTGACACTGTCCGGCTCTTGCACGCTCCAGGGTGAAATGTCTAGGGGACCACCTATTCTGAAGGAAATCTCTGGAATCTGAATTTGGAGGCTTCTGTCATTTGCTAAGAGGGTGTGGGGAATTCTGACTACCATCACTAGCGTCTGACAGGTCTATGCGGGGGTCTTTAGGATTCTTTGACCGGGCAGTTCAACCTAACCTAAGCTGTTTGCCATTATTTTGTGCGACATCTCTAAAAATAAAAGTAATGACAAATTTACCAAATACTTATTTATATAACCAAATATATGGTAATGTTTTTCCAAAATGGCTTTTAAAATATACCTACACTCATAGAAAAAAGTTTGTAGCAAATTAAGTAAACCCGTTAGTAATCCAACTTTGCAAATTTTAAACAAATTTTTAGTTCAAATTGAGATTTTAGTTAAAAATTTTGCTATTTTGACTTGATGAAATAAATACAATATTTTTAACAAATTTTTTTTTTGCTGAATTTACTAAAGTCTAAAAATATTATTTGGATAATCAAGACCAGCAGAGGTCGTTATTATGCGATGTTTGCGTTTCAGTATTTGTGTATTTCTTTATGTTGTGCCAGTATAACATGGACAAGTGACATGTCGTACCATAAAAATATTTATAAATATTTATGCAAATGGTTTTATTATAAACTAATTAAAAATAAAAGAAAAATAAAATAAAATATTCAAGAGTTTTTTAAAAAAAAGTAAAACAGGGAAAGATTTTTTTCTGAATTGAAGTGGTTTTTGTGGTTAATAAGTGGTTTTTGTGTTTAGAAAATAATTTGTAATGTTTAACAAAACGAATAGATATTGAAAGCGTTGGAAAAATCAGTGCAAAAATCAATTTTTATTTATTTTTCCATTATTTTTTTGTTTTGTTTTAGATCACGCTTCAGTCTTTGACATATAGCATTCCGATGTACATACAAAAGGAACAAAGGAAATAATAAAGACAAATAATATTTTATTTATATTATGAATACACTGAAGAAAAAAGTTCCATTATTGATGACATTGTGTCAAAAATTGTAATAAATGTTTCACAGACCTTCCTCATTTCATAAAAAAGTTTCATAAACTTTGTTAAAATAAATTTTTCCTATTACACTCAAAAAAAAAAGTTTGTAAAGTCAGGAGGGTGCTTGCAAAAAAATTGCTAATGTCAGCAAAATATTTTGCTGAAAATCAGCGAGCTGATTTTTAGCAACAAAATTAGTAGATTCAGCAAAAGTTTTGCTTACAGTTATTGGATTAGAAATAAAAAAGCCTTTCTAAAAATTAATAAATTTTTTGCTGAATTTAGTAGACTGAAAAAAACGCAAAAAAATTGTAGAAAAATTGTAATTTAGTTAATTTATTTGCTGAAAATCATAAAACATATTTTTGTGATTCTTTTAAAAATAATTTACAATTATTACGAAATATAAAAATTTTCATTTTCCCACATTGACGACATGAGTTAACTTAATATCTGAAAATAAATAGAAATAATATATAATAATAATAATATGTAACATAACAAAAATTTTCTTTCAACTACTTACATCAATGGTTGTCTAAATGATGCTATCTTTTTCTTGCTATCTTCAATTATAGAAACGAAAAATAGAAAAAATAAGAAAAAGGAACTAATCTACCTAGGATGTGTGTCTTTGTCTTTCGCTTTACTCTGTCTACATGTCTGTATATGTTTGTTTGCAATTTGACCACACTAGATTATTAATCTATTAACATTTAGTTTAGAAATACATATTAAATTTAAATATTTTATTTTGTCTTTTATTTAATTAATAGACAATTATTTTCACAAGCCGGTGACAACGCAAAATTTAAGTTGGTTTAATCCTCAATTTTGTTTTATGTATGAAAAACAGATACAAAAATCTTCCATGGTTAATTTTTTTATATGTCTTATTAGAGTTGTACTTTTTAGTATCACTTTCTTCTTCTCTACTACATTTTGACATGCCGCGACATCTGCTTCATTCTGCGCATATCTTTCAATCTGGTTGTCGTCCACACTATTAATATGCTTAGCAGCACAATTTTTTTTGCAAAATAAATTAGTAAAACATTAGTATAATATTAGTAAAACATTAGTTCAAAACAGTTAAGTGCTGAATAAGTATAACAAAAATTTTAGCTTAAAACAGAATTTTAGCAAAAAATGTGCTAACAAATAGTATACTTGATTTACAAGACGTTTTACTAACTTTTCTACTAACTTATTTTTTTGAGTGTAGGGAAAAATAGTGAAATTTAAAAACAATAAATTTTAAGCTTTCGTTTAAAAAAAAAAAAGAAAACTACGAAAAATTATTTAAAATTTTGAAAGACCAATTGAATATTATTTGAGTTGTTCTTAATTTTAACTAGAATTGTTTGAATATAATTTAAAATTTTGGAACTTTAATTGATGCTTTTTAAATAGAAAATTATATTTTTAATTTCAAATGGATATTTTTAACTTGAATTGACGTCAAAAAAGTATACACATATAAATATTTTTTAAATTTCATTGCAGAAAAACTCAAAAGGAAATGTTAAACATCACTTTATTTGTTCTTGTTTTGCTTGAGCAAATTTATAATTGTTAATTTATGCGTATAATACAGTGTTACCAGTTTGCAGATTTCCAGCTAGATTTGGTGTTTTTTTTTTTTTAATAATTTAGCTTTTAAATAACATTGTTGCGAAAATGAACACATAATTGTAAATAAATAAAATGAAACACTGCAAAGCAATAAAGGTTGATGTTTTAGAAACTTTCTTTTGGGCAACACTGTTTTTGGCAGCTCAGCTTTTTTCGTGTAACATGCTACTGTTAAACATGTTCAGTTTGGTCTATAATTTAACCATGACTCGACTTACAAAACGAACAACGATTATTGAATTTTATTATCACAATTCATGCTCGGTGAAGAAAGTGCAAATTGTGTTCAGCGACGAAGCTCAGTTCTGGTTGAATGAATACGTGAACAAGCAAAATTGTCGCATTTGGAGTGAAGAACAGCCAAGAGCATTGCAAGAACTACCAATGCATCCCGATGCATTCCCAAAGCATGCCTGCCATCGTCAGAAACGTTACAAAGAATGGCGAACGCTACACTCAAAAAAATAAGTTAGTAGAAAAGTTAGTAAAACGTCTTGTAAATCAGGTATACTATTTTTTAGCAAAATTTTTTGCTAAAATCGTGTTTTCAGCTAAAATTTTTGTTATACTTATTCAGCACTTAACTGTTTTATACTAATGCTTTACTAATATACTAATGTTTTACTAATTAATTTTGCTAAAAAAATTGTACTGATAAGCACATTAATAGTGTGGACGACAACCAGATTGAAAGATATACGCAGAATGAAGCAGATGTCGCGGCATGTCAAGATGTAGTAGAGAAGAGGAAAATGATAGTAAAAAGTACAACTCTAATAAGACATATAAAAAAATCAACCATGGAAGACTTTTGTATCTGTTTTTCATACATAAAACAAAATTGAGGATTAAAACAACTTAAATTTTGCGTTGTCACTGGCTTGTGAAAATAATTGCCTATTAATAAAATAAAAGACAAAAGAAAATATTTAAATTTAATATGTATTTCTATAATAAATGTTAATAGATTAATAATCTAGTGTGGTCAAATTGCAAACAAACATATACAGACATGTAGACAGAGTAAAGCGAAAGACAAAGACACACATCTTAGTATGGTTGTAAGTAGATGTAAGTAGTTGAAAGAAAATTTTTGTTATATATATTTATTTCTATATATTTTCAGATATTAAATTACTTCATGACATCAATGTGGGAAAATGAAAATTTTTATATTTCGTAATTATTGTAAATTATTTTTAAAAGAATCACAAAAATATGTTTTATGATTTTCAGCAAATATATTAACTAAATTACAATTTTTTGCGTTTTTTTCAGTCTACTAAAATTCAGCAAAAAATTTATTAATTTTTACCAACGCTTTTTTATTTCTAATATACTAAGGGTTAGCAAAACTTTTGCTGAATCTACTAAAAATCAGCTCGCTGATTTTCAGCAAAAGATTTTGCTGACATTAGCAATTTTTTTGCTAGCATCCTCCTGACTAAAATTTTGCTGACTCAGCAAAATTTTTTGCTGACTTTACAAAAATTTTTTTTGAGTGTACCGTACGATGATTACAAATTTTATTTTGTATCCAAAATTGGATTTCATACATTTCTCTAAATTTTATGTGTTTTTTTTTATCAAATCCGAAAGCTCTTAAAAAATCACCCTTTATTTGAATGTTACAAATAAAAAGTTGAATTATTATTTAAAATTTTGTATTTTTTTTATGAAAGTTTATCAAAAAATTTAAATTTCCTAAAAAAAAAGAGGTTTGCAAATATTTCTTTAAAAATCTATTGTAATATTCGTCATCTGCGTCCTTTAGATTTTAGTCTTTCAGAAATGATAGGTCGCAACCCCGATGCATCTAATTTTTTCCGATTTTGTTGAACTGTGTAGTTTATGAAAATGTTTCATAATATTTGTGAAACTTTTCTTAATATTTATGAAAAATTTTATAGAAACTTATGAAATAGCTTAATCTTATTTAGAACTTCATAAATAGTTATGAAACTAAATCATCATCATATTTATGAAACATTTCGTAAATATGAAGAAGGCTGCCATTAATTTTCTCTTTTATTAAACAGCTTCATCGTATTTATAAAGTGTTACATTGAACGCAAATCAATGAAGTTTTTTTCATATTTATAAAGTATTGTACACTCAGGAAGTGTACAGAGCTATATTTTAGTTGTCTTGTTGTTTATACATAGTAAACATTCTTACGAATAGATGGTGATTTGTTTTCATGCAAACAACTAAAAATTGAACTAAAATTTAGTTTATTTATTTAAAATTTAGTAGATTTTACAGTTTTTTTTTTTTGCTGTGTTTATGTTGCAAATATTTAGTAAAAAAATGCTTTTTTTACTGCTTTTTCCTGTAACGTCATTTTTAACTAAATTTTTAACCAATTTTTAACTAATTTTTAGTAAGTTTTTTTTGTTATTTTTACAGACTTATTTGTATGAGTGTAGACACACTTCTGTTGAACATTTTAAAATGTATACATAATTGGAAATCTCAACTACTCTTCTTTCCAAAACTGTACAAAAATTAAAAATCGATTGAAAAAATAACTGACTTCGCATTTTTTTTTTTTAGTCTGCGAATTCTTAAAAAAGTTTTTTCTAATTTTTTTAATTTCTACGTCGCTTTTAATTAACCCTTGGACAAACACATGGTTCTGGCCAGGTATATTTAATTTTTGAGCGTTAATTTAACATACTTCTAGATAGATACCTGCATTTCCCGGTAGCCGCCTAAAATATTGTTGACTTTCTATTTGTAAAAAAAATATTTAAAAATATCGTTTCAACACGACGAAAACTGCAAAAGAAAAAAGTCCAGCCTCGAACAAACACATATGCCTGGCCAGAGCCCTATACAACAACAACCATATTTTGGAACAACATTCAACCCGTTTGGCCATTGAATATTTCTTTCGAAGGCAGTTGAATATTCCCAGCAACATGCTGCCTAACCAACAAAGAGGCCCTAGTACACTGAATTACAGAGAAGATTGCAGAATTTGTCTCACGCAAGACGAAAAGCTGCGTAGGAAGACACGTTTTTACTGCACCAAATGCACTAATCCTGTGTGCCAACAACATTCTAAAGTTGATTATAAAGGGTCCGCCATCTAACGTTTTTTTTTTTCAACTAGTGCTTATTTCGTGAATGGTAACACTTAGCTCATGTCAGATTTGACAGATAATTAGTTTTATCCTTCCGCTGAACGAATATGGTCCGTATGTTCGTTATCTTGTGAAAAACGTGAAAGAAACTGGCATCCTCATCGATAAACCAAAGCGTGAAAAGCCAAAAACAGTGCGTACACCCGAGAATATTGCTGCTGTGGCAGAAAGTGTGCGTGAAGCGCCATCAACATCAATTCACCGTCGTTCTCAACAATTGAACATTTCGGAGACATCATTGAGACGAATTTTGCATAAAGACCTTGGTATGACGCCATACAAAGTCCAATCGGTTCAGGAGTTCAAAAAAAAAAAAAAGTTATTTGGCGGACCCTTTACTTGTTTTTCATGCATTCCACAAAATGAATAAAAACTTTTTTACATTTTTATCAAAATAATATACGAGCATACTTCTTTCAATTCAAAGTTACGGTAACCCTTTTGTCATTCAATGCATCAAAACGCATAGGGGTCTGGCCAGGCATATGTGTTTGTTTGAAGGTTTCAGAATATGTGTTTGACGGGGGGTTAAAGTAGTATATTAAATTTGCTGCATTGTGTAGCACCGTGTTTAACTATAATTTTGTTTTGCCTTTTTAATGCCTTATTTTAAAGAAAAGTCGAGCGATAGCTCCTTTTAAACACAAAAAAAAAGTAATTTAGATATTCAACACAAAAAAATAAATTTAACGTTTTTGTATACGAGTGTAATTTTAAATTATCTATTTATTACTCTTTAGTTAGGCAATGTCCTTTTTTTTGTAGTTTATAACTCATTGGTCAATAACTTTTTGTGTTGATTTTATAAATCAGTTTTTTTTTGTATATCTAAACCAAACTATCACACTATCATAGTCTCTTTTGCTGAGGCATTTTTTATTATCATTAAAGTATAAATAACCGTTTAGTCATTAAAAGATATTAATTTTAAACAGTATAAAAGTTTACGAAGCGGAAACATTTATTGGAGCGGAAATTGTTATTTTGGTATTCGTCATATCCGTTTTTTTTTTTTTTTTTAACTGGTATAGATTTACTCGATAATATTTTTTTCTGATGTTGAACAAACAAAAAAAAAATGTTTAATATTGGTATTGACTTAATTTTATAAATTATTCAAGAAATTAATATGTTATTTGTTGTTGTTGTGTGTGTGTTTTTTTTTTTAACCCACACAAATATGTAAATTATGTTATTAAAAATGGTGACATGTTATTAATATTTTATAAGAATAATTCTAGGAGTTTAATTTGTTAAAATAAACATTAATTATCTAATTTGTCAAGTGTAAATAATTAAAAAAAAGGGGCCAGGGAAACTCATTTAAATACAGTAAAGGAAACATTTTGAGAAAATTTAATAAAATTTAAATGAAAATTGTCGTTGAAAATAGTCATGATTTTCTGAAAAATTTTCTTTAAAATTTCCGACTGTTCGTTCAAAATTTCAAAAATTAATCTAAAATACTCATTTTAAGAATTTACAGAATTATATTTAAAAAATTGCTAAAACTAAAATACAAACATGTTTTTCTTAATGTAGAGTAATGTAGGGGTAAAGTGGGAAACTGTTCCGACTTTAAAAATCTACCAAAAATATTGGCAAATTTTCCTTAAAGGTATACTTTTCGTATAGGTATGGCTTAAAAGAGTCGAATTAATTTTATTTATAGGCGGATTTAACTCCTTTAACCCCACACCCCCATGATCCCTTACTTTGTGTTATCATTAATACAACTTCTTTAAAAGTTGTTATTTATTAGCTCTTGTCTCTTTAATATTGTCATTTCAGCTTTTACTAATTAAAAACCGAAGTTATTTTCATCGCTCATGATACTTAAACATTCTTTGACAGAGGCATATAAATAGAATATTTTCAATCCTTATGCCATAGAAAAATTAATAATGAACTGACTAACCAGGGAGGTATCCCGATTGGGAACGGCAGATCTTAATGTATTTCAGATAAGTTGTTTTTTTTATCTGCCCAATTTCATGCTTAGGCGTTACTAAGTGTGGTCAAAAATAGCCCCATTTTTGGTTTATTTTATATCAAATGAAAGGTTTTTTGAAGACGAATTTACTGGTGCACAAAGGATTTTCCAGTATTATTGTTATTCTAAAAAAATGTGTTTTCATTAACAATAAATCTGGAAATTGGGGTTTAATTGAGCTAAAAGTAATGCCTATTTAATTTAGTTGAGGGGGTCTCTGAGTTCTTTCCGAAAGTTTTATATGACTTTTTCCGATAAGCCTTTTTCCTCTATATTTCAAATAATTCAAAGATGTGGCTACTCTGGGCCCACTACATACACTCAAAAAAAAATCAAAAGCTAATAAAGTTAGCAAAAAATTTTGCCGAGCCTGCAAAATTTTAGTCAGGAGGGTGCTTGCAAAAAAATAGCTGATTTCAGCAAAATCAGCGAGCTGACTTTTAGCAACAAAACTAGTAGATTCAGCAAATGTTTTGATATTAAGAAATTAAAAAGTAATTGCTTAAAGTTAATAAAAAAAGACAAAAAATTGTAGAAAAACTATGCTTTAGTTAATTTATTTGCTGAAAATCTGAAAACAATTTTTGTGATTCTTTTAAAAATAATTTTCAATACGTTACAGAATATAAAAATTTTCATACTCCCACCTTGACGATATGAATTAATTTAGTATCAGAAAATATACAGATATAACTATATATAACATAAACAAAATTATCTTTCAACTACTTACATCAATGGCTGTCTAAATATGCAATCCTATTTTTGCAATAAGAAAAGGGAAACTTACCAAAGATGTGTGTCCTTGTCTTTCGCTATAGTATGTCTACCTGCACGTATATTTGTTTGCACTTTGACCACACTATATTAGTGAAGACTTTAAAGATTTAGTTTACAAATACACATTTAATGTTTATTAAACTTAAATATTTCATATTTAATTGAATTAATAGACAATTAGTTTGACAAGCCGGTGGCAACACAAAAATAAAGTTTTTTTAATCCACATATCGCTCACTTACTTCAAGAACGTCACAACTCAAAAAACATGATTTTTAAGTTAATGACGCAGAATTATTCATTATATCACGTATCATATTGTGTTAAAAAGTCGTATTGATATCGTGTATACTCACCTCTTGAGAGAAATTATGTCGTTATTTTTTGCTTCAAGGTGGGTGTAAATTGAAAACTTTAAACTCGTTTTCTACAAAATCAAAATTTTTGAGTTATGGCATTACTGAAGTAAATGAGCGATATGTATTATCATTGTTAGCGTCCTTTTGTATGAAAAACAGGCTCAAAAATCTTCCATGGTTGATTTTTTCACACGTCCTATAAGAGTTGTACTTTTTAGTATCACTTTCCTAGTCTCTACTATATCCTGAAAACCCGCTACATCTGCTAGGTACACATTATTAATGTGGAATTTTCTAAGCAAAATAAATTAGTAAACCATTAGTAAAATATAAGTAAAACATAAGTTCGAAACAGTTAAGTGCTAAATAAGTATAATTAAAATTTTATCTGAAAGCACATTTTCAGCCAATATTATACTTGATTTACAAGACGTTTTTCTAACTCTTACACTAACTTATTTTTTTCAGTGCAGTCAATATGGATATCAAATTGTTTTTTTTTTTTTGAGTACTTTAACCTGTGTACAAATAAGTATAGTTTTCTTTAACTAAAGACAAGTTTTAGTACAAAATAAAATGAATTTTGAACGCCAAATGTTGACCCTTAAACGCGAGATTGGGCAGCTAAAAAAAATACATGTCACTTTTTTTGGTCCTTTACAACATATCCAAGGTTTATTAAAAGCTGCGAGTTCGGGCCGGGATACCTCCCTCGTAAGTGTTTTTTTTTTTTTACATAAAACACATACACTCATAAAAAAATATAGTATATTAAACGGGTTCCAATTCAGTAAAACTAATTACACTTGTTTATAAAATTTAAAAAAAAGGTTCGATCCACGATATTTGGAGTTAATTTTCCTTGTAAAATCGGACCCTGAATCCGAAGATAAAGTCCAAAAGCGCACAAGTAGAACAGTTTTTAAGATGTTGCTAAATTTTAAAATTTTCCATTTTAAAGAAAAGTGATTTCAAAAATTTTAAGTTTTATTCGATCTTCTTATATTTTATTCTTCTTAGTTTAAACGAGCTTAAGATCATTTATTTATTAAATGATCTTAAGCTCGTTTACACTAAGAAGAAGAAGTGTTTTTACTTAAATAAAAACGTTTCGGACCAAAACAATGGATTTTATTTTTTTTATTTTAAAATTAAAGCTAATTAAATGCTATATCAATTCTCTATACAATATTTTTCAATCCAACTATCGCCTTAGAAGCTTCTTATCTTTGCATCGACAATTTTGCTTTAATTTTAACGAAATGTAAAAAAAAAGTAAATTCTATTGTAAAACTAAATTTTTTTTTCAAATTTTATTTCTCTATATGCAGTTTAAGTCTGATCTATTACGTAGAAAATAAAATTCTTTTTGGCAAATTCGGTTAAAAATTGTATACGCTACATGCATTTGATTAAAAATGCAGAAATTCAGAAATTGATACAAATACAGTTGCATTTTTTTAAGTATTTTGACAATTCTTTACAAAACTTTATTAAAATTCTGGCTTCGGTACTATTCTTGGCTTCGGTACTATTTTCAGTTGTCGTAGCTGACTTTTTAACTATTTGTGCGGGCTTTTTTATGAGTGTACCCTAGGATGCCCCGTAAAATAATGATTTATCGATTATTGTTCATTGCACGCCCCAGCTTTGTTACAAATGGAAGAACTAGATTTTTTATTTTTTTTTTTTTGAAAAACGTTAACCCGTGCCGAAAGAAATTTTGGAAAAAAGTGTATTATTATTGAAAATTACCAACATTCAAAGTTTGGAAAAAATTTTGTTTTTATTTCATATATTTATTTAATATATTTGTAATATTATGTAGGTAAAGACTACTGCAAATGTAGTTGAAATCAAATGATTTGAAAAAAGGACCACTTGAATTTCATTAAATTCCACTAACATTTTCATTTGTTTTTAACTGTTGATAAGATGAATTACAATTGTAGTAAAAATTTAACACAAATGTAGTAAAAAATTTAATAACGGTTATTTGGTTTATTTTGATACAATGAATGTAAATTCGTAGTACAGTAATTTGATGTAGTTTGTTTTTTTTAATGAACTACAAATGCAGTCAAAACAGAAATTTCTTCTACAAATTACTGTTTTTTTTACTTAAAAAATTAAGATACTGCATTACAACTCAAACAACTCTTAAACAAGTTTTAAAGATTTTTTAAAATACCTAATTTGGAGATATCGGCTATTATTTTTATAATATAATACAGTTGAACCTCGATTATCCGGGCCTCTATTTACCCGTTAATATGTTAATCGGCATGCTGGTGGTTTGATTGATACCTCTATTAACCGTGTTTACCTCTGTTATCTCTATTAACCGTGCTTCGCCTCTATTATCCGTGCACCACACATATTTATTTGCTTGTTTTGTTGTTGTTTTCACCTACATACAAGGAGTTAAAATTCGGGAAAAATAAATAACTTCTATTAACCGTGTTTTCGATTATCCGTACTGAGTTCGGTCCCGTGCAACCCAGATAATCGAGGTTCAACTGTAGTTGTTATTAACAGAAAATTGGAAAAATGATAATTCGAGTTTGTATTTGGAGCGACTCCTTTCAAAAATTTAACAAAATCTTAACATTCTTTTCAAAGTTTGCACAATTATCGGTAAAATAACACTAAAATTTTATTAGACAATAATTATATTAACTTTAAGCTAAAGAATATTTAACCCTTCGTGGCCTGGGGACAGAAAGTTGTCAAATGCACGATAAATGTTTATTTTCCTACGACCAATTTTGTTCAATTTATTAGATTTGTAAATATTTTCTGCCTGGCATTGGGAGTTATTTCATTCAAATTAATTGGGAATTATTTCATAATGAAATAACTTCTAAATAAAATGAAAAATGTCCTATTATTTGGGGTCCATTTCATTACGAAATAACTCCGAATTTATATGAAAATTTTTGGGCTTTATTTTATTTTTTTCGTGAAACTTATTGCATTTGGAGCTATTTCACTGCGCCAAACTGGAGTATGCAATGAACGAAAATCGACAAATCTTTTTTTAAGGGACATCCTATTAAGCATTAATGAATTGAGTAAGCAGTTCAAAGAAAAAATACTTAATATTTATGCTTTATTGCTTGAGGAAATGGAAATGTTTTTCCACACTTTAAGTTTCAGTCATTTGTATCTATAAATATTTGAATAGAAGTAAATGCATGGATTGTAAAGTGAGAAAATACTGGTAAAGGAATATACAAGCCAAATAAATAAAACTTGAGGAATTTGTTGTTAACGCTTGTTTATAAAATCATTTATTATTGCTTTCTGTTATTTTTATGACAGTGGTTGTCTACCTTAAGAACTTTAGTCAATATCAGGAGGGAAACAAATTTGAAAATATTATTTTTTTTTTTTTTAGATTCAAAAAATTTAAATAAAAAAATGGAAATATTGCGGCTTATAATACTAGATAACAGACATTTTGCTTACTGAATAAAAATATATTTGTTAATGTATTTTGGCATTTTAAATACGACAATCACTATAATTTGTATAAGCAACCTAAATTGAAACGTTGACGGAATATTAACGTAAAAAAGTTATTTTTTTTTTTATATATATTTCTGAATAAAGAGTTGTTCACAGAATTGTACAAAATTCAGGTTTCTAAGATAGCTTCAACCGTCTAGTATTTATATCCTCGCGGATAAAAAAGTTCATATTAAATCATGTCTTATTTAATATAATATTATATAAAATCATATAACTTTATATAGCTTAATACGGATATATGGGTTGAACCATCTCAACTCAACTTAAAATATGGCTGTTTTTTACATCACTGTTTCCAAATTTGCTGAAATATGAGGTCTTGAAAATCGTAAAAAAAATTTAAAAATTTACAAAGTTGTACTTACTTAATTGTAATTTTTTTAAAAAGTATTATAGGTAGGCAACTCATCAAGGTCGCATTTGAAAGGTTATTAAATTACCTTTAATTTGATATACAACATTATTTTTTTTTTTGAAAAGGTCAAAGGTCACATATTTTGACCTATAATTCGGGAGGCTATATCTTTAAAAATTATATTTTTAAAAATCTGAAAAAAAAGTATGTTTAAGATTGGTTCCTTCCCTAAAGTTACGAAAAATTTCAGAGTGGAGGTATTCTTGGATCCAGAAATATATAAGGTAATTTAATAAGCTTTCAAATGCGACCTTGATGAGTTGCCTACCTATAATACTTTTTAAGAAAATTACAATTAAGTAAGTACAACTTTGTAAATTTTGACATTTTTTTTACGATTTTCAAGACCACATATTTCCGGATCCAGAAGTGTCAGTGCATTTAAACTTTGCATTTATTTTATTGGAGAAGGTAGTGTATACCCATTCGTTGATTTGACATAAAATTACCCATATGTGTTGGCGCATATTTGTTTTTCAAAGTTCTATACATCTATAAAAAACACCCTTTATTAAACAAAAATATATTATAAATAGACAAACAACGTAGTGGTATAAATTGTAATGGTGATGAGAGAGTAAAAATCGCTTTAATAGTTTTTTGAGCATGTGATAAAAAAGAAAAATTTTAAATATTTTGACTTAACGGGTCGAACATTTTTTTAAATTCTTCATATATACACACAGAGAAATAAAATGCCAACCGAGTTGAATAATGCATGTTAATGGTAACAGTTAATGCAATGATATTTACATTAGATTTCTGAATATTTTGGCTGTTGCAACTAAAATTTAGTTGAATTAACCGAACTTTGTTGTGAAAACTAATCTTCAGTTGTACCAACAAACTGAAATTCGTAATTACCGAATTTTAGTCATATTAACCGAATTTCAGTTGGCAAATAGCTAAAAATATTTCTGTGTGCACAAAATGGTAGGCTTAAAGGTAAAGAAAATCTAAATGCAGAGTCGGGCTATAGGCTTTTAATATAATTATTATTACACGCCCTAAACTTGACGTTGATTATCCCCGTTAAAACAAAACAAAAAAAAAGGATATTAGATATTTCTTCGTGTTTACCTAACATTCCTGTTAGTGTATGTTAGTTTATTTGATTGTTAATATATTTATATTTGTTTACATTTGTGTTGCATTTAGTTGACTGTCAGAATGATATTTATGTATATGAAAGTGTCATATTGTGTGTGTGTATTAGTTAGACATAGTTATTTATTTGCTGATTTTTATGTAGCCTTTAGCTTTTATGTTATTTTGTATATTTTTTCCATATTTATTGCATGACTACATAATCAAAAGTATTATTTTAGTCTTTCCTTTCACTTCCTGTGAATCCTTTGTTTATAGAACATACAAGTTTTTTTTTTCAATTTCTGTTTTTGTATACTTAAGCAAAACTGCCATTTTCATATGGTACCATTAACGGAAAACACCACAAAACAACAACAGCAGCATAAATACTGATACAACACAAAACTACACTATTTACAAATTTAATTTTGAATTAAATAAACCTATTAAAGGCACGTCAGAGATCCACTGGAAATTTTAACCAAAATTTGCAAATATATAAAACAAAATTGTTTTAATTTCAAATTTCGTGCTTTTTGACCATTTTTTTAATTGTCATATCGCTTATTTTTTTTTTTTTTTTTTTAAGTTTTCAATATACTCCCACCTTGAAGAAAAATATAACGAAATAATTTCTCCCAATAGGGAGAAGATATTAAGATATCAATACGAATTTTTTACACAATATGATATGTGATATAACGAAATATTCTGCGTCATTAACTCGAAAATCATGTTTTTTGAGTTGTGATATTCTTGAAGTAAATGAGCAATATGTAAGCCCTGGCTCTATAATTTTTATATGTGGAATAGTATTTTAGTAAAAAACTAGCAATTATTTATGTTTTGAGTGAGAACAGAATCAATTTTGGAATATTTTAAAATTTGTGTCATTAAAAAATTCATCGTTCAATGTTACAGAATTTAAATCCTAGACGGTTGAAGATATTTTAAAAATTTTAGTTTTGTGGAATTTTGTAAACAACACTTTATTCAAAAATATAGACTGAAAACATATAAAATCAACCATCCGATTTCATCCACTCATACCGATTTCCACCAAACTTGGTGTAGAGGATGTACATCATATAACTAAAACGAATCTTAAAATATCGCCTTTCAAAATATGAAAAATATTGGAAAATATAAAAAAAAGTCGTACATAAAATTCCAGATATATTTAACGGCTTGAGCTACGAGAGTCATTGACATCTCATTTTAAACATACTTAAATGGTCGATTTACTGGTACACACAAATTATTCACTTGTCCACGTCAAAATGCATTGTTTTCCAAAACCGCGGTTCAAAAAGCTGTATTTCAAAAACTGTTTTTTTTAAATATATCGCACACCTATTTCAAAAGTGACTCAACTCAAAATTTTAATTTTTCGGGTTTATATGCCTAAACTATATACAATACAGTTCTTTATCCATAAAAAAAAATATCAGTGTATTTTGTTGTTGTTAACTGTTGTTAAAAAACAGTTTTGTCTTTCTTTATGTTTCAATTGGTATAAAGTTGCAAATATTATTTTTCGATTTCTGAAAAATTAAAAATTTTGAGTTGAGACACTTTTGAGCTAGGTGTGCGATATGTTAATTATATATTTTTTTTTTTATTAATTAATAATCATATAATTACAAACTATATCCATTACCCAAACCGAGCACTAACTTCTATGCCCTTTAGAGAGTTGTAGCGATAACATACCAGTGCCTCTGCTGGGAATCGAACCCACGACCCCCGCACTGATAAGCCAGCACGCTACCAACTAGCCTACAGGGGAGCACTTAATTAATTATAAATTGCTTCTCTAAGCAGTGTCCAAATCCATAAATGTACGATGACATATTTATGCGACACTTACCTTCCATACCAAGAGTGATTAAAATTAAAGGGGTTAGAGGTCGAAAATTGGATAGTTTTTGATGGTTTTATATGGAATCAGTCTATCTGAAAAAATAATTTGTTTAAGTTAACCGATTTTTAAAATTTTTGGGAAAAATATCGTATTTTTTACCTTAAAACTAAACTACACTAAAAAAAAAAAGTTTGTAAAGTCAGCAAAAAATGTTGCTGAGTCAGCAAAATTTTAGTCAGGAGGATGCTAGCAAAAAAAATGCTAATGTCAGCAAAATCTTTTGCTGAAAATCAGCGAGCTGATTTTTAGCAACAAAATTTGTAGATTCAGCAAAAGTTTTGCTAACACTTAGTAGATTAAAAATAAAAAAGCGTTGGTAAAAATTAATAAATTTTTTGCTGAATTTTAGTAGACTGAAAAAAACGCAAAAAAAATTGTAAAAAAATTGTAATTTAGTTAAAATATTTGCTGAAAATCATAAAACATATTTTTGTGATTATTTTAAAAATAATTTACAATAATTACGAAATATAAAAATTTTCATATTCCCACATTGACGACATGAATTAATTTAATATCTGAAAATATATAGAAATAAGTATATATAACATAACAAAAATTTTCTTTCAACTACTTACATCAATGGTTGTCTTAATGATGCTATCTTTTCAATGACGAAACTGCCGAAGATAATTCTAGAAACGAAACGAAAAAATAAACAAAAACAAACGAAACGAAAAAAACAACCCTTTTTTTTGCAATAAGAAAAAGGAACCATACAAATCTACCTAAGATGTGTGTCTTTGTCTTTCGCTTTACTCTGTCTACATGTCTGTATATGTTTTTTTATGGTTGATTTTTTTAATTGTCTTATTAGAGTTGTTCTTTTTAGTATCATTTTCCTCTTCTCTACTACATCTTGACATGCCGCGACATCTGCTTATCAGCACAATTTTTTTTAGCAAAATTAATTAGTAAAACATTAGTATATTAGTAAACATTAGTATAAAACAGTTAAGTGCTGAATAAGTATAACAAAAATTTTAGCTGAAAACACGGTTTTAGCAAAAATATTTGCTAAAAAATAGTATTCCTGATTTACAAAACGTTATACTAACTTTTCTACTAACTTATTTTTTTGAGTGTATGCTAAGTCGACTTATCGCGTTTGAGTGTTTTTTCAACCTAACCTGAACTATTTTAATTTACTTCGAAAATTTTCTAAAAATTTACTTTTAGCGTTTCAAGGTACACCGCCCATTATTTATTTGTAGCTATTTACTTTGTGGACCCAGATTCATGATAAGCATGGACGCAAGGCTAAATAAAACAATATCTAGAAGACCATTTTTGCAAAATGTGTCAAATATACGAAAAAAATTTTATGTTTCAAGGTGCACTCGTTTCATGGTACACCACTATCCACTACTTAGCATATAAATTAATACTTAAAAAAGTTCTGTTCCAAAATTTAGTAAGCCACTCTGGCTTAGGACACAATATAGGCATTATTAGTATAATTTTTTTTTTGTTTTTTCAAGTACTTCAGAGCTGCGTACAGATAAATCTGAATTTAGTTAACTTCAGACAGGTTTCCCTAAAAAAAGTTATAATTTTGATTCCAACTTTTAAATTAATTAGAGTTTTCAATAATTTTCTCTTCATTTACTTAATGAAAATCTTCTTAAGAGCTATGAAATTGCTCAACATTTGCTTTTTTATTTTTTCATATAAATTCTTACCACGAGCATAAAGAGTTGTATATTATTTTATATTAGTTTGATATAATTTTTATTAAAAATAAAAATTATGTTTTTTTCGACCTTTAATTGTGCAATGAAACTTAAAATTATTTAACTTCAAGATCATATATTAGTTCTCATGTAGTGAGTAAACTAGTTTATATGAATGTTTGATGTTTGGCATGGGATTGTCACTTCTTTCAAAACGTGTTCTGATGATAGGAACCTAGAAAGTTCCCGAAATAGATCTATCAACACATTTCTGAAAGTGGTCAATTAATAAATTTGAAAACAAAAAAACTCTATAGATTATTTTTTAGGTCAATATCCTAATAAAGAAATATAGAGTATGGCTTTAAACTTGAATAATTTTCATTATTTTATATTATTTAATACAACTATATCTCGTTATTTATTGCTTTGTATGCAATAAATAACGATATCATTTATGTTACCATATTCAATCAGATCTGCCACCATGAATTTAAGTTGTAAGATCAAATTTGACCCATTCCATTGATCCGCTCCATTTACAATTTTAAATTATATTTTTATTCGAGATCAATTACATTACATTTTTAATTGTAAAATGTTTGAAAATATCTTTGGGGAAATTATTACAAAAACGTGTATAGAGTGTAGCTTTTTTTATTTGGTTTTTGTTAGAAACCAAATTTTCATAAAAAGTTTACATTATTTTATTTAAAACATGCGGAAATATCCATTTTTTTAATATCTGGCGCATATTGTTAATTCAAATAAACACAATGTTTATTTTTAATCAATATCTACTAAATTTAAGTTTACGTATGTGATATGAAAATTAAGTTCTAATGAATTAAAATTACTCAAATTGTCTTTAAAGCTATAAAATTATATCGTTCTACATCATATGAATCTGATATGGTGGTATATGGAATCACTTCATATATGAGCATGAATGAGTTCATACATGTTCATAAATGAATGGATATATGCTGATTTTTAACCTCGAATTTAAAATTACTTTGAATACATTAAAAATATAATTGGGTAAACAATAAAATCAATTAAATTTAATAAAACTTGAAATTAATCAAATAGAAATGTAACAGATTTAATTAAAAATTTAATTGAACCAATTAGTAATATAATTGAATAAATGAATAGTTTAATTAAAACAATTAAACCTTTAATATAATAAGTAAACTTTATGTCATTATATTAATAATTTAGTCTATAACATTTAATTATTGCGTCAATTAATTGAATCAATTAAAAATTCCATTATAATAAATTAAAGATTTTAATTAAACATGTTATTAAATAAATAAGATATTTATTGCAATGTTCTTTTGAAACTCGAAATGGTGTATATCAACAACTGATCCGCACCTCTAATGAGTGTGTGTGTATGTGTTATATAATATGTTTGTGTGTTAGTAAATTGGCAGCTACAGTCTAAGACAACCGTTTGTACTCACATACAAATACTATAAAAAAAACCTGTTAAAAATAAAAACAATTGTAAGTCTGTCTGAATTTGTATGCAAAATATTTGTAAAGGGTGTTTTTTATACAGGTATAGATGACTTTTTTCCAACATTTGTGGCCGTATATTGGCAATAACGCGCCGAATGTTGTTCTTCAAGTGGTCAATCGTTTCGGGCTTATCGGCTTAGACTAGCGACTTCAGATATCCCCACAGAAAACAGTTCAGCGGCGTTAAATCGCACGATCTTGGAGACCAATTCACGGGTCCGAAATGTAAAACTATGCGGTTACCAAACGTTTCCTTCAATAAATCAATTGTGGCACGAGCTGTGCGACATGTTGCGCTGTCTTGTGGAAACCACAGCTCCTGCACATCATGGTTGTTTAATTGATGACCGAAAAAGTCACTAATCATGAATCTATAGTGGTCACCATTGACTGTAACGATGGCGGATAGACTGATTGGGGTCTTCTTCTACGCTACGCTCTACAGCAGCAATGAATTCTTCTGTACACACTGTACGACGTCTCTGTGGATGAATATTATCATTTAGAGTAAATGTGGTGCGAAAACGTTCCGTAGTTAATCGAATTAATTGCTCTGATGGACGATTCTGTTGACCGTTATAATGGAAGTAATGCGCGATACGTATTTCGAACAGAACCATGATTTTCAAAATAAATTTGCACAATTCGGAGGCTTTGTTCAGGCGTCAGTCTATTCATGTTGAAATGCCAAACCAAACTAAACATAAATCACTTGACATCTGACAAAATGCCTGCCAGTTAAAAAAGTGTTGCCAACTCAAAGTTCTATACCTGTATAAAAAACACCCTTTACTTGTATAATTTTATAAAAAATGTTTATAAGTTTTAGCTATACATTCGTCTGCACGCAGTAACGAAAAAATCGGTTTAGCGTGCTTTACAGATGATTTAAGTACGATTTTTGGACCTTATAATTTACAGTAGAATATTTTTAAGTAAAAACAAGCATTTTTGAGATTGTAAGTGAAGATGTTTTTCTTACGAGATTTTTAAAGAGGTTCGAGCAATTAACGTGTAAACTCAAATAATGATGTATTCCTCGAAAACAGTGAATAAATACAAATATTAAAATTAATAAATTGCATTTGTCTTAAACCTTATTTATTATCCAATAGGAATTAATTCGAAATAAATAACAAAATTGTAATTAAAACCAAATATTGACAGTAAATGGAAGGTAGCTCGATGTCGGTTTTGTCCATTTCCCCAACAAATAACAATAAATTGGTAATATAAAGAGAAAATTAGGAACAAAATGTATATTGAAGTTAGTTTACATATTTCTTACATTCTAGGCCATAATCTAAGATAAAGTGTTGGCCTAAATTACGTTTAACCAACCTTCGTAAGGGCTAACTCTCAGGTCGGGAGAAACATCGCATAGTAGTTTATATTTGTTGCTTAGATTGTTTAAATTTGTTGCTTTTTAGACCTCATTTTGTTTTGAATTTTCTTAAATAAGGAGGTTTCCGACAATCTCCATAGCTGTTAATATAATCGAGACTTACACAAGTTATTGATATACAAGTTAATAGTGTCGATTTGGACAACATATGGCATAACTATCACATATGGTTTGTGTCAATAATAACAAATATGGTATTTTGGAGGTTAAACATCTGTTATTATAATTCAGTATTCGATAGACGCCAAAGTGTTAACACACATTTTTTCAATCGCTATAATAATGTCGAATTTTGTGCCTAAAAAAGATGTTTTGCGGGGAAGTCTGATAACCTCTTTTATTTGAAAAAAACGGCTGCTGAAAGTTATCGATTGTTGGTAGAAGCTTACGTTACTATGCATCAATTCAAAAAACTTGTGAACGATGGTTTGCGCGATTAAAAAGTGGTGATTCCGACACAGAAGACAAGGAGAGGCCTGGTCAGCCGAAAAAGTTTGAAGATGAGGAATTGGAAGCATTACTCCATGAAGTTTGTTGTCAAACGCAGGAAGAACTTGCATTGCGAGTCACACAACAAGCCATTTCCCTACGTTTAAAAGCATTGGGATTCATTCAAAAGCAAGGAAATTGGGTCCCATTTGAATTTAAGCCGAGAGACGTTGAAAGGCGATTTTGCATGTCGGAAATGCTGTTTGAACGCTACAATAAGATGTCATTTCTGCATCGTATTGTTACTGGTGATGAAAAATAGAAGCATTACGATAACCCCAAGCGAAACTTTAATAGAATTACGAAAATATGTTTTGTTTACAAATGAATCCAGAAATTATTGGATTAAGCTAAATCTTTTTATTAAGGCTGTGTTGGAATTAATTTTTTTTTTAATTTTAATTTAATTTGAATTTATTTGACAATCCCATACAACAAGATATATATCTTTTAATTTAAAGTATGGGATGTAAGAAATTGTAATTACATAATTGGGTTACATTTGTAGTTTTAAATAATTAAATGTGTTTTTCCAGTAATTAATAATAATTAATAAAAATATAAAAAAAGAATTAAAACATTAAAACAATGACAATAAAATGAAAAATAAAATAAAAATTAATAATATTTATTTACTGACATGAAAAACTTTAAGTTGAGAAATGTTTTGTTATTTCCTTTTTAAAACTTGTTGCGTTATTGTTGGTTTGAATTTTATTTGGAAGAAAGTTCCAAAGATGGATGGCGTTAAAAAAAAATTGTCATTCCGTAATAACCCTTCTGTACCGGAGGGAAAGTATCTTTTTACCCCTTCCTGATTGAAAAAATGCAAGGCGGTCATACAAATTTCGTGGCTCCTTAATATATATTATTTTGTGAAGCAGGGTGAGTATTCTGACGTTCATTAGATTCTCAAGAGACATGCCGTACAACTGATTTGTATAGAAAGATACTCTATTATGATCGCGCTTTGAGAGCCCAAAAATATATCTTATTATTTTATTGTAGACCACCTTTAATTTTCTCTTACTCGTGCAATCACAATGAGCGAAAAGCTCACAGCCATAGAGCAACCTGGGCATTAAATAAACTTTAGCAATAGGCATTCTGATTTCAAAAGGTGGACAGTACTGTATAGGCCATAGTGTACGAAGCATATAGTTCATCTTGAAGACTATAGAGTTGACATGATTCGACCAACTAAGCGTATTATTAAAAATAACCCCGAATTTTTTCACAGACGAAACTATTTCAATTTTCTTGTTGTTGAGAACAATATCAAAGTTAATGTTTAATTGTGACGATTTTTTGCGTATTATGAGGCATTTTGATTTTTGAGGGTTTAAGCAAAGCCTATTTTCCTAAGTTGACTAAGATTTTCATGAACACGATCTATTGAACTCCCCAAGTAAAGCTGGACGTCATCAGCATACATTTGAAGTTTAGAGTGAAACAAGCGATTAGGTAAGTCATTCACATAGAGTGAAAAAAGAAGAGGTCCTAAAATCGAGCCTTGAGGTACACCCCTTTCCACAGGTAAACCGTTTTAAAACAAAAAATTACGTTTTTACAGATAAATGGTACAACTTTTACATCTAAATATTTATATTTTACCACCTAAAATATTTACTAGCAAACATTATTTGATTATCTTATTTCCATAAAGTATATATTTTGTCCTGAATTTATTGTAGCTTAAATGTGTTTTTCCAGTAAATTGACCAGATTTTAATGTTTAGAGCTTTCGAAAACGCTAAAATCAATTTTATTTTTATATCACAGAAATATCAAAAAGATATCCATTATGGCATTAACTTTAGCGTTTTTCGCTATTTTAGTCGAGTGCATGCAAACGCATGTCCCATCCAATTTTAAGATTTTTCCATATAAATAACTCAAAATAATTAATTTTAATAAAATTGTTCTTTTACTGGGGAGTAAACAAAAAATTGTGCATTTCAAGAAATTTTTTTTTCTTTAAACAAACAATAAAAACATTGTGCGTGCAAAACGGTTGTCTTACACTGTAGTAGTCGCTCCTGGTGTCGGTTGGCTGTTATATATAGGTTTTTGGTTTGTTTAAGTTTAGTTTTACTTGATTTTAAGTTGTATGTATTACGGGGTAACAATGTTCTCGACTTTAATTGATGTTTTACACTTTGGTATGCATAATATATACCTATATTTAAACATAATATACATACACAATATGTATACAACATATTTTGCAAATGTTTGCAGGTGTAATACTACGCTGATACTGCTTCGTTGTAACGTATTTTTTTTTTTCATACACTCAAAATAATTAATCTGTTATTTAATTGAAATTTTTCAGATTTTGGTTTAAAATTAAATTCTTGAACTACCCAGCAAAAAAATAGTGCTTACCCAGAAGCAGTTCTGGAAGGCATTATTTAATTACAGAGTGCTTCCGAAACAATTCCAAAAGACATGATTTTTCTTAGCTATGTCCCACTTGTTATGTCTCGATTTAGCAGGAGAAAAGCGCTTCCTTCATGTGTTCTAAGAAGTATTTATTTTTTGTTAATTGACAACATTAATGCATAGTTGTATGTATTTTTTACTGCAGCATTGTATGCATTATTAACTGCTTCAAAAGAATGCATTCAGGGAAGCACAATAAAATGCCTTCCTAATCGTTTAATTGTATGCAAGACGGTTAAGTGCTATTTTGAATCATACTCTCAAAAAAAAAAAGTTAGTAAAAAGTCTTGTAAAACAAATATACTATTTTTCAGCCAAATTTTTTTGCTAAAATTATATTTTCAGCTAAAGTTTTAGTTAAACTTATTCAGAACTTTATTGTTTTGAACTAATGTTTTACTACTATTTTACTAATGTTTTACTAATTTTGCTAAAAAAAAAATTGTACTGGTAATAGGGTGGACGCCAACCAGATTGAAAGATATACGCAGAATCGAGTAGATGTCGCGGCATGTCAAGATGTAGTAGAGACGCGAAAAATGATACTAAAAAATGCAACTCTTATAAGACATACAAAAAAATCAACAATGGAAGATTTTTTTTTTGTATCTGTTTTTCTTCACTGGCTTGTCAAAGTTATTGTCTATTAATTAAATTAAAGACAAAATAAAATATTTATATTTAATAAAGATTAAATGTGTATTTGTAAACTAATTGTTTATGGCGATTATTAATGGAGTGTTGGTCAAATTGCAAAAACTATACGATCAGGTAGACAGTGTAAAGCAAAATACAAGGACATACATCTTAGTCTGTTAATAATCCATGCGTGGAAATACAAAAAAATTATCAAATTAACCAAAAATTTTGTATAATAAACGAAAATTTGTTAATTTTACAAAAGATTTCGTTGTTTTGACTTTTTTTCATATTTTTAGCATGAATTATTATGAGTGTATGTAATTTTTTATGTTTTCTGTTTCTTATTAAAAAAAAAAAGCGTTGTACGATACATGTCATATTTTTTCGTTTCGTTTCTAGAATTATGTACGGCTTTTACCTTACTTTAAAAGATGTCATCATTTAGACAACAATTGATGTAAGTAGTTGAAAGATAATTTTGTTTGTGTTATATACAATTATTTCTTTATATTTTCAGAAATTACATTGAATCATGTCGTCAATGTGGGACCATGAATATTTTTAAATTTTTTAATTTATTGTAAATTATTTTTAAAAGAATCACAAAAAAAAACCGTTTAAGATTTTCAGCAAAAAAATTAACTAAAATACAATTTTTCTACAATTTTTTGAGTTTTTTTGTTCAGTCTACTGATATTTAGCAAAAAAAAATTAACTTTTAGCAATGCGTTTTTGTTGACATTAGCAATTTTTCTGACTATAATTTTGCTGACTCAGCAAATTTTTTGGCTTACTTGGCGAACTTTTTTTTTTTTGAGTGTACAAAGGTAGTTACTGCTCACCAAATACAGATTATTTTTTGCTGGATAAAGTCAACATTTATAACACTACTTAATGGCCAAAAAACCCTGTTTTTGAAATTGACCTATCTACGCTGAATCCTAAGCTGGCAACATTTTATTGCCATTTACAGTTTTTGAAATATGGAGGTTGTTATATTTAAGTTCCTTGCAATACCTGTAAAATATCCTGGAACAAACGCCAACATGATTATACTCAAATGAAAGATAATTTTGTGTAGATTTCTATTCACAAAAAAAATTTCATGATTTTGCGGTTGAATTTTGAAAAATTAAGTAAAATATACAAAATGGTGTGAATATATTATACCGCAATATTTTAAAAATTTCAAATGTGAATATTTTCTTTTGACTGACTTTAGTTCAGCGAACACTCAGGGAAAAAGTTTAATCATATTTATGAAACACTTCAGAAATATTAAGAATAACTTCATTGATTTTCGTCCAATGTAACACTTCATAAATATGATGATGCTGTGTGATAAAAGAGCAAATTGATGAAACATTTCATAAATATGAAAAAGTTTTATAGCTTTTTGTGAAATTTTTCATAAATTTAGAAAATTTAGAAATTTAGAAAATATCAATTGATATTAATTTTTTTTAAATTTCAGAAAAAAAATAATATTAGGTTAAGAATTCACATTTTGAATTTAAAAACATTAAATTTCCACTAAAATTTATATAAATTATATAAAAAGTGCGGCAATACTGCTAGCGATGTTCCCACAAGATTTTTTTCATCTTCTCTCTTACATTTATTAACAATTAGTATTTTGTATTTTGTAATAGTAACATTTAATTATGATCTCAAACCTGACAATTCAAATACAATGTTAAAAGATCAACAATACATACAACATTTTTAAACGAAAACAACCAAGAAAACAATCAACTAGAATATGTTGTGTTTAAATTTTTGTATACATGCTGGATTCGCAATTCGTTCTCAGTACACAGAAAAAACTAAAAACGGGTTTCAATTAAAAATTTTATTAAATCAATTAATATTTTAATTGATTTTGCACCTACCACTGAAATTATAGTATTAACTAAAAAAATTTGCAGACAGTTTATTAAAACTCTTGCAATTAAAATAATAATAATATCAATTAAAAGAGTTATTGTTTTTCTTTACAACCTCAATTAAAAAGTTTAGTTAAATTGATTAAAACTTTAATTGAAACTTGAGAAGAAAGTTCAAAACTCGTTTTTTTTTTATTTTTGTTATATTCCCCCCATTAAATAAAAAAAGAAATGTAGGTTTGTAAATTAAATTGACATTTTATTTATAATAAAATTAAAGCTTTTTAATATAAAAATGTATTATAAGAAAACAAATAAAAGTAAAGACAAAATTTTTGTTTTGCTTGTCTTGAACTTTTTCTTGTAATTGAATTGCTTTCTTAAAAAAATCACATACAACTTTAAAATGATAGTTTAATGACACTTGTACTTATTGAAAATTTAATTATTTACAAAAATAATAGTTTAATTGTCCTTTTTCGATAAGGTTTATTTAAATCCACATGTGCACTTTTATTACCACAGATAAAACACGAAACTAAATTAAGTTTTCGTGCGTACACGAATATCTCAACAAAAAGAGTGTTGCAAACTCTAGTGAAATAACTACGATTTTGCGTGTATTTGAAATCGGTAAACTATTCAACTTATTAAAAGTTAATCATTTGTGATTTATTTTCTTTTTATTTAAAAATTAAATAATATATTGATATAATTAAACCTTTGTTTGATTATTTAATCTAAATAAAATAAAAAAAATAGTTTGCCAAATTTTTAAAAATTTTGTTTACGTGTTGTCAACACTGTATGGATATATTAGAAAATTCAATAAATTTTTTAATTGAATCAATTAAACAAATTGTTGAAATTGCCATTGATATTCAAACAATCGATTAATTAGATATTTTTGGCCCATAATTTTTTGTGTGTAATGGTAACATTAGAAATTAAAAAAAAAAGTTTTACGATTTAACGCTGTTGTCTAAACTTGTAAGAAAAGTTAAAAATAAATCTTGTTGTTCGGGTATATATATTTGTGGTTTGTTGATATATATGCCTGATCAAACCTTGAGTTTCTTGTGAGCGGTGGATTCCAATGAGGCTAAAGTTGGCACTTAGGTTAAAAGTGCGACACTCCCTCTAGCGCTGATCTCCACAAGATTTATTTCAATTTCTCTTACATTTTTTAACAATTAGTGTTTTCTATTTGTAATACACTTAGAATACTATGTATTTAAAGACCACTGCAAATGCAGTTAAAAACAAATGAAATCAAAGAACGGACGACTTACATTTCAGTAAATTCATTTAACATTGTCATTTGTTTTTTAATGTTCAAAAAATGACTTACAATTGTAATAAAAATTAGCCACATATTTTTATATATATATTTTTTTTTAATAACAAAAAACTACTGTAAAAAATTAATGTCAAATCATAAAAGAGTCATTTGATGTGGTTTGTTTTTTTTTTTTAATTAACTACAAGGTTAGTAAAAAAGTAACATGTTCTACAAATGACTGACATTAAAAATAAAGAAATTGTCTTACAACCAAAACGACTACATTTTTTTAAAGCAGAAGTTCTCTGAGTTTAGGAACATTTTAATTATGATCTCAAACCAAACCGGACAATTCAAAATGAACCGGACAATTCAAATTATTATGAAATTATGAAATTTAATGCAAAATTTAGAACACATTAAATGATGAGAATTTCTGACTTTCAATTGATGTTATGATAGATTTTGAATTTTAAATTTTGTTCAACAAAAAAACAAATGATCTTGAACTTGCATAATCTTGCTCACATCATAATTTATGATAAAAGATCGAAAAATAAACTTTTGGTTTTATTTTTTTTTTTTTTTTTTATTTAAAAGTAAAACATTTAAAAATCTTAACTACATATTAAATTTGTTTAACTTCGAATGAAAATGAAAATTATTCAAGTTCGAGGCCATATTCTATATTTCTTTATTAGGATATTGTCCTAACAAATAATGTATAGAGTTTTTTGTTTTCAAATTTATTATTGGACCCTTTCAGGAATGTGTTGATAGATCTATTACGGGAATTCTCTAGGTGCCCATCATCAGAACACGTTTTGAAATAAGTGACAATCCCATGCAAACATCAAACATTCATATAAACTAGTTTTCTCACTAAATGAGAACTAATATATGAGCTTGAAGTTAAAGATTATAACCATTGATCAAAAAATAAATTGAAAACTTGTTTGTTATGTGCAAGGATTCAGCGTAGATAGGTCAAGGTCTGGTGGACATTCAATACACGTTTTTTGTATTTTCCTTCTTTTTATTTTTTGTTTCATTTATAAACAAAACAGGGGGAGTAAACTAGACGAATGAAAAATCATAAATTCTATTAATGATTTCTAAATTTTAAATGGAAATTTTTAATATCAATCGATAGGAAAATAAAAAAAAAAAAATATTGCACACCTAGTTCAAAAGTGACTCAACTCAAAATTTTAATTTTTCGGTTTTATATGCTTAAACTATGCACAATATACTTGTTTTTCAATAAAAAAAAAATATTAGTGTATTTTGTTGTTGTTAACTGTTGCTAAAAAACAGTTTTGTCTTTCTTTATGTTTCAATTGGTAAAAAGTTGCAAATATTTGTTTGCCGATTTCTGAAAAATTGAAAATTTTGAGTTGAGTCACTTTTAAACTAGGTGGGCGATATGTTCACATGGTTTATGAAACTTTTTTATGAAATAATAAAGATTTATGAAACATTTGACATACATTTTTATGAAACTCTATGAAAACTTCATAAATATGGTGAATAATTGATGACAAACGATTTATGAAACAGTTTCATCAGTATAATGAAACTTTTTACCCTGACTCTTCCTACATAAGTCTATTAAACAAAATGTATATTATTGATGGGTTTATAATATTAACAAATTCTGTAGTTAAAATTAGTGTTTATTTAAACAAATTTTAACTAAAAAATTGTTTTCAGTGTAGGAATGTTTACATTTACATATAATGGTTTGTTTGTTATTACAGGAATGTATATGTGGAATGTTACAAAACACATTTGTTCGTTATAAAATATTTACTTTAATTCCATTTCTTCTTTTATTTTTTAGAATATAAATGAGTTGCTTTTTGTAACGTAAATATTTCTCATTACTTTGCAAAAAATAAGAACAAAACGTTTAATAGGATTGAATTTAAAATAAATTACTTTTTTTTTAAATTTATTGCCACATCTGTGAGGTTAATTGATTATAAATTTAGTAATTATATTTTCTTCAAATGCGAAGCAAATTTGTTAAAAATAACTTTTGATAAATCAGCAAAAAAAAAACAAAGATTTGCTTTAGTGATTTTTTTCTAATTTGTTTTTAATCTTTATAAATGCTTCTTTTTTGTATAAATTGGGAGTCTTTAATTACTTTTACATTCATATGTTGGATAAACTTATCTTTGCCGTTGTCATTTTTGATAAATAATATCAACAATTTGTCATATATTGGCTTGCTACTATGATTTATGTACTTAATTTATTTTACTGTGCGTTCCAGCAAAACGTCACTGATATTAACTCGTTAAGGTCACTTCATAGATCCGCTGGAAATTTTAGAAAAAAAAAAACTTTGCAGATATATAGAAAAAAAATTTATAGAAAGAAATACATTCTATACCTCTATAGTGAATATTTTTTCCCTCGAATTGTTTTCCCTTTTCACTCAATTCCAATCGTGAATAAAACTTCCCTCGAAATTTGTTCCATTTGTCTAATCATTCCCTCGTGAATAGCATGATACAATTTCAGGGGAAATTCACGACAATAATTTTCACTTGAGGGGGAATGAAAATTACATGGGAACAAACATTTCCCTTTTTATTCACGATAGGGGTGATTAAGAAGTATTTATAATTTTTGTGTCTAAAGCGTCCTCTAGTTTCCATATGAGAAACCAAATGGTAAACTTTGATTGAATTTAAATTCAAGACGTTTGACACCTGCATGATTTATTTCATTTTTTATTTATATCGAGCTTCCAACCTCCGTATATTTACAAAAATAAATCAAATCAAACATTTTAGCTAGGTTGATACTAGTATTTCGATCTGGCTAAAAATCTCATCAGAACCCCAAGTTTATCAGGTTTGAGATCATAATTAATCTGTTACTAGAAAACACTTGATTATCCGAACAATATAAGCTATTTTAGTCTTTTCTCAAAAGTTCAATCAACAGCTTTTACAACGTAAAGCTCTTTAATTCGAATCTAAAAGAAAAACAATCAATTAGAATATTGTGTGTTTAAATATTAGTATACATGCCGGCTTTCCCATTTGTTCCCAGTAATGGTAACATTAGCAATTAGATTGGCCACAATGCCAATAAAAAGCTTTATCTTTTTTAGTAAGTTGGTTAACCATAAGTTCTTGTGGGTTATGAATTAGAATGAGGCTGAAGATGACCTAGTTGCTTAGGTTGAAAGTGCGACACTCCCTCTAGCGCTGATTCTCACAATGTTTTTTCGTTTTATTAACAATCAGTGTTTGAAAATAATTGTTCGTTGATGTTGTAATTATGCACAGTTGGGGTTATGTTTCATTGATGTTGCTCATTTGCTGCAATAACGTCATAACTCAAAAATTTTTATTTTGTAAAAAAAAGAGTTTAAAGTTTTCAATTTACTCCCGCCTTGAAGAAAAAATAACGACATCATTTTTTCTCAGGAGGTGGATTATTCAAGATATTAATACGATTATTTTACACAATATAAAATATTATCTCAAAAATCATGTTTTTTGAGTTATGACGTTCTTGCAGCAAATGAGCGATGTGCCCTGAACAAAAAAAAATACGACAGTCACAAAAGTTAAAAAACATGTGCGTGAAGTTAGTTAAACATGCAGTTTTTCTCATGGCACATTCGCTGTTCAGTTTTAAATATGCCAGTTTGATGCGTGAACTGACTTTTTTTTAAATTTTATAACAAAACAATCAAAGGGTTATACAAAAAATTTTTAACATTTTAACATTTAATTATAATTTCAAACTTGACAATTCAAAATTAAATGCAATTTTAATGCAAATTCTCAATTAAATTTATACTTACATAATTCCATGCAAAATTTACAACACATCAATCAACTGACTAAAAATTCTTCTTTTCAAGTGATGTTATGATAGTTTCTCAATTTTAAATAGCAAATCTAAATTACAAATAACATTTTCTTAATTTCGAATGAAAATTCCTAAGTTCCATTGATGATTTCTAAATTTCAAATGGATATTCTGAATTTCAATTGATAGGAAATCAAAAAAAAATAAATAAAAAATATGTACGCACGGTTTATGAGACTTTTTTTTATAAAATATTAAAGATTTATGAAACATTTAACATAAATTGTTATGAAACTCTTCATCATATCTAGGAAAACTTCATAAATATGATGAATAATTGATGACGAACTTTTATGGAACAGTTTCATTAATAAGATGAAATTTATTTCCCAGAGTCTAGATATCTTTTTTCAGTAACAAATAATAGCCGTTGAAAAAAACTGGGTAAAATCATAACAGTTTGCCCATAACGAGTTAATTTACTTTAATGATTGTCTTAACTTAATATTATATAAATACATATAAAAATACAATTATGCCATTATTGTTTGCTATACAATCACCAAAAAAAATAAAATGATAGGAAAAGAAATGTAACAATATCAACAAAAAATAAATATTTTAATGATTAAAACCTATGACACTCTAAATGACGCACTTTGACGTAATAAACCGCATTTATATTCATTACCTCAGTAGGGGTATTCACATCACAATCTCCTGACTAAATAAGTAATCTAGCTGGTAATATAGTATAAAATTACTATTATTAAGGACAACAACAAATTAACAAAATAATATTAGTTTTTTTTTTTAACCTGTCCATTTTACTAACAGCTTGTGAATACCGCTACTATGTTAATATAACTGAACAACAAAATATACTATCTACTACAATAGTTAAATCTATAAAAACAGAGGTCCTCAAATGTTGAAGAATATTACGCAGATAAAGACCGCCGAAGACTTTTCATGCTCTCTAATGTTTTCGACTAACACAGAGTAATAAATATTGCCAAAAATCGTCAACAATTTGATTGCTTAATTTTTTGCATTAAAAAAGGAATTTTTGCAAAAAATTGACAAAAACACAAAATCAGTTTTAACAAGTTGAGAGTGAAATTAAAAAAACTTTAACGATTTTGAAGAGTAAGTTTTAGCAATATAAGCTACCCAATAGGGTATACAATCGGTTAATCGTTACTCGATTAATCGATGAATTTTAATAAAACAATTGTTGGAATAAATTAAAATGGCCAATTTCGAGTAAAAAATAAATCAAACCATTTGTGGTCGATTAATCGAGTAAATCAAATACCTCAACATTTCTAAATTAAATTTATCAAATGCATATTAATTAAAAATTAATTGCGACTGTCTATATGGCGTTAATATAACACTATAGTAAAATACTTTATAAAATTTGCCCGGTGGCGATGTCTCAACTTAAAACGCAAAAGTTGTCAACCCTGAACGTAAAAACCATACGTCAATCTGGTAACATTGTGAAAGAGAGATGGAGGAGATTAGAAAAATAAACAAAAATCTAAAAATAGAATATTTGTGTTGTTAGTGTTGTCACTTCTGAGTATAATATACAATAACAGAAATAGCTAATAGGAAAGAAAAATGCAATTTAGCTGCATTACATTCGATTACATACTTGGGTGTGATCGCTAAACGGTCATAACTTGGTATTGTTAGGTTTGTTATGTGAGAAGAGCGCAGGTTTGATTCTTACAGCCGCAGGTTGTTGAAAAATGTATCATATAGAGACAATCTGACAATTTTAAGACACAAATAATAATACAATTTAAATGGAAAATCACTTATGACGCCTGTTCATAAGAAGGCATAATCTAGTCTAGTCGGATTTAAAAATGAATAGTGTTTTCAAAAATGTTTTATTTCCGTTTATATTTTATAAAACATTAAATGGTTTCATATTTTTTTAAATTTTTTTTTAATTTATCTATAAATCGAAGTGTCTGTTATCGTTTTAATTTAAATATTGTACTTTTTAATTAGGGATATAACTTGTTTATGTGGCACCACGACATGGGTAATACTGTACGGATAAAAAAATATGTTTCCTTGGTCAATTTGGAGAACAAACGTTCCGCACCTAGGCCAATGCATGTAATATCATATTTTTTTAACAATTTCTAAAGATATTTTTGAAATATTCTTGAACAATTGCAGACATTATATTATGCTCAAATGAAGATTTAGTTTATGTAGACATCGAAATTATACAAAAAAAAAAAAAACTGTAAGAATAAAAGGTACGCTTTCCAGAAATAAAGCAAAATTTTTATATATCTATCCCAAAAGGTCCGCTTTCCAGAATTAAAGCAAAATTTGTATATATCTAAATAGTCAGCAAAAAATAAAAGATCGCAACATTCGCAAAAATTTCAGATTGTGTTTACATTTTTTGCTATTTTGAATTGTTCTGATTAATTATTATCTTTTGGTGTAACAGCTCGGATTGGGCCGTTCACTAATTTCTTTCAATTGCATCTATATTCAACTTATAGTCACATAGATTAAAAATTATCTATTTTGAAAAAAAAAAGAAACTATCGAAAACAAATCTGTCTTCCAAACTTCAACGCATTTGGTGCAGCAATTTTTTTTTAACATTTCGGAACTTCTAATTTTGTTCAATTTTATGTGGCACAATGTATTTTTAATGAATAATTAACGAAATAAAGTGATTGAAATAATTCGAGTTACTCGAGTAATTTTTTACTCGAGTTAGCTAAAAACCTCAAAGTCCAGTTACTCATTTGCTCCAACAAACCCAAACCCGAGTAATTTGAATGCCCCAATACCCAGCCAGTAAATGGGCTCAAAAAATATTATAAAAAATTCAATTTTAAAATCAAATTTCTTTTTGGACTCAAAAAAGAGTCAGAAAAATGAGTGTGTCAAGGAGAATTTCCTTCATAAATTGCAGTCTCTTTCGAGAATAAATAATTAATCTAAATTTTCCTCGTAGATTGGAGTCAATTCTGAGTCGGCTAAAAATAATGTTTGGTTCTTGTTTGAGGGCTTTCAAAATTAAGTATTTTTATGACTTTTAAATATATTCCAAAAACAATAAAACCAGGAGTTAAGGGTGTACATTTGCATGTCCATTTTATTATTAACAACTACAAAAAATTCGCAAAAATTTTTTTAAAAAAACTGAAAAACAATCAGAACACTTCCTTTTTCGATATATCTTGTTCCTAGTCCAATTTTTGAAACACTCACTAATCATTAATATTTTTTGCTGAGCTCACTAGATTTTAAAGCGATATTATGGCAAACCCGTGCACAAAGAAACTTTAAATTTTTTTTTTGGTTTCAAGAAAATTTAAATAAAATTGAAAATTGAATTAAAAACCCAGCAAAAACTTGCATTACCACGTAAGTGGTTATACACTGCGTTGCATAACTATAATTACAAAGGATTTTTGCTATTTTTTCTAATATTACAAACATTTTGCTAAAATTCGTAACTGTTTTTAAGAGCGTGATACCTGATCTCTTATTTTGTATTTTTTTTTTTTTATTTTATTAATTAATAATCATATAATTACATATTATGTGCTATTACCCTAACCGAGCACTAGCTACTAAGGCCATCGGCGCGTTGTAGCGAAAATAGACCAGTGCCTCTGGTGGGAATCGAACCCACGACCCCCGCACTGAAAAGCCAGCACGCTACCAACTAGCCTACACTCAAAAAACAAAGTTTGTAAAGTCAGCAAAAAATTTTGCTGAGTCAACAAAATTTTAGTCAGGAGGATGCTAGCAAAAAAATTGGTAATGTCAGCAAAATCTTTTGCTGAAAATCAGCGAGCTGATTTTTAGCAACAAAATAAGTAGATTCAGCAAAAGTTTTGCTAACACTTAGTAGATTACAAATAAAAAAGCGTTGGTAAAAATTAATAAATTTTTTGCTGAATTTTAGTAGACTGAAAACAACGCAAAAAAATTGTAAAAAAATTGTAATTTAGTTAATATATTTGCTGAAAATCATAAATCATATTTTTGTGATTCTTTTAAAAATAATTTACAATAATTACGAAATATAAAAATTTTCATATTCCCACATTGACGACATGAATTAATTTAATATCTGAAAATATATAGAAATAAATATATATAACATAACAAAAATTTTCTTTCAACTCTTACATCAATGGTTGTCTTAATGATGCTATCTTTTCAATGACGAAACTGCCGAAGATAATTCTAGAAACGAAACGAAAAACTAAACAAAAACAAACGAAACGAAAAAAAACAACCCTTTTTTGCAATAAGAAAAAGGAACCATACAAATCTACCTAAGATGTGTTGGTTTGTCTTTCGCTTTACTCTGTCTACATGTCTGTATATGTTCTTTTCATGGTTGATTTTTTTGCTTGTCTTATTAGAGTTGTACTTTTTAGTATAATTTTCCTCTTCTCTACTACATCTTGACATGCCGCGACATCTGCTTATCAGCACAATTTTTTTTAGCAAAATTAATTAGTAAAACATTAGTATATTAGTAAAGCATTAGTATAAAACAGTTAAGTGCTGAATAAGTATAACAAAAATTTTAGCTGAAAACACGATTTTAGCAAAAATATTTGCTAAAAAATAGTATACCTGATTTACAAGACGTTTTACTAACTTTTCTACTAACTTATTTTTTTGAGTGTACCAGGGCGCACGAACTGATCTCTTATTATGTAAAATTTAATTGATTTAAGAGAAAAATTGTGTAATAATATTTTGATGGTGTTTCATAAATACACTCACATAACAAAATCGGTTGTCTCAACAGAATTTCCTCCAACTGAACTGATTCGGTTGTTTCAACCTCGAAAAATAGCAACGAAGAAGAGTTCATTTTCCAACAAGATAATTTCTACTTTAAACGAGTGTAGTTTTTGGAGGGGATCACGATATTGCATTAAATTTTTTTAATTGTCAAGACTTTTATTTATCAAGACTTTGTTTAAAAAGAGGAATTGGCAACGTTGGAATTTCTCATTTTGGGAATATCTCGGGAATTATTAGAGATAGCCCACACATGTTTTTTGTAAGTCTCTATTAGCAGATTACAAATATGTTAATATTTTGAGAATCAGATTAGAAACAAAAAAATGGCCAGTACTCAAAATTGTATATTCAAAAAGTTCGGTAATTTTAATGGTCATTTTTTGAAAGCTTTAAAATCAAAACTTAAGCTCGATATCACGTCTCTTATGCTTGTTCCAAATTCATTCATTGCAATCAGACCTCTAAGTAAGAAATGGACAATTTATTTCCAAAAATTTTGGAAATAATTTGTCCCCGCAACTGGGGGGTTTGAAAGCTTCAAAATTAAAACTTAAGCTCGATATAACGTCTCTTATGCTTGTTCCAAATTCATTCATTGCAATCGGACCTCTAAGTAAGAAATGGACAAATTATTTCCAAAAATCAAACTGTATGTTGGTATGCAACGAAAATTTGAAAACACAATTATTTAACTAAAAAAATAAATTTCGTTTCATACCAATGCCTGAATTAAGTCAACTTAGCCAATTATGTTTCAACCTTAATCGTGCTTGAGGCATACAAAGGTGTAAATCGTTAGCTGTTCCCAAAAAAAACACACAAAATGTAAGCAGCAAATCAAGCTTTTTTTTGGGGGTAATTTTACTATTGTTGTTTGCGTGAGTTTTGGCTACTATAGCGAGAATCCACTGTTGTAATAGGATACCAATGTCAAGTAAATTATCACATACAGATGGCGCTGTCAAATAGTCTTCTTTGCTTTGACATTTACATTGTTCTTTTTGAAACACTTAACAATCATAATATGATCCTCATAATGATAGTATGATCGTAAACGATGATAAAATCCTCCTCAGTGGTGATAATATGATCATTCAGAATCATAACTATGATTATTAGGATCATAGCACGATAATTTCGTGTCCCCTATCATGTTCAATAATTTTTTTTTTCTATGCTTTTATAGATCAAAGAACATTGGAACTCTCTGCCTAATAATCTTATCTAAAATAGATCATCATTATGGAATTTTATCTAGTTAAATGGATTTTTGTCTAATGTTTACTTTATTTATTAGTTTTTTACTTTCAATTAGTAAAATAGTATAAATAAATATTTGATATTGATTAAAATAATTTTTTTGTAAACGATAATTCACACCTAATATGAAAAGGACATTGTAGAATAAGTAAACTTTAAAAGTATTTTAAGGAATAGTCCACTTAAAATCTTGACAAAAATAAACAGACATAACAACGCCCCAGATGCATGCAAGCAAGTGGTTGGCACTTTTCAAAAAAGAAGTTATGCTAAATTTTAGAAGCAAAATTAAGTGATTTTGTAGGATTTCGAATTTGTTTACTAGAATTTGAAGTATGGCTACAAAAAAATGTTCTTTTAAAATAATTTTTATATTGCGAAAATATATACTGCTCAATGGTTTAACCAGTGTCTCGGCCGTTTAACCAGCGGCTCACAGTGGGATAGATTGCTATTCTAGGTGGACATAAGTATTAATGCGTTATTTATCGAAAAACAAACTACATTATAGTTATGTATCCCACAGTTTTTGAGGTCACTGAATCTTTTTTGACATTATTAATGCTTTTTGATTAAAAATAAGGGGTGGGGGTGTTGGTGTGTGTGAAAAACATATAATTTTATATGTTTAGAAAGTCACTTATTGCATTTTCGTTAACGTTTATGTTATAAAAGGCTTTGTTTTAAAAAAAAAGTACTTTATTCAATAAAACTACCTTTTTCCAAAAAAGTACCTTTTTCAAAAAAGTGCCCTTTTCCAAAAATATGTACCTTTTTCAAAGAGTACCTTTCTTCAAAAAAAAAAATATCTTTTTTTAATAAAAATCCTTTTTAAAATAATAAATAAATTGTTTCAAAAAAACGTACTTTGTTTTTAAAAAAGTACATTATTTAAAAAAAAATACCTCATTTAAGAAAAAAAAAAACGCAAATGACCAACAAAATGGTAAAGTGACTGCATTTACACTTGTTTTTACTACATGTATGCAAGCAATTTGTTTCTAAAAAAAGTACTTTTTTCTAAAAAAAAAGTACCCTATTTCAAAAAACTATTTTTTGTATTTAAAAAGGAATTTTGAAACAAAAAGTGCTTTTTTTCAAAAAAGTACCATTCTCAGAAAAAGTACCTTTTTAAGAAAATAGTACCTATCCTTTTTAAAACAAGTACATTTTTAAAAAAAAGTACATTGTTTCAAAAAATAGGACCGTTTAAAAAACATGTGGCTTGTCTCAAAAAAAGGTAGCAAAGGAAGGAGGAATGGCGCTCACAAAGGGATTAATTACGAATGCAGGCAAAAACAATCATTAAAAAAGTAGTTTGACAAACAATTTTTTAATTAAAAGTATTGAATGATTTTTATTTGTGAGAAGATTTTTTGATAGTTTGTTTTGTTTGTTTTAACATTACAAATAAACATAAAATGTAAAACTAGTCAAAACTCTCCGTTAAGATAAGCAGCAAAACTTTTGCAGGCAACTCTTTTCTTGAAGAGACTGGAATTCCTCGTATTTTGGTTATCAGGGGATCCGATTGCTTCAACATTATGTTCATGGACAAGAATTTTGTGCACGCTTACTGGCATATAGTACCAGTCGTATTTCGAAACGCATAACTCTGCTGTTTCTGCAAAAATCTGCAAAATCTTTGAATGGCCCGATATTAAATTTATACCTGCTCGAAAGGGCGCTCAGTATTAATCCGAACCTTTGAATTATTTCAACATCAACACGAGTTATCTCAGCCGAAGCGAAGCGCTTTCAAAGCAAATTCAGAAGGCGTGATTTTTGTTCGCAATGTCCCACTTGGTATGTCTCTTTTAAGCAGGTGAAAAGCGCTTCTTTCATGTGATCTTAGAAGCTATAAATTCATGCCTTCTTAGGCAATAAGAAGCGCTTTTTTTTGTATGTTGACAACATACAAAGCTTTCTGTGAAGCACGACAGAATGCCTTCCCCAATTGCTTTATAGTATGCAAGGTGGTGAAGCTCGATTTTGGAAGCACACAAATGCAGTTACTGATTACCAAATCCAGGTTTTTTTATTATAATATGCCGCCTAATTTCATTTCATTTAAATTTAATCTATCAAAATGTTTACATTCATTTGTGGTGGTGGGTCAACAAAATAATCAAACGCAAAATTGTTTTATTGATTTGTGTACGTAAATTTTGTCATTTAATATTTTAATATTTGCATAAAGTCTCCTCGACTAAACCACTAAAAATATACTCAAATTTCTTTTATTTACACAACATTTTCAATATTTATTTAAATTGATCAATTGAGTGAATTTAATCAAAGAAAATTATTAAGCATTTGATATACGTATTTACAAATAACAAAAAAAAAATTTGTAAAAATTATAAGTAAAAATTATAAGGGAATGCTCCATAATGTGGCCCTACACCAGGTATTTGGGATATATAAAAAAATAGTACGGGAACTATCCCGACCAGGGCCGGCAGATCTTAATGAACTACGGATATCTTGAAGGGAATAAAAATTTAAGGGACCCGTATTTTTTTTAGCTGCCCAATCTCATATTTAGGCTTTACCAAGAGGGGTCAAAAACTACCCCATTTTACGTTATTTTCGGTTTATTTAGTTCTATCAATAGTAACTATGGACAAATTTGGTGTGAAAGGATTTTTGAAGACACATTCACAAAGACTTTCAAGTATTTTTGTTATTCGAAAAAATCTGGCGCTTTATTACGGTATTTAAGTTGTAGTATGCTAAAAATAATGGTTATCAATGCCTATTTAATTTAAAAAAGTTCGGTTTAATGTGACTTTGAAAAAGTTCGGTTTAATGTGACTTTTTCCTAGGAAATAATTCATAAATGTGGCAACTCTAGGTCCACTATACAGGCAATATGGGTATCAAAATTTTTGTTTTCTTGAATAATTTAACCCTGCGTACAAAGAAATCTAGTATTCTTAAATTAGAGACAAGTTTTCTGAAAAAACAAATGAAAACTGCACTTTTATCACCTTTTTAGCATTCAAATTGCAAACCAAAAGTACTGCACAATATATTTTAAATTTCTTTTTATGTAATTTGCTCGTAGTTTTGCAAAATTTTAATACCAAAATCGAGAACCAACGCTATAATCGCAGTTTATCAAAATCGATCAAATTTTAATTTTAAAAACGTGTGTGTCCTTTAACATCGATAGGCATCGTAATAGTCTAATTACTTTAAAATTTTTGCGAAATATTTAACTTCAAAAAGGTTTATACGGGAACTATTTTGAAAACCGCGAAAGAAAATAAAAATGTATTTCTTTACATTTTGGTATGGGCTATACTCCTTTGATAGGTAAAATTTTATAATTGCAAAAAAGAACCTTAATGTACACATTTTTCTTAGTTTTATTGCGAAGTTTAAAAACTTTATTGGAAAGTGTAATTTTTCGTAAAAATAAAAAGTGAATAACAAAAGAATAAAGAATTTTCCAAGACGGCTTTTCGAAACTTTTTTAAAATTCGATGAACTTGGACAGTTTTGACATATTCATGCAACAACACTAGAAAAAATCAAGGGGCCCCTTTAGTTAAAAGGACACATTATGGAACATTGCCTTACTGCATACACACAGAAAAAACATTTCAAATCAAGCAGAAGCATTGCTAAATTAAAAAGAAATAGATTTAAAGTCCAACAAAGTTTCCTTTTTATATTTCCAATTTCAATGTTTTTCTACTTATTTTTAAAGTGTTTAAACCGAAATCTAAAATGTTGAAATATTAATTTAAATACGAACAATTTTATTTTAATTAGAAGCATATTTAATAACTAATTTTATTATAATTTGCATATTTTATAAGAATTGATTTAACTACGATATTTTTTCACTGTGTACAGACAATTTAATTTTCTCTAAACGTGCATATGCAAAATTGAAATATAAATAAATCATAAATGATTAATTGTTTACAATAAAAGACTATCTGGCGTGTGATGAAAAACGATGGTTCTAAAATCGACGGATTTTGAAATTTCAATCCCAAATATATCGTATTGTCTTAAATTTATACAACCAATGGGAAAATTGATTCGTAGATGAACATACGTGATCATATATGGGCTTGTATATGATCATATATGGGTATATCTGGATATATATGTACATATATAGTTCAATATATGACCATATATGGTCTCATATATGACCATATATGTTCGGATAAGAAATTTTGAGGATGTATGGTTGTATATGAGCATATATGGATCATATATGAGCATATATGATCATATACCACAATATACCCTCAAATGTCAGATCCGAACATATATGGTAATATATAAGATCAAATATTAATATCATATTGAACTATATATGGCAATATATCCATATACTATCATATTTGAGCCCATATATGATCATATATGCTCATATATAGAAATCATATGAGGTCAAATATGGGCATATATCGAACTATATATGGCAATATATCCATATACTATCATATATAAGCCCGTATATGATCATATATGCTCATATATAGATATCAATTTTCACATGGGAAAATTATAAGTTGTAAGTAGATATACCTGATTCAACTTAAGCTATTAAAAATAATATCAACCCTCCTATTCATCTTTATTCACTTTTTAAATTTTGATTTTAAACCAAATCTATCGAAATTAAAATCGATCGGTTTTCATCACATGCCGGATTATCTTGCATAGAATACATGAAATTGAAGAAATAAATGACAAATGTTTGTTCAAGTTTCTTAGCATGTTTTACAAATAATATTTAATAGAGACGTAAAACAAATAATATTGAACATTGAATGTGATAGTTTACATTAACTGAACTACTAGTAATTCAAGGAAATAAATTAATTCATTTAAAAGTTTAAATGATAGAAATTAAAATGTATTAAAAAATATATCATTCATTCTTTGAAAGAACAATACAAATTTGTATTTTTTATAAAAACATAGAATTATGCAAATTTTCACCAATTTTTAAAAAAATCTCTATTTTTATGATTTAAATTTTAAAGAAAATTCAAAAAATCCATAAGTACACACAAACGAGTTTTTATTTTAAACTAACAGAAAATGTAATTTATCATAAGTGATAAATAACTTAAAATCTGGTCTGCTTACTTTTCATTTAAATCAAATGTTACCGAGTAAAAACATTCATATACAATCATATCTTATTTAAAATAATATGATATAAAACGATATAGCTTTATAAAACATAATATGGATATACGTGGTGGCACATATGATCATATTTAATTTTATCTTGCATTTTTTTCGGAATTTTTTGATATAAATGTCTAAATAAAGAGTCCGCCAAATAACTTTTTTTTTTTGAACTCCTGAACCAATTGGACTTTGTATGGCGTCATACCAAGGTCTTTATGCAAAATTCGTCTCAATGATGTCTCCGAAATGTGCAATTGTTGAGAACGACTGTAAATTGATGTTGATGGCGCTTCACGCATACTTTCTGCCACAGCAGCAATATTCTCGGGTGTACGCACTGTTTTTGGCTTTTCACGCTTTGGTTTATCGATGAGGATGCCAGTTTCTTTCACTTTTTTCACAAGATAACGAACATACGGACCATATTCGTTCAGCGGAAGGATAAAACTAATTATCTGTCAAATCAGACATGAGCTAAGTGTTACCATTCACGAAATAAGCACTAGTTGAAAAAAAAAAGTTAGATGGCGGATCCTTTATATACTAATTAATATTACCATAGATGTGGCATATATTACTACTTCTACAAATGTTTCAACCCGAGTAAAACATTCATATACAATCATATTTAATTTAAAATAATATTATATAAACACATATAGCTTTATATAACTTAATATGGATATGCGTGATGGCATATACGTGATGGCACATATGATCATATATAATTTTATCTTGCATTTTTTTCGGAATTTTTTGATATTAATCAGTCTAAGTCTAAATATATATTAATTGATATTACCATAGATTACTTCATATGGTTTATATTAGTTGGCATGATTTCATATATCATTATATATGGCTTAAGACAATGTTACGTATAATAATATATGGTATAATAGTATATGTATATTTTTGTAAAAAATAAAAGCGTGATAGTTTTTTTGTTGTTTTCTTTTGATATTTCAAATATTAAATCACGGTCTTAGGTGAGAACATGAAATTCTCATTGAGTTTGTGATTTAACTTAAAAAAAAAATGGTATAAAGAAGAAAAAAATTAAATAATGTAACTTGCTTACACCGTGCAACAGTTTTCACACATGGATAAATCAATCAATATCATTCATTCTTTGAAAGAAGACCAACAAATTTGGCTTTCTTGACATTATGTCTTCCAAATTTATTTATTTTAAAAACAAATATTCTCTATTAAGCCTATGAAATATTCGGTTTTTAAATTTTTCAAAAACACGAGGTTTTTTCACGGTTTTAAATTTTAAAAAAATTCAAAAATTCGTAGAAGTATGTAACTTTGAAGAATCGTATAGGCGAAAGATAGAAATTGCCTATCGTACCATAAATTATATTACTGGCAAACTGCTACTATTTTTGAAAAACCCAAAATTGAACAACTAATATTGTACGAGGAAAACACTATTTTGTTTACAAAGCTTGTATTTTGCCAGTACAAACAGCAAAATTCTTTGCCAATATTGTTTATAGCAATATTACAACCAATTAGAAACATTTTTTTTACTATTTTTCTGCCTGGGTTGTAATGGGATTTCGCAAATTCAAACAGCGTTCGATTTTCTTCTTTCACATTAATGCGATAAAAAAATGCATTTAAAAAAAAATATTTTTTATGCAAATGCAATTTTTAGATGCATTTTCCAAATTGTTCTCCCCTTAAAAATTTTTTAAACATGAATGAATTGAAAATATAACACATTTGTCAAAAAAAAACTAAATTTCGCTTTTTCTGTGACGCGAATGTCGTCAAATTTTCCCGATTCATTTTTAAAGACCTTATCCATCATTTCCACTCAAAAAAAAACTTATTTTTTGAATAATTTGTAATTTTTATATTTAGAAATGGTTTTAAAAATAGTTGAAAATTCAAAACACACTATTAACAATACAAATTTAAGTTAATTTGTCTACAAAATCATTTTTGATGCAGACGCAATTTTTGGATGCATTTTGTAAAATGCTTCCAATCTCCATCAATCAGCAATTATTTATATAAAAGAATAAGACCGAACTGGGTTTGTGGTTTTAAAAGGTGGGTGTTTTGATAAACATTTCACAAAATTAACTGAATTTAAGAAATTTAGAAAGCACCACATCTTTTAAACTTCCCGAATTTTGTGAACTTTAGATTATATTTAATGATCTTTTATCGTTATTTATTTAATTTTAATTGAGTTTTTAATTTTAAATTTCAATTTACTGTTTGTTTCACAGTTTTTAATTGCCTGGTTAATTTAGAACGCCATTTTGGATATCACTTTTTTTCCATATTTAATTAAAAATGCAAAAACATCAAACAAAATGAGTCAATTGACCTCAAAGGACACAGCATGTGACCGACTACATTAGGACGTATCACTGAACTTCAACTATATTTTGTTTCCATATTTGTTTCATTGCTGTTTAATTAACTCTTTTTTGTATTTGAACACACACCTAAAATATAACTTTGTTGATAGCCAGCCAACATACATAGGCAGCATTAGCACAGACTGTAGTCTGTTTGCCTTGTTTGCATACTATTCCGTAGTTGCGCCCTACTGACACCAAGACAATTTCTGTTTAGTTCTTGGTTTTTAAATGTATTTGAAAATTTATTTTTAGACACATCACCTAACTCGTCACAAGTGACTTAAATGTGTCAGTTGACATCTTCTTACGACAACGCTTAGAAGACCAACTTAGGATCGGTGGCCTTTTTTTTAATTCTTAGTTTTCTAAATTTATTTGAAAATATATTTTAAGAGACATCAACTAACTCGTCACAAGGTGTCTAAAATTTGTCAGTTGGCTTCCATCTATGATACCACTAAAAATTCCGTTTAGGACTCATACGAAACGAATATGGAACATCTTTTTTGAATCATTCAAAAAAGTGGGCAAAGTAGGCGGGCTTAAATTTGCGAATTTTGGATTTATTTTAATGTATTATTTTTAATAATAATTTAATGGAAATTGCAAAATGCTGGATTTGTACTATGTTTGTTAGAGTTTTATATAAGCAATTCAAAAATATAAAAGTTTTACAAAAAAATCTTTATTTTTAGTGTATTAGATAACTCAATTTATCTAAAAATTTGCCAAAAAAAATAAATGTCTCAATATCTAAAAGGCTCTTAAACAGGATGTCAAACGAAATTGATATTTCTTTTTGCCTTCTTAAAATCTTTTTTTTATCATAAACTTCCGTCAAAACCTAAATTTCTCTAAGTTTTTTATTAAAAAACTAAAACAAAAAAGAACATTTCTTGCTTAACTGAGTGTAAAGAAAATTATTTATTTATAGTATTTTTTCTGCTTCCCCTTCTTAAGAATAAACATACCAAGAACAAACAATTTCTATGGTGTTTTCTTTTCTGTACGGGTTTTAATAAAATTGACAGTTAGTTAAGTAAATTAATATTAAAAGTCGGAAAAATATCAACACAAATATATAAATAGAAAAAACAGGTGTGTTCAGTAGACTGGCCCACGTTGGTAGAAAAAAATAAAAGTATATTCCGATTCTTTCTCCATCAGCTTGCTTGTGTTTCATTTATCAAAATATTTGCATATACCAAAAATTGGCTCAATCGGACGATATTTACACGCCGAAATTAATGGCCTGCTGGATATATAAATGCTGCTAATATTCTTTTGTTTGGAAAAGATTTCCGTTTCCTATGTTTCTAATATAAGATGTTTGCTTACAAATATAATTATGTTTGCACAGCGCATACTTTTGGGACATTTTTTCGTTCCCCCGCATAGTTAAGGGACATTTGCTTACTTTGGGGACTGTCCGCAAAGTATTCATGCATTTTCATACATCTAGCGTATAATATGAGGACAATGAAAACGGTCTACTGGTAAGCTTATATATGTTTGGCTGTAAAAATATATTCATATTTATTATAAATATGTTTACATGTCGTAAACATAACATCTAAAAATCTTAAAATGTGTCTTTGTTTAGGTTTGAAAATTTGAATCATTGGAAACATACAGTAGTGGTCAAAACATTTGGAACTGAGATCGCATTTGTTGTTTTCATTGATTTATTTTCTTTAAATCACACTTAGTTACTAAAATTTATTTTTTACATAATCTTCATACATTGTTTTATGTTAAACAAATAAAAAAAAATTAATTCCGTTAAATTAAAACAACAAAAAAATTAATAATAACAATGCAGGTGTTCAAAACATTTGCAACTCTCATTATTCTTACTCTTAACGAAACAATTTATACTAACAAATGCTAGCATATAACGGTAATCGCATTGCTTTTTAATATACGATTCAGGCCGTTACATTTTTTAAACAAATCTAATACAATTATTGTTCTTTAATAGTTTCAATAAGATGTTGGAAGCATAAACATCGTAAGATAATTTTTGCAAAAAATGGCAGAAAATAAACACAATTCTGATTTTAAATCAAAAGTTTTAAATGGTTTTCAAAATGGACTTTCCCAAAAAGAAATTTCTATAAAGTACTCCGTTCCAAAATCAACGATTTGCCGCATTGTTTATTGTAGTAACATTCACACAACTCATAAAGGTGGAAGACCCCGTATTACAACTGTAAGAGAATAACGGAAAATCAAGAATTTTTTACGAAATATCCCAAAGCAGTTTCCAGAGAAGCTAAAACTGAACTTTTAATAGATGCCAGTCTTCCCACCATTAAAAGAAGAGCCCGAGAATATGGTCTTAGAAGTTACAGATGTACAAAAAACCGTTTGCGTCGAAAAAAAAAACCGAAAAGCTCGGCTTGACTTTGCACGCACCTATTTGAACTGGACTCAACAGCAAAGGAAAAATATATTGTGGTCAGATGAGTCTAAATTCAACCTCCGGCGATCAGATGGAAGAGCCAATGTTTGAAGACCACGAGGCGAAAAGTTTAATCCCAGATACACAACCGCCACAGTGAAGCACGGAGGTGGAAATATTATGGTGTAGGGGTGTTTTTCAAGAAATGGGATTGGCCCAATTCACCGCATTACTAGCACAATGACGGCCACAATCTATAGAGATCTTTTGAATTCAGTTATGCTTCCGCATGCTGAATGGGAAATGGCACTCTCATGGACCTTCAAGAACGATAACGACCCAAAACACATGGCGGGGATTGTAAAAGTTTGGCTGCAGGAAAATTAATTTAATATCATGTCGATTGAGAACATGTGGATGATTGCAAAACGGAATATCGGTAATAAAGTATTCCGAAATGGTGATGAACTTTTCGTCGAGTTGGAGAAGCAATTTCTGACGATTATATTAAAAAGCTTATTGTCTCAATGCCTAAGAGGTGCACCGAGCGTCAAAACCATTGTTTGTATTATCTGTTAATTACTTTAAAGGCTCCATTAGTCTTGCCGTTCCGTAACGTTTCTGTTACGTGCCGTTCCGGAAGGCTATTTTGTGTGGTTAGTCTATTCCGTAGCAAGCTGAGTCAGGGACAATAAATGGGAATTTCAAAATGTACCAACCATCATAGAATATAGTACTTTTTCAACCCCAATAGTACAAAAAATATTATTATAAATTACCGAACAAAATCGTAAATAAAAATTTATTTGTATACAAAAACAAAAAGTTAAACAATCAATGTTGGTTACAAAAATTATAAAAATTTATAGATTTTTTCTTAAATTCCTCAAGTTTTTAATATTTTTTTAATACAAGGTGGCGCAAAAATAACCTTCCGATGTTTTTTTTTTTATTATGTATTTATTATGTATAGCATTTTCTGATAGAAGGATTACTTTTGCGCCACCTTATACATATGTATATTAATAAATATTAATGAATATATTATTAATAATAATATATTCATTAAAAGATTTCTAAATCGAATTAAGGATTAAATTATTCATAAGCATTTTTAATGGGACTAAAAATAATAATATAAAAAATTTTTTAATAGTACTTAACGAATCAAAGGCGTACCATAGTACTTTCAAGGTTAAAATAGTACCATACAAAGTACTATGGTACCAACTTTATCATCCCTGAGATGAGTATTTTTATGTGAGAGCAATCAGCTGTTTTTAGCTGTCACTTAACGGAGTACAGAAATTCAGTTTTTTACAGGTTCGTCCGGCACGCAACGTTACAGTTCAACCAAACTAACCACACACACTCATTTTCATACATCAAAAACAAAACAGCTGATTCGTCATGGCACGGAACGGCAAGACTAACTGAGCTTTAATAGTTGCAAATGTTTTGAACACTGCACTATCGACTTATTTTGTTAAAATTACTTATTTTTATTTTGAGTTATGAAAATTTTTTTGTATTTGTAAAATAATATGCTATAACTGAATTTGATAAAAAAAAAACAAAAATTTATACCACAAATCTTTTTGATCAAAAAAATTATAATTACCTAAACCATGATTTCAGTTGCAAATATTTTGAACATCACTGTATATATTTATTATTAGTATGTTTACATGTCCTAAACATAACATCTAAAAATCTTAAAATTGCAAATATATCTTTGTTTAGGTTTGAAAATTGGAATCACTGGAAACATATATATAATTACCTGCAAACATATTCAAAAGTGTCTTTTTTCTACGTATAGAGGTCGCTCTAAGATGCGACTTTTAGGTTTCGTCTCTTGTATTACCTGCAACTATCAGTTAGTGTTTCAGCGTTATTGTATTTGCTTCTATATTTCTGACTATGCATTCTTGTTTTACAGTGTATTTATATAATTTGGTCATTCTATATAATATTCCCACTCTTTTCTATTATCTTAACTGATTTCATGAAAATCGAAATGGACCCATCAATTTCTATAATTATATAACGTATTCTATAGGCAGAATTAAAAAGAATAATAATAAGTTAAAATAAAGTTAATTCAAGTGTACTAATTACCGATGAATTTAAACTTTTTTAAAATTTGGCCTCCTAAATTTTGGCCTCCGAATCTGAAGTCAAAAACGTTTCACCGGCTCGCCATTCTTTTTTTAACACTCTCACCCGGGCAAAAATGGTTTATTGTTCAATATTGCGCAGATGTCTTTGAACTCTTTTTTATTTTTTGTGGCTTTGAATCCTACATACATTTAACTCTTATTTGAACAAAACTATGTAGGGAAATGGCAAAGCTATTTTGGAACACCGAAGGGGTGTCGAAAATGGTATTATTTTTTGGAATTGTACCTACAACATTCAGATTTGTTTAACAAATTGGACATATGAAAAACAAGTCTATAATATGCACTTCAATTAATAAAAAGAGAGGCCAACCTTCGAAATCCATTCAGTAGATCCAGAAATTTTGAACCAAATTTTTTTTTTCAGTAAACTAGGCCTATATTTCGGGAGGTTGGTTTATTTTCGGTGTTTTGACTTCATATTTGTTTTAGACGGCCAAAGTACTTAAAAAAAGTTTTATTATATGTCTGTGCAATAACCTTTCTATATGCATAAATTATTTGAATTTCTGTTAAACTTCGACCGAAGCCTGAAAAATTGTTAATTTATAGCTACCTCTAAAAATTGACCGATTTGAACGGAGCATTACAGAGCACTATTGGAACAGAGGCTAACCAGTCATTTGGTATCTTACGACCTGTATGGAGAGAGATAAAACATCTTGCATCAAGAAGAACCGAATGGAACGATTTCGTTGTGGCCCTTTGTTCCTCTTAAGGACCCATAGGACATTATATATATATATATTGGAACAGGGCCATCCTTGTAGAGCTCTAAAATTCGACAGTCTTATTTTTTTTTTGGGCCACCCTAGTGTTCAGAGTTGAGTAGAAAACTTTTTCCAAGTAAATAAAATATAGTTATTTATGAGACTGTATAAAATACTAACTAGGAAGAAACGCTGATGGTTTCCCTCCGATTGTCAAAAAATTTGGATATATTATAAAGGGGACAAAATAAATCACAATGTTTACCTTTTTAGCTGTCCAATTAGATATTTAAGTGTTGAAATTTGGAATCAAATATAACACAATTTTCCGTTATTTGCGTTTGTTTTCAAGCTCCTTCAAAGAAACAGTATACAAATTTGGTATCAAATGAAAAGTATTTGAATGGCCTATTCATTGGTATACAAAAAATAGTAAAAAGTTTCGATACGTATATATCTGAAGGGATCACCCAACAGCCTTCGCTTGTAGGAAAGTAAACTCATCTAAGGTTACGTTTCCATTGAACGTGTTTTGGACGTGTTTTGAAATAAAACATGTTTTGTACATGTGTCCCATATACATGTTTTGCTCAAAACACGTAAGTGGAAATGCAGTCTAAGTTGTTTCTGATAAAGATATTTGTTAGACATTTTAGTTTCAGTTGACATTTGTTTTTTTTTCTCATTCTGGTATTACCTATAAATGTTTACGATTGCCAGGATATTATATGCCTTGAAGGTTATTTTGTATTATATTTTATTTGTAAACGAATTCAGGTGGAAGAGTTTTATTTGCATATACACAAATACAAGCATTTATAATAAAATAGATAAAAAATTAATATTTTTCTTAGAGAATCAGAGTCAATATCAATTTCAATTGTTCAATAAAAGCATTTTTTTCTTCTTCATTAGCTACAGGCAAAATATAATGTCTGTAAAAGTAATCGTTTTTCTTAAAATTTTAAAATTTTAGCTTTTGTCATCGAAAAGATTGTTTTTGCAAAATTGTATTCCTAAATTAGTAAAAATGTTTGCCAAAACTACTTAAAATTAGTTAAAAATTACGTTGCAAAAAAACTGCTAAAATTGGCAATTTTGTATTTTTGCGCTAATTATTAGTAAGATAAGAATAGCAAAATCAATCTGTTGTATTAACGAGCATTTTGCTATATTTGAGATAAATTTTAGTTAATTGAAAGTAACAATATAATCTGCTAAAATCAAAAAAAAAAAACTTGTTAAGTCCTAGACGGTTGGAGTATTTTAAAATTTTTAATTTTCTCTAATTCTGTGTGCAAATCTTTAATAAAAAAATATATTAACAAATTTTTTTTAGCTTAACCGATTTTTAAATTTAATTTGAAAATTATCGCGGTTTTCGACCATTTTTTTTAAATTATCACATGTAACAATGACATTATAATTATTATGAGAGTGGCAGTATTTAAATAAAAACCAGTCATCATATTTTTACTGAAAACATAATAAATTTTGGAATATTTAAGACTTTGTGTATTTAAAAATTTCGTAATCCGATCTTTCAGATTTGTAAAAATTTCAAGCAATTGATGAACTTATTTTTTAGCAAAGAAATACATTTTCTCATCAACATAACAATTAAATATATAAAATATTAGGCCTTTTTATATTTTATAAATAATTTTTGAAAAAGGTTTCATCAGAAAGGGTCAAAAATTGATTTTTCAAATAAATATTTGGCAACTCTGGATAACAATCTTTAAAAAAAAAATGTATTCCCGATTGTAGTCACGATCATGTATTATTTTAAGATTTTTAAATCATTGAAAATGAAAATTATTCAAGTTCGAGGCCATACTCTATATTTCTTTATAAGTTTATTGTCCTAACAAATAATCTATAGAGTTTTTGTTTTCAAATTTATTAATTGACCACTGTCAGGAATGTGTTGATAGATCTATTTCGGGAATTTTCTAGGTTCCCATCATCAGAACACGTTTTGAAACAGGTGACAATCCCATGCAAAACATCAATCATTCATATAAATTAGTTTTCTCACTAAATGAGAACTAATATATGAGCTCGAAGTTAAAGATTATAAAGATTATCACCATTGATCAAAAATAAATTGAAAATTTGTATGTTATGTTTTTCACTTTTTATTTGTTTTGTTTAAAAACAAAATGTACAGGCGGAGTAAACAAGACCGTAATTTGTCTTTTAATTTTTAAATCACTGGGTCCAAAAAGGAACACTGTGTCAATAATTACTTCAATATATTTTGTTAAAATTAGTACATTTTGTTACCCGTATTTAGAGGATGTGCTTTTACTGTGTCCTGCCAGTATTCTATGAAAACTTGAACATATATTATAATTCATTTTCACAAAAGCGACTTTAACCTTGTATTATGTTCACCAGCAATGCCTTCCACTATAGTTTAACATGGATGTAAAATTTTGTTTATTTTTTAAATTATTTTTGTCTTAATTTTACAAATTACACTTGTAGTCTAAACTCATTGAAGAACATAAAATTTTATTTATTTGGAAATTGCTAAAACATACAAATTAAATGTTTGTGGGAATGAAAATATTAAATGTCATGTGTCTTTATTTTGTTTATGGGACAACCGAAATAAATTTGTAAATTTTCTTTTAATACAAAATGGAAAAAAAAACCAAAAGTTACAAAAAAAAACTTTTCCGCAAAAATAAAACCAACGTTTTTGTAAATTTCTTTTGTTATATAAATTAAATAAAAACATTGTTATGGCTCAAATTAATGATACTGTGCAACACATTTGGGGTAACCGATTATATCCTGAATAAGACCAACGGGAAATGAAAATAGACTAGCAGTCGATCAAAACCCCAAAAACGCGTGAAAACATAGATCGGATTTCATTTGTATTGTCTTCTGTAGTTGAGCTATTTTCAGGTATATTTTTTTTTTTTACGTATTCTGTTAAAATAATCTAACCAGGCGAAAAGCGGTTCAAAAATTTAAGATAATTTAAAATATCGAAACGTAACAATTTCTACATATTTCAAAATTTTTTGTTGATTCCTAAAATGTCGTTGCAATTGGGATATAATATCAAGGAGACAAAAGTAATAAAAAAGAATTGGTAAAAATGGATTTCAAAGTTGCTCAAAACTTTTTGTATTAAAAGTTTTTACTATTTTTAGTGCTCCAATTTGTATTTCATTTGATACCAAATTTGTACATTGTTTCTTTAAAAAAGCGTGAAAATTGCCTTAATTTTGATCCCAAAATTAAACCCTTAGACGTAAAATTGTTAACGTTTAAGGACTAAACAAGGTACACATTGTTTTTAATTTTCCCAGCTCTATCACTTATTTAAATTATATGGTAATTTTTAAGCACATCAGCTGTGCTTCCTTGTTAGTTTTAGCCCTCTAACGGGTAAGGCTGCCTCAGGGCAGTCTTCATAAAATTTACCACAAATGTGTCAAATAAGCGTTTTTACTTAGAAATTAATGTATTCCGATAGAACACTAAATTTGCTAAACATTTCGCGAAGAAATTTTTCGTGTGCCATCTACGGCTTGGAAGCGAGAAAGCTTCAAAATCAAAATTTCGTAAAATTTCAAAAACTAATTAGTTTAAAAAATATAGTTTTCAAAAATCTAAAAAACCAATTTAAGTTGACTAAAAACTCTTTATAATAAAATATAAGTAAGATTGAAGCTTTCTCTTTAATAATAAGTCCTTACTTTAGTCTGAGGACTGACAAAATTATATCAGGATTCCTCTAAAGGTCATCGTCTTATAAACTAATAAACGGATTTTTTTGAAATTTTGCAGAAAGAAGACATTAATAGCAAAGCGTTGAAGTTTAAACAATATAAATTTAGTTTAGATACTTTTTCGGCTAATTTCGCTTTTCCAAAAAGCGACAATCGCAATATCTTCTTAAGAAGGAGCAGAAAAAAATAGTTTTTCGAGTGTGGTTATATCTTGGTAAGATAAATAATTTTAGTCCAAAACTATTCTTTTATATGCTTTAGTTTCCAAAATGCACCCTAAAATATGTTGGCTCATATCGGCTAAATTAGGCAACGATAAACTATTTTGTTGAAGAACTTATTATTTGTTTTTCGAGTGGAGCACATGGTATGAATTTCGTTGCAAAACATCGTTTGCCAGTTATAGGGTTAAATATATAATAGTTCTTACCTTTGTTTTTTTTTTAATAATTTATAAAGAGTGTATTTAGACTGTACAAAACCGAAAAAAAACAATTTTTTTCAAAAAACTTATAAAGTAAATTTTTATTACACACATCAAAAAGCATTTTTAGCTGAGAAAACTGGGGCTTCGCTTTACGGTAACCCAGTTAAATGTTATTATGTTTCTAAAATGTTGTCTTTACTAAAATGCAATCCTTTATTGATTAACAACTTTATAACGGTCCGCGATATATCGAAAATATTTGTGGCGTTTTTTCCTAGCTCAAACAGAATACTTTTTCATTGTGTGTGCTAAAAAAATCTTTTTAGAATTTTTTACAAAACTGATACCTTAATAACTTTTTAGCGGTTCGCGATATGCCAAGAGTTTGTATACGTTTATTCTCAGTTGGTAATATATTTTGATTGTGTGTGATTAAAAAATTTATTTTTAAAATTTTTTGAAATACATGGTTTTCCGTCCACTTTATTGACTAAACGGTGCACTTTGAAACAGGGAGAAAGTTTTTTTTAAATAATTTTTGGCGCAGAATCGAATGCCAAGTTCAAATTTCATATAAATTATCTCCTGTTTGCTCTGTAGTAAAAAGGACTCTAAATTCGATTTTTTGGCCACTATTCGCATGTCAAAGGAGTTGAAATTTAAAAAAAAATAATAACGCCATTTTTTATTGATGCAAAAACCGCAAAAAAATGTATGATATCCCAAAATCAAATTTTTGTCACGAACTCTAATTCTAATAATTATAACCAAAATATGATTGACAAATTGTTTTGTGTGACTCTGCATGGGGTAATAGTAGTGGGTATTCTTTTGCAGATGTTTCAAGTCTGTAACTTCTACTAAAAAAATTCACTTAAGAAGATAAGATAATTTAAAATAATGCAACGATAAATGGGAGTCGATAAAGGAAGTCGAAAAAACAAAATGTTAATAAAATTGTGTTTACAAAGTTTTTATATTTTTTTAATTTTTATTCACCTTCTCTTTCTTAAAGAAATTTAACAGACCCGAGTGCCCATACAAACTTCGTGAGCACGAATTTACAGGAAAATCGTGATCGAGATCTCTATACCCTACAAAATCGTTGGTAATATACAATTTTATCCAAAATTAAATTGTGTTTTTTTAAATATGACATAATATCTAAATATATATTATTTTGTATTTTGCAATTTCTAGGAATATTAAATTTATGAAAAATTTTATTTTGGTGCCTTTAAAGGGGTTCAGATCTGGTACCAGATATGGACAAATTAATTATGAAATCTTTTTAGATGTGAACAAATCTGGCAACAGATATGATCCAATATTAACAGATCTGTTCATATCTGGCGAGGAAAATTATTAAGTTTCCCAGATAACTTCAGATATGCACAGATCTGGCACTAGATCTGATCATATCTGGGCATCAAATGTATCAAAACTGTCGTATCTTATCATATATGATCACATCTGGGACCAGATCTAATTACATTACATCATATCTAATTCGATTCAATCATAAATAGTTACATCTGATAAGAATTAATTTTTTTTATTCGTGATTTCAAAATTGAAAAATATTCATTATGAATATGGGGCGTGTCATCTCAAGTGACCCAACTTTTGAAATCGATGTCTTCCAATCGGGATGAAATTTTCACCAAGGTTACTCCTATTGGATAGTAGTTTAGAAACAATTTTTCAACAAAATCGGTTAAGAAGTCTCTGAGTTAGAGACTTAAAATATCTTTGAGTTTGACATTTTGGCCAAACAGGTGTTTTTTCTTATCCATTTAATCGTTTAGATAGCTATCTCTTCAAATTTTTTTGACTATTTTTTTTTTTTTAAATCAAAAAACCTTTTTGACTTTTTTTTTCAAAATATACCCATCCCGATCGGTAGACATCGATTTCAAAAGTTGAGTGACTTGAGATGAAACGCCCTATATATATAATCAATTCGAAACCGGCTTTGATAGTATTTTTTCCACTGTGTTTTCAATGTTAATGTGTGGTTTGTTTGCAAAATATCAACATATAAGTTTTCATATGACTTTAACTTTTTATGGCCTTGATTTTTGTCTCTGCTTCTTATCTCTTTAACCAAAAAATAGTTTATAATATATAAACATACACAGAGGAAATAAATCATGGTTAGATCAATTAATTATATCATATTTACGCAGTTAAAGTATATGATTGAACGTGATTAGGTACACGAATTTATCACGTTATAGTCCTAACGATCATAAATATGATTCTGACTGATCAAACTATGATCACTAAGGGCAATTTTACCATCATTATGGATTATGATAGGATCATTAAGATCATATTATTATTGCTATGTAATTTAACCATAATATGATGCTTTCTATTCTGCGTGTTTGAATTAACATCTTATGTTTTAACGAAAAATTTTTTTTAATTAAGTATAAATCTTATTAAAGTAAAAATAGTTCTAGTTAAAATAAAATTTTATGATTTTGTCTTAAAATTTAGTTTTATCTTCAATTTAATGCAGTATTGAAATTGATTTAGAAACTTTTTTTCTGTGTATATCAAAGTTCCAACAACAAAAAAGGTTACATATTAAATCTTAAACCATACATATGTATTTTTGTGATTTCATGCATATCCCAAACATGTGCCATACATATTTTAATTTTTTTTTTTGCTTCTTGTGTTCTTCAATTTAAATGTAATTTTGCAAATCACATACACGCATTTACTTACACATACATGTATGTATAGTAAACATTATAACAAACATATGAATACAAATATACCAACACATGTCCTTATGTTAGAAACTCATATGCAAGATGCTCATCTATATACGCTTGATTTACATCTAAGATACATCGGTCGAACCATTTTTGAATATGGAAGAAATAGATTACCCCATAAGCTGACGCTTAGTTTAATGCAGAGGAATCTGTCATGGGTTACGCACTTGAAATCACTATGTGAACAATCAAATATGAATTGGGAATTCGAAAGCTGTACAAAATATCAATGGGACGAAAAATGTAATCAGCTACTGACAAAATTAAGAATATCAAACAAGTTAAAATACATTCAAAGAGCATTTGAAACTGATAGATTTTATAAACAACTGGACTTCGCAAAAGGTCAAAACTATATGGTAGAAAAATACAATCAAAACCAGATTATGTGGATCTTTAAATCACGATGTGATTTAATAGAATTAAATGGAACAAGATTTTCAACTAGATCAAAGCTATGCTCTTTATGCAACCTCAAAGAAATAGAGAATATACAACATTTTATCGGACGATGTCCAATATTAAAATCATTCAGATACCAATACTTTGGATATATATGGTTATCAGATGATTTAATAATAGCAATCCTTAATGGGGAATATTCGGATTGGGATTGTTTGGTAAAATATATTATCAATGCTCTTAAATATCGAAAAAGTTTAATTGAAGAATTTAATTATTAAACTAATGAGAAAAACAAACTTTAATTATATAATTATAAATCAAATATATATATATTATTTTTTTTTTTATGAAAAATGAAAAAAGTATTAATGGAAAACTAAAAATCACTCATCCGACTGACGACTAATGTCAAAGTCGTAAGTTCTTTTTTTTTACTTAATAATAATGTACGAATATTAAACATATTCTTTGTAAACTTTATACATTATAATATATGAAATAAAGAACAACTACTACTACTACTACTATACCAACACATACTTATTATTTGTATGTATGTAAATATAAACAAATGAGTTTTATGGTTACCAGAACGTCCTCTTTGCCGTTTATATCCTTTTGAGCACTACATTAAAAAATGTCCTTTTGATAAAGTCAGTCAGTCTGTCTGAATTGTCTGTTATTTGTGAAATATAATGTGTTAGCAACAAAACAATCATTGTATGGACTACTGCGGACAATGCTCAGCCTTCAATGTGTTTGTCATTAACTGTTGCACTGCATGACAATCAAATTCCATTTTTTTTTTTTGTTTTGGTATTTTAATTGACGATGGGCAGTAAGAATATTTTCAAACCACATAATAATCGGATTTTTAACGAACAACATTAAAAAGTAATTTTATTTAAATAATACAGAGTAGTGTTGTGAAAACGTTAAAACAATTGACACAGTTGAGACACAATTGAAACAATACACACAGAAAGAAAATCAAAACCAAGCAGTGGGGGGTGTTCTATACCTATGCGAAAAATACAGCTGTGTCATCAGTGGGTCCATATCCACCTCAGTCTCTCTCAATCTGACCTCGTTTTGTTTGTTCGTAAACTCGTACCAAGCAAAATGAAAACATGTTGCAAAAATTTAAAAGTTTAAATTAATTTTTATCATGTTTCTGAATAATATTTTAATAAATTTTTTTTAAATATTTCAAGTTTTAACGATAAAATAAGCAAGCTGAAATTAAAACATATTAACTTTTAATAGAAAATAACAAAATATTAGCAAAATAAAAGTGAATGTTTTAAGCAACATTTGTTTACAACATGTTGCTATTATTTTTATCAACATATTATGTTTATGTTATATGACTCGTCCTGTTATAAATATGGTAGAGTTGCTATTTTCGATGTGAAAACATCTCACATAGTTATAGGAGATCCCCACAGAAATAATATTAAATTAAAAATACACAGCGAGAACTTGCTCAAAAGAGTTTTAATGAAATTTTTCACTAAATTACTGAAGTTTTTCACAAAAAAAAATGAAAAACTATAAATTTCTAACATATTTCTTAAACATAATGAAAAAGATTAATAACTTTTTTGGACCAATTTTTAATGAAACTTTTTTCATTAGGCGTTTTTTTGATAAATAAAATTAAATTTTTCGTAAAATTTTGTAAAAAATTGCATTACTTTAATGAAAAGTTTCAATGGACGAATTCCAGTGACACTGCATAGATCTTATTCAAAAATTCATTGATATCATGCAGATACATATCTCTAAAAACAAACTCACGCTTCGTCGGAAGAAGCTGTAACCCTAAAAGTGCGAATACCAAAAATGTTTTTCTTGATTATGTATTTGTTGGGGTTATCTCAGAGCAATTTTTCAATTAAAATAAAAATATTCGATAGGGCACTTTTTGCAAAAACATTTTTTAAATTGGCAAAAATTCCAATATTGCCGTAAAAAAAGGTTATATATGATCATATATGACCATATATAATTATATCTGAGTTCATATATATTTATATGTAACTCCATATATACTTATATATAAAATTCTCGTGTCACAATGTTCGTTCCCTTACTCCTCCGAAACGGCTTGACCGATTCTCATGAAATTTTGTGAGCATATTGCGTAGGTCTGAGAATCGGCCAACATCTAGAAATGGGCGTGATCGGACCAGTGGGCGTGTCAGCTCCCATACAAAGTAAATATTTAATATCATATATCTACAGTTCTATAAGGTGGCGCAAAAGTAATCCTCCTATCAGAAAATGCTATACATAATAAATACATAATAATAAAAAAACATCGGAAGGTTATTTTTGCGCCACCTTATATAATAGCCAGTCTTAGAAATTCGTGCACGTTGATAATCTGTTAATGTGAATAGTCATGGGAAAAATGGGCGTGATCGGACCAGTGGGCGTGTCAGCTCCCATACAAAGTAAATATTTAATATCATATATCTACAGTTCTATAATAGCCAGAGTCTTAGAAATTTGTGCACGTGATTATTTCTTAATGTGAATATTCATGGGAAAAATGGGCGTGATCGGACCAGTGGGCGTGTCAGCTCCCATACAAAGTAAATATTTAATATCATATATCTACAGTTCTATAATAGCCAGAGTCTTAGAAATTTGTGCACGTTGATTATTCCTTAATGTGAATAGTCATGGGAAAAATGGGCGTGATCGGACCAGTGGGCGTGTCAGCTCCCATAGAATGTAAATATTTAATATCATATATCTACAGTTCTATAATAGCCAGAGTCTTATAAATTTGTGCACGTGATTATTTCTTAATGTGAATATTCATGGGAAAAATGGACGTGATCGGACCAGTGGGCGTGTCAGCTCCCATACAAAGTAAATATTTAATATCATATATCTACAATACTATAATAGTCATAGTCTTAGAAATTTGTGCACGTTGATATTTAATATCATATATCTACAGTTCTATAAAAGCCAGAGTCTGAGAAATTTGTGCACATTGATTATATTATGAATAGTCATGGGAAAATTGGGCGGGATTATACCAGTGGGCGTGGCAGCTCCCATACAAAGTGATTATTTAGCTCATATACAAAATTAATATTAAATATCTAGGGTTCTATATTAGCTATATAGCCTTCAAATTTTGTACGAGTCCATCAATTACAAATATAAGTAGTCGAACTGAAATTGGGCGGAATGGGATAAATGGGCGTGGTACCAAAAGCAAAAAACAAATAAGCATTAAAATAAATTATCACATTCAAGACTTTTTGCAAGGTTATTTAATAATGTTGTTCAAAAATTGTTTTAGCGTTCCTCATAGTCCTAGAATAAAGGCGATAGAAGGACAAAGAGGCGTTGGGCTTCCCATGAAATTACAAATTTTAAAATGATTTACTAATGTGAATTTATTTTTTTAATTATATATTTGCGTAAAAAATTTTTCTTGATTTAAAGAATTAATTACAATTAAAATTTGAAGGCAAAGCAACGTTTGCCGGGTCAGCTAGTTTATATATAAACATATCTGAAATGATATATAATTATATCTGAAGGTATATATAAATATATATGAACTCTGATATAATTCGATAGACTCAAACCTTTTTACTAGGGTTTTCAATTTTTTCGAAAACTATGTGAGATACGAAAAAACCGGCTAAGATAAAAATTATTCATGTGGAAAAACTCACTTGATGTGATACTTTAAATTTGCATTGCATCATTTTAGCTGTAAAAATCAACAGATGTCAATATCAAAAATATTGTAGTTTTTACATAAATAAAATTAACCGAAATGACTCCACTTGAAAAAAAAAAACTATTATTTTGTGTAACTTACTCCATGTATGGCTAATATTTTCACTATTCACTATACCCACTAGGAAATTTACAGAATATTATTTTTCAAATTTTTTTTAAATTGTATTACGCCCTGGTAAAAAAAGTTATATCTAGTCATATTTAATATGATTAAGTCATATCTGAAGTTCAATGAAGTCACATTAGAACTTATATCATTGTATACAAATACATCTGATCATTTTTATTGAGAGAATATTGTTCTATGTCTCAAAATCTTACTCCATATATACGCAGGTAGATATTGCAGGTAGATATTATCAAAGTTACAAATAAAATTATAATAAACGAAAATCAGCAAATTGTCATTCTAATTACATCTCAAATTTGTCTCCCTTATTTTTTATTTTATTAATGTTTACCAGATCAGTTTAGTTCTGGTAAACAAATAGATCTGGTCAGATCAGATGTTTTTTTACAAAATCAAAATTAAAAAAATATAGTTTTGTCAATTTTTTTTACAAAAGGGTATACAATTTTTTGTTACCAAATAAAAGCTAAGCTTTTGACCTTTCCAGTGATGCATCTCATGTTGCCAGTGATGCATCTCATAAAACCAACATTTTCTTAAAAAAAAAAAAATGATTCATTCGAAAATACAACACAAAAGTTTAAAAAATAGTGCTAAAAAACTTTTATTTAGTTGGAAAGCTTTAGTATTATTAGAATTAGGAATAAATATTTATTTATTTCAATAAAATATTTAAAATTATTTAGATATGGAGTTCTGACTTCATCGGATATCATTACATTAGCCTGGAGTCAAAAATGACGCACAAATTTGATAAAAATGCATAAATGTGTTTTCTTTATAATTAATTTTCAAGATTTTTTTTTTAAATGTCTAATTTGGAGACATCGATTGCTGTTTTTATACTAATAGTAGTAATTAAAGAAAAAAAATTAAGTTTGCATAATTTTTTGAAAAATGTTAACTAGATTCGATTAGAATACAATTATTTTCACTTTTATTTAAAAATTATTTAATCCTTAGCGGTCTGGGGACAAAATAGACACATAAATGTAATTTATATTATGATTACAAGAGTGCAACAAAGCTTATAAATTGATAAAAAAAACTACTCTTGGCCAAAAAAAATACCTACTAGGAAATTTACAGAATGACTTCTTTAAGATTTCCATTAAAGTTGTATAAAGAGATAAACTAACGAACAAATGAAATTTGAAAGCTCGTTATAAATTGAAAATAACATAAAAATAATCTCGATGTATAAAAAAACAAAAAACTAATATAACTGTAAAAAATATTAGTTGAGCCAGAGTACAAACCAAACATTTTTTATATAAATAGAACATTTTTGGTCTTCAAAGTTTAGCAACGTCATGATGCTTGTTAGGAAAAGACCTAACCACGTGCTTGATTACTAAGAAGACAAGAATGGAGCAAAATTGATTATTAATAGGTTTTTTGTTAAAGTTCTGCCTATTATGGAGGCTCTAACTTTTCTAAAACTTCGGGTTCTGATGAGATCTTTAGCCAGATCGAAATACTAGTATCAACCTAGCTAATATGTTTAATTTGCTTTATTTTTGTAAATATACGGAGGTTGAAAGCTCGTTATAAATTGAAAAGAAATTCTTTATCGTTCCAATCTTACTTTAAGGGGTTAAAAAGGTGGGGGCAATAGATCCAGGCTAAGTTTTTTTGTTTTTTTTTCACATTTATTCCAAAAAAAAAAAAAAAACAAAAATGAGTATCAACTTAAAGGCATTTTAAAGATCTATCTAACGATTTACCACAAAAAAAAAACTTGAGTGGGTTTACGTTTATTTGTTTTTCCTGTAACCATTTTTGACCCCGCTTTTTTAAACATTAAAATAATATTGTGACTATAAAGAATTGCGTTAAAGTGGAAATTTTTGGTCAAAAAGGGAGACATTAACCCTTTAATTATCAAATTATATAAAATAATAACTTTTATCAACGGAACATTTTTTGTGAAAGGCGTTGTAGAGAAGAATGAGTTTATTTTCTAAAAATCATAACTACATTGTAAATTTTTAATTTTCTGAATCAGACTGCGCAGTTTCTGGTATTGAACCTTCGTCAGTCACCCTGTTTTTTTAAATAATTTAATATTTGTTATGTTTTTATTTGTTCGATTGCGTCTATATGAAATTTTCTGTGCAATCACTGACCGTGCTATAGATAAACTGATTTCTAATGCCACATGCACACGCACTACACGTTAGACAGATCGCTTTAGACCACTGATCTATCGTCAGGTCGAGTTTTGTTGTGATTAAAACTAGTTTTATTCAATACACGGTGTTTTTGTTCTTGCATACATAATCTCAAAGGTACATCTCCAACAACACGACAGTTCTATTTTTAGAAACTTACCTCACTCTAATGTCCACTGTTTTCTCATATGTTGTAAGTGATGCCACATCTATGATATATTCTTTGTATATTCGATAGATGGCGCTTGCGAAGATCATTTTAAAAGTTTTACCATTGAAAAGACGGGTTCGGAAAAAAAAGAAAGATGGCTACGCCTTCTATACAATTTCCAACTTGGTGGGAAATCATATCTTAATATATAAAAACGTTGGTGCGTATGTTGGTACTCTAATAACTGTTGAACCACTAATGCTGGCGACTTCGTATTCATACAATATGTTCCTTTGGTTCTCCGATTTGCATAACTTTTTTTTGTACCCGATAGGTGGCGCTGGGGTCGAGATTTTCCCAAAAAATTTATTTACGGTCCAATTTAGCTCAAATTCGCAACATATATTATGTACATAAAACTAAAGTTGCTGACAAAGTGTTTCACCTGTAGGGGGCGCTGGTGTTAAAATATTCACGAAAACGTATATTTTTTTTCAGTCATATTCATAATATTATTAAATGCAATGTATTTAGGCACAGAACTAATTTTTAAACACAAATTTAGGCGTTTTATTTGCACATAAATATTAGACATAAATATTATTATTTTTCGTCAATTTCCGTTTTATTTCCACATAAATATTAACCATTCATAGAAGTTATTATTTTTCGTATGATTTTATTATTATAATATAAGTAACACAAATACTATTGCCAAAAAATTTGAATTCAATTAAATTTTAATAACATCCTATCTAAAATACGCGCACAAGGTGATATTGCTTTAGCTATTGCTTCGTCAGGTATTGCTGCTACGTTATTGGATGGCGGAAGAACTGCCCATTCCGCACTTAAATTACCTTTAAATATCCAGACAAATGAAAATGCAGTATGCAATATTAAACCACATTCAGATATGGCTAAAGTGCTTAAAAATGCAAAATAATTATCTGGGATGAGTGTACAATGGCGCATAAACACTCTTTAGAGGCACTAAATCGCACCTTAAAAGATTTGAATGGCAATGAAAGACTTTTCGGTGGTGTTCTTATTTTATTGTCTGGAGATTTTCGTCAAACACTTCCTGTAATACCACGGTCCACTTATGCAGATGAGATCAATGCATGTCTTAAATCGTCCACATTATGGACAAGAGTCATTAAATTGAAATTAGTAACAAACATGCACGTCAAGATACAAAATGACCCATCTGCAGCTATATTTTCTAAGCAATTGCTTGATATTGGTGAAGGGAAAATTAATATAAATCCAACCACTCAACTTATAACATTACCACATAATTTTTGTACCATTGTGACTACAAGAGATTCATTAATAGATAATGTATTTCCCAACATTCGTAGTAATATTAACAATCATCAATGGTTGAGTCAACGAGCAATATTGGCTGCAAAAAATATTGATGTTGATGCCATAAATATACAAATTCAAAATATGTTGCAGTCACAGTCATTATTATTTAAATCAATTGACACAGTTGTAAACGAAGACGAAGCCGTTAATTTCCCAACTGAATTTCTAAACTCACTTGATCTCCCAGGCCTACCTCCTCAAAATCTACAAATCAAAGTTGGTACACCAATAATTTTATTGAGAAATCTTAATGCACCAAAGTTATGTAATGGAACGAGATTGGTTGTAAAAGAAATTTTGGGAAACATAATTGAGGCAACCATCATTACTGGCACGTTTCGAGGAGAACATGTATTGTTACCAAGAATTCCAATGTTACCAACGGATAGTCCAATACAGTTTAGACGCTTGCAGTTCCCAATTAGACTAGCCTTTGCCATGACCATAAACAAATCTCAAGGCCAATCTATGAATGTTTGCGGTGTGGATTTGGGAAATCCATGCTTTTCACATGGACAGTTATATGTAGCCAGAGTAGGCAAAGCCAGTGATTTATTTATATTTGCCGAAAATGGTCAAACAAAAAATATAGTTCACAGATTAGCATTGCAATAATAATCTTAATTTATTTAATTTTTAATATTTTCAATAATAGTAGTTAAAGTTTTTTTTTAAATTAATACCAAAACACTTAATAATTGTGATAATTATTACTTAACAAATAAACAAATGGTAATCACAATTACAATTTTTCATTTCAAACAATAATACTATCTTTTGAAATTTTTGATTAATTTATTTTAAAAGTTTCGGGTACAGTCGTCTTAAGCTTGAGATCTCTTAATCCAAGAAAACTTTTTAAACAGAGTTATAAAAGACCACAACAGACTTTGTAAGGTCCAACAACGTGGACCGGGTTATTTATACACTTTTAGATTTTAGGGATTTTAAAATGTATTTCTTAGGGTTTATAGAAGTTAATAATTATAAATTTTAACAAATTCAAATTTTCAATATTTCACTTGGGTTTTTTTAAATTAGCAATTTCTTTAGTTAACCTTTTAATTTTAGCTTTAAGTTTGAATTTTAGGGTTTAGGGTTTAAGTTTTAACTTTAATTTTTTAAGTTTTGAGTTTAGGTTTTAAAATTTAATTTTAGGTTTTAAGTTTTAACTTTAGTTTTTAAGTTTTAGTTTGAAATTAAGTTTTGACTTAAACTTTTATATATCTTTTGGAATTTCTATTTAATTTAGAATAAAGATGTTAACTTTGGGGTTTTCACAATTTCAATAACTGTTCTTTATAAATTTCGCAATGTGAGCAAAAACTTTCGATTTTAATGACGATGCGGTTGAATAGCAAAGATGTTGTTTGGTTGATGGGTTTTATACAATGATGATGATCTGATGACAACTCAATTGCTGTTAAGCTGATTGCAGTTTTTATGACGTGCTGGTCAAACGGCATTAGGTGGGAAGGGTTAGTGTTGGCACCTTTGGTACACTTGTTTGGTACTTTTTTTTTTGTTCACTAAGTGAACAACAATCTTGTAGTCATTATTTAAATTAAGTTTCATGGGTAGTTTTTGTGCCCAGGCCACTAAGGCAGGTGCGGATCCAGGGGGAGGGAAATTACGACATTTCCTCCCATAAAATACAAATTTTCAATACCAGAAAAATATAAAAGAATATAAAATTTATCAAATGTACTCTAACTTCCCTCTCCAAAATCTTTTCCTGGATACGCATTTCCACTAAGGGTTTTAGATTTTTTTTTTAATAAGAAGTAAAGATATTTTTGTTACAATAAAATTTAACTGATATTTTTCCCAAAAATTATATAAACTTTGACGAAAATCTTCAAATTTTGTTAAATTTTTGACAAAACAATCAATTTACATAAACTGTGTCCTGGAAAGGAGGGGTCGCTCCACACACAAAAGCGAACTATTATTTTTTAAATTTATTTTTTTTTTTTGTTAATAACAACTATTATATTATAATAATAACAATCGAAATTTTTAAATATTAATTTAAAAAAAATACGTTATATTTATTAAATTTGTGGGTAATATTCGATTCCAGGCTAAAAGTCAGAATTCCATATATGATTAATTTTGAGTATATTAAATTAATAAATGAAATAACATTTTTTTTTTTTTAACGAGCTTTGAACCTCCGTATATTTAAAAAAATAAAACAAATCAAACATATTAGCTAGGTTGGTACTAGTATTTCGATCTGGCTAAAGATCTCATCAGAACCCGAAATAAAAAAAATAAATTTGTCAAAATTTCAAAGTTTGGGAATTTTTAATAAAAATACACTTTTTTCAAAAAATGTGACATATTGAACCAAAAGGGACTGTAGATATACAAATATGAAATTTTTCTATAAAAATATACTAACCATGATGCCTATGCAACAGTTGAGTTTGTCTATAATGAAAATGACCGAAATTATTTAAAAGCAACAAATAAAATCTAATACGGTAATATCCATATTAGATTTTGAACTTGAGATAGAACAATATTCTGACTTAAATATAGACAGTGGCAAAAATGTTGGTATTTGTAATACAAAATTAAATCATTTTTGTACTAACCATCGTTAACAAAACGTCTTCCACTATTACCAATTTGATTTTCCACAATTTTTTTTATTTCCCTCATAATTTGTAATTAGTTTCAGTTTTTTTTTTTTTTTTTTGTTGCCGTAAAATTGCTTTTACTGCGTTTTTATTTTTGTACAATTTTAACTTTTCTTTCATGTCATAATTTTTTATCTCTCATTATCACTTAATAATAATTTTATTATGTTTATTTTTTGTTTAACATTTTCAAACGTCCCCCATGTGTTGAACATCTGCGCTGTTTTTAAGATTGTCGCTGTTTTTGTAAGGAAGTAAATATTTTAGTTTTTATTAAAATTTATTTTTGTTGGTGTAATTTAAAAACAGATTTGTTTGTTATTTTTACTTAATGAGGTTATAAAATTATTAAAATTTTTTTGAATACACAGATAGAATTTTCGTGAACAAGTTTTAATGAATTATTTCACTAAACTAATGAAGATTTCTTCACAAAGTGAATGAAAACTTGATTAATTTTAATGAAAACTTTTTCTTTAGTTGTACAAAATATTTAATAAATTAAATGAAACTTTTCATAAAATTTTATGAAAAACTGCATTAATTTAAAGAAAAGTTTCAATGAGTTCCAGTGCCACTTTATAGATCTAATGCAAAAAATTAATTTATATCATACAGATAATTCTCTCAGTGTATATAAAGGAATAGTATTTTATTTTAGTTGTATTAGTGTGTGTTATTGCTCACACAAGTTTACCAAATAACAACAAAAAAAAATACAAAAATTGTAATTTTTAAATTTTATAAAAAAAAACTGAAAATATTTCAAGAAAATCCTTGGATTTATTTCAAAATTAGGGTCGTTTGCGTCCCAAAGGATATGGTAAAATAGATAACACTACGTACACCCAAAAAAATAAGTTAGTAGAAAAGTTAGTAAAACATTTTGTAAATCAGGTATACTTTTCAGCAAATTTTCTGCTAAAATTATGTTTTAAACTAAAATTTTAGTTATGCTTAGTCAGCACTTAACTGTTTTGAACTAATGTTTTACTAATATTTTACTAATGTTTTACTAATTTATTTTGCTAAAAAAATTGTGCTGATTAGCACATCAATAGTGCGAACGAAAACCTGATTAAAAGTTATACGCAGAATGAATTAGATGTCAAGATGTAGTAGTGACGAGGAAAATTATACTAAAAAGTATAACTCTAGTAAGACAAATAAAAGAAATTCAACCATGAAAGATTTTTGTATATGTTTTTCATACATAAAACAAAATTGTGGATTGAAACAACTTGATTTTTGTGTTTTCACCGGCTTGTGAAAGTAATTGTCTATTAATTAAATAAAAGACAAAATAAAATATTTAAATTTAAAAAAAAATTAAATGTGTATTTGTAGTAAAATTGAGTGGTCAAGTTGATAAAAAATATACAACAGGTAGACAGACTACAGCGAAAGACAAAGACATACATCTTAGGTAAATTTTGTGTTTCCTTTGTCTTATTGCAAAAAAGGGTTGTATATGTTACATTTTGTTATTTTTCGTTTCTATAATTATCTGCGGCATTTGCGTTCCTTTAAAATATATCATCATTTAGACAACTATTGATGTAAGTAGTTGAAAGATAATTATGTTTATGTTATACATATATAATTATTTCTATATATTTGCAGATATTACATTAATTCATGTCGTCAATGTGGGAGTATGAAAATTTTTATATTTTGTAACGTATTGTAAATGATTTTCAGCAAAATAAATTAACTAAACTAAAAATTTTCTAGAAATTTTTTGAGTTTGTTTCAGTCTACTAATATTCAGCAAAAATTGTATTAATATTTAGCAAGGGTTTTTAATTTATAAGCCACTAAGTTTTAGCAAAACTTTTGCTGAATCTACTAATTGTGTTGCTAAAAATCAGCTCGCTGATTTTCAGCAAAAGATTTTGCTGACATTAGCAGTTTTTTTTTGCAAGCGCCCTCCTGACTAATTTTTTTGCTGACTTTACTAACTTTTGTATTTGAGTGTATGATTAATAAAATATCACTCATACGTTTAGTAGAATTCAAGTTAGTTGATTGTACCAGTGGGTTTCAATTCTACTTAGTGTCGCTCAATCTGATCTCTTTTTATTTGTTAGTAAACTCGCAGCGAGAAAATGAAAACATGTTGCAGAAATTAAAAAGTTTAAATTAATATTTATCATGTTTTTAAATAATAATTTAATAAAATCTTTAATTATTTCAAATATTAATGATTAAATCAGCAAGATAAAATTAAAATATATTCATATTCAACATAATTTTTATTTTTAATAAAAATTATATCAAACTTATATTAATTTTTAATAGAAAATAACTAAATATAAGCAAAATAAAAGTGAATGTTCTCAGCAACAATTTTTTATCAACATGTTGCAATCATTCTTTAGTGTAAGAACAATGCTTCCATTTGCTTGCCCAAGTTCGGTATTTTGTTGCTGAGAGGGGTGTGAGGTGTATGCTCTCTATTCGTATATACTCTTTGGTTGTATAAGGTGGCGCAAAAATAACCTTCAGATGTTTTTTTTTATTATAGGAGTATATTTTGATAGGAGGATTACTTTTGCGCCACCTTATATTTACTTCTTGGATTATTACATTTATATTGCTAAACTAAATTTTGCCATAATTTTGGAATTTATCCATGGATTTTTTTTTCAAGTATATTCTGTTTTCTTTGTAAAAATTTCTAGCTATTTTTTTCTGATTTTAGGGAATTCTGTGCGTTTTATGACTGTAAACTGGTGTCATAATAAGGTGTTACTAATTATGTGTAGTCAAATTATATGGCTTTCATAAACATTTGCATATTATTATTAATAATAAAAACAGTATTTGAAATTTATGTCAATAAACATAAATATTGTTTATTATAGTCTAACACGAAAAGCTACTTGATGTTAATTATAAGATGGTCATAAGCTGAAAACTCACAGCTGCCAATTGAAATACAATTTGTAATAAATAATGATGCCAAATATGATGGAGAAAACATTTAAAATTCTTAACTCAAATTGTAATTTAATTGTCATATTGGAGGTGTCAACTTATGGTCATCGATATGCCATTAGAAATTAATAGTGTCCGAACGAGTATTCGGCTTTGGAGTTGGAGTGCATTTACCGACAAAATTCCTTAATTTCGAGTGTAAATACAAGAATTTGTATTAAATTTGTTAAATGTTTGAGTAAAAATTAGCTTTTTTTTGAAAGTTAATCATGTTTAAATATTTTTTGATTTAAAAAAATGTCGTTGTCAAAATAAACCGAGATTCACTTTTTTCAAATTAAATAAAAATAAAAAGTTCGGTTTCGTCTACGGTTTCCGAACACTAAAAATTTGGCTAAAGTTCGGCTGACACTTTAAATTAACTTTTACACACAAAAAAAAAACATTGTCAAATCAACTATTATTTCATTCATTTGAATTAACATCTTATTTTTATACAAACATTTTTAAATTAAGTTTGAGTCTCATAAACAACTACAAATATTTACAGCAGAATATCTCTGAGTGTAATACTATTAATTTAATATTGTTTTGAGGATTTTCCCTCGTTTCCCTCCTCTTTCCATCGTGTTCCCTTCTGAAAATTTTGGAAAATCTATTTATACCCTTATTCGCGCTAGGCATTCAAATTGACGCCGCCAAACTAAACTATGCTAAGTCGACTTAGCACATTTTAGTGTTTTTTATTTTTTTAAATTCTACGTTCTCTAACTTAAATACTGTCAAAATGTCGTACTAATCGTCCAATCCACTCAAAAGTTATAAGCAAAAACTTAGCAAACTAACGATGACCTAAAAAAAAGTTCCGTACCCAAATGTAGTAAGCCACTCTGGGCCCGCTATATTTACAATATGGGTATACATTTTTTTGTTTTTTAAATTACTTCAACTCTGCGTAATTTAGCTAATTTCAGATATGTTTCCAAACAAAAAAATAATAATTTTGATTTCTTTTTTACCCTTAAACGTGAGCTTGGGCCGCTATAAAAAAAAACGTCTCAGTTATTTTTTACAAGTTTAATATAATTTTTATTAAAAACAAAAAATTATGATTTAATTGTGCAATGAATATGAAAATTATTCAAGTTTGAGGTCATACTCTATATTTCTTTATTAGGATATTGTGCTAACAAATAATCTATAGAGTTCTTGTTTTCAAATTTATTAATTGACCACTTTCAGGAATGTGTTGATAGAATTTTCTAGGTTACCCATCATCAGAACAAGTTTTGAAAGAAGTGACAATCCCATGCAAAACATCAAATATTCATATAAACTAGTTTTCTCACTAAATGAGAAATATATATGAGCTCGAAGTTAAAGATTGTCACCATTAAAAAAAAAAAATATAGTCGGCCATAGCTAAAATTGACATATACTACTTAAGAATGGACAAAAAATGTGTCAAGTAGTCGTCTAACAAGGAGAGCATACCATCTAACGGGTAAGGCTGCCTCAGGGCAGTCTTCATAAAATTTACCACAAATGCGTCAAATGAGCGTTTTATACTTAGAAATTAATATATTCCCATAGAAAACTAAATTTGCAAAATATTTTGCGAAGAAATTTTTCGTATGCCGTTCACGGTTTGGAAGCCAGAAGGCTTCAAAATCAAAATTTCGTAAAATTTCAATAACTAATTATTTTTAAAAAAATATAGTTTTAAAAAATCTAAAAAACTAAAAACTCTTTATAATAAAATATAAGTAAGATTGAAGATTTATCTTTAATAATAAGTCCTTCCTTTAATCAAAGGACTCAAAGGATTTATCAGAATTCCTCTAAAGAACATCGTCTTAACTTATAAACTAATAGACAAATTTTTATGAAATTTTACAGAAAGAAGACATTAAGTATTAATATCAAAGCGTTGAAGTTTGAACAATATAAATTAAAGTTTAGATACTTTTGCGCTTTTTCCAAAAAGCGAAAATCGCGACATTATCTTAAATAGGAGCAGAATAAAAATAGTTTTTCGAGTGTGGTTATATCTTGGTAAAAGAAACAACTTTTGTTTAAAACTTCTCTGTTATATGCTTTAGTTTCCTAAATGCACCCTAAAATATTTTGGCTCATATCGCCTAAATAAGGCAACGATAAACAATTTTGCACAAGCAGATGGTATGAATTTCATTGGGAAACATCGTTTGCCAGTTAGAGGATTAAATTATAATAAAACTTTGAAAGACTCAAAGTTCTATCTCATACAGTTTCCGAGATATTGCATATAAACTATGAGCACTTCTCCTGCAAAACTCACTTTTTCAGACCTAGCATAATTTAGTTTGGAGGCGTCGAAATATCAAAATTTTCGAGTTATTAAAAAAACAGCTAAATCAAAACTGAAATAAAAAAATAAATTTGAATTAAATTCAAAATAATTCTACCAGCGTTTGTTAAGTGGTATATATATATATATATATACTTTAACCAGCCACAGGATAGATCCCTTGAGTATAATTGACATTACAGGTTGTTAGTACTCGTATAATAGAAATTTCAAATATTTTTCTTATTTTTCCCCGTTCATTTGTTAAATTTATTCATTCTTTTTGCATACCAACTAATTTTTGCTTTTAAATTTATAATATCCTGTTAAGGAAATAAAAATATAAAAATCGATTTCAATTTATATTTCGCAAGCTTAAAATAAACAATGTGTGCAACAGTAAAATGTAACCAAAAAAAATAAATAAATCAATAATTCCCTAAAGGCTTTAATATTACATCTCTGCACAGTGGTAAAATACGGTCATAACTCTATAAATTCGTTGTTTGTTAATTTAAATAACTGGAATTTGGTACATGATTAAAGGATTTACTTTCTTATATGTCACCTTACTTAACTTGGTTGCAATAAACACAGGGCATGACATTTGGATATAAAATGCATTAAAGATGTACTTAACTGTTTTACAATTTGCCTGGCATTTAGGCAAACTATTTAGAAATATTGCCTAATGCCTGATTTCAAAAATTATCAAATTCGTTCAATGCATTCAGAAGTTATGTATAAAAATATGAACTTTTTTAGATTTCCATACATTTTCTGTAAAACTTTCATTATTTGGACCTAGTCATAAAAATAATATGCCGTTTTTTGGGTAAAATTTACTCGCTAATGCCCGTAATTTCAAGCAATAGGTACCTACCGGTGCTTAGATATCTACCGTATACACGAACAAAATCGGGTAGGTATCTAAGCACCGGTAGGTAAATATTGCTTGAAATTACGGGCATAAGTCGGAAAAAGATACTAAAATAGTTCTGGGGTTGCAAGATTTTTTTTTATAGAGTTGCCACATTTTTTTTTTTTTTTTTGCAACGCCAAACAAAGGTAAGTTGCATTTTTGATCTAATCTCATCATGTTCACCTTAGAAAGGAAATAATTTTCTGAAAATGTTTTAAAACCAAATAAATTTTCACATTTGCATATGAGGAGCTGCAAAACGTACTTTTTACCTCAATTAAAATTTGTGGGAAATTGAGGATTAAGTTTTTCATCCCCTTATAAAACAGCATGAACCTGGAAATAGCAAGAAGTTTATAGCTTATCATAAAATGCATCAAACCACAATAAGTCATCACAAAAAATGTTAAGCGTGTATGAGATCAAAAGACTTTTATATGTGAAAAAGTACGTTTTGATAAAAAAAGTGAAAAAGTACGTTTTGTTAAAAAATAAGGAAAAAAGAACGTTTTGGTGTGCGATTTTTTTTAACGGTAATATTTTGACAGGATATCTTACATCATCCAAAAATACACCAATTTGCTCACAAGAAGTTATAGACACAAAAAGACATTACAAAAATATTTTCATAAGCAATACTTGATTTTGTGAAGACAAAATGAGAAATAAAGGTTTTATGTTATTACAATTTACTGTAACTTTGGTTTTTTTAACACTACGATGCCAGTTTTTACTGCAAATTTCAAAATATAATAAAATTTAATTTAAATTAAAACCAAAATATTTATTTAAATTCAGTATAGATATTTTTTAATACAAAAACTAGTTTGAATAAGTTTATTAATTAATTAGACGTGTGTTCCAAAATCATCTTCAAGGCAGCTACATTCATTATTTTTGTCCATTTTATCCCCTGCATTTTCATTTTGTACCAAACTAATGTGTTGTTTTCAGTCCAGTCATTGACAAACTGCTTTTTTAAAAGATTTTCTACATCTTTTCTCTTGTCGGCGTTAATCCAACGGACTGTACTGCCATTTTTTAAAACATTTTTATAAAACATTTGGAATAAGTTTTAGAATATTCTTCTACTGTAGTTATAACAGCATGTTTTCTCAGATTTTTATCAACACGACCAAAAACTCTATCAGCTGGTAAACAACTATGTCCTCTAACTGGGAATGTTATTGTTATATCTTATATTATCTCTTATGTTACATCTTCTATTATATCTTAAAGAAATAAGTGATAATGACTATAAAAAAGTACGTTTTGATATCAAAAAAGTAAAAAAGTACGTTTTGTTATGCACCAATATTTTTAAAGTCCATTTTCTTGTTGAAAAAAAAAAATACGCTAATAAGATTTTTTTCTAGTAGATTTCAACCCAACTAATACAAAAGTAACAAAAAATTAATTTCTCAAAAAATGTGAAAAAGTACGTTTTGGTATGCGGCTCCTCATATGTATTGTCTTATTACATGGACGGATTTTGATAAAATTTTATTTCAAATATCTAGTGATGCGAAGAAATATTTAGCCCAAAAATTCGAAATGTATAAAGTACATTTTATGTGTATTTTCTGGTACTTTTGTGATTCCTTTACCAATAATTAATTTGCAATACATGAAGTCACCAAAATGCTTTCAGTTTAATAAATGGTAAAAAAAAAGTATTATCAAATAATGTAAAGCATCAAGCACCAAAAATTCCCAGGAATTTACTGCAGCTTACTAAAATTTGCTAGTTTTACGTTTTTTATTTCTAAAAAACACAATTTATAGGCTTACATAAATCATGGAAATACGTAGTCGATATACATAAAATTGCCAAGAAATGATTAAAATCAAAACTAGACTCAAAAAAAAAGTTCGTAAAGGCAGCAAAAAATGTTGCTGAGTCAGCAAAATTTTAGTCAGAGGGGTGCTTGCAAAATAATTGCTAATCTCAGCAAAATCGTTTGCTGAAAATCAGCGAGCTGACTTTTAGCAACAAAATTAGTAGATTCAGCAAAAGTTTTACTAACACTTAGTGGATTAGAAATTAAAAAACCCTTGCTAAAAATTAATAAAATTTTTGCTAAATATTAGTAGACTGAAAAAAACTCAAAAAAATTGTAGAAAAATTGTACTTTAGTTAATTCATTTGCTGAAAATCATAAAACAAATTTTTGTGATTCTTTAAAAAAAAAATACAATACGTTACAAAATATAAAAATGTTCAGGCTCCCACATTGACGACATGAATCAATGTAGGAATAATTATATATAACACAAACAAAATTATCTTTCAACTAGTCACATCAATGATTGTCTTAATGATGCTATATTTTAAATAAACGTAAATGCGACAGATAATTATAGAAACGAAACGAAAAATAACAAAATTTGACATAAACAACCATTTTTTTTAATAAAAAAAAGAACCATAAAAATCTACCTAAAATGTGTGTCTTTGTCTTTCTCTTTAGTTGGTATACATGTCTGCATATTTGTTTGAAATTTTACAATACTGGATTATTAATCTCTACAAACATTTAGTTTAGATATACACTTTTATTCTTTATTAAATTTAAATATATTATTTTGTCTTTTATTTAAATAATAGACAATTACTTTCACAAGTCGGTGACAACACAAAGTTTAAGTTGTATTAATCCGTAATTTTGTTTTATGTATGAAAAGCAGATACAAATGGTTGGTTTTTTTTTAAACGTCTTACAAGAGTTGTTCTTTTTAGGATCAGTTTCTTCGTCATCTAATTCATTCTGCGTATATCTTTCAACCTATTAATGTGCTTATCAGCACAATTTTTTTAGCAAAATAAATTAGTAAAACCTTAGTAAAATATTAGTAAAGCATTAGTTCAAAACAGTTAAGTGCTGAATAAGTATAACTAAAATTTTAGCTGAAAACATAATTAATGCTTGCTTTAAAAACTAATGCTTGCTTTACAAAACTTATTTTTTTGAGTGTAATTTGATATGGAAATAATTTTATAAAAAACTTAAATTAAAAGGATTCCCATATCCTACACTCATAGAAATACCCCTGTGAAACTAGCAAAAAAAAGCTACTAAATTTAGTTACAAATAAGCTTAAAGAAAAAAACTGCTAATATTAGCAGATACGAATTTTATAAGTAATATAAGAATAGCAAAAATAAATCTGTTGAATTTACAAATATTTAGTTTTATTTGAGCTAAATTTTAGTTAATTGAAAGTAACATAGTAATCTACTAAAATCAGTAAACACATTTCCTGAATATTACTAGGCAAAAAAATTCTTAAAAATGTGAAATTTTTAGTTTTTTTTAACAGTCTATTTTGCTAAAATCATTTTTTTGCAAAAATTTTGTTTTTAGATTTTAGCAAACTGTTATTTGCATTCTATTAAATTTAAGGTAAATATTGGAAAAATTTTGTTAGTATTACAGTTTTTGTTTACTATTTTGAGTCTACTAATATTGAGTAAAATAAAGAAATATAGAGTATGGCCTCGAACTTGAATAATTTTCATTTTCATTGCACAGTTAAAGGTCGAAAAACACAATTTTTATTTTTAATAAAAATTATATCAAACTAGATTTTACTAATTTTATAGAGTAAAATGATATTTTCAATTTAATATTTAAATTTCACATCAAAAATAACTAAAATTTTGTAAAGTTAACAGATTTATTTTTGCTGTTCTTATTTTATTAATATTTATCTAAAAATCTGCTAAATTTAGCAGTTTTTTCTGCAAGGTCTTTTTTAACTAATGTTTAGTAGCTTCTTGTGATATTTTTAAAGGCACTAGTAAAAAGGTTTAGATATGACCAGATATGACCGTATATAATTAGATCCAAGACTTGAGTCTATTCAATTGTATCAGAGTTCTGATATATTGATATATCAACCTTCATATATAAAAATTTATCATTTCAGATATGTTTATATATAAATATATATACGGTTATAAATGAATATATATGGAGTTATATAAAAATATATATGGATAGACTCAAATTTCTGATATATATCATTAGGGTGGGGCGATTAGTATGGAAGTAAAAAAATCTTAATGGGCGTTCGCGTTTCTGATTCTTGGGATTTTACTGAGCAAAAAAGTCCACTAGACCATACGTCTACGGTGAAAATCGAGCTTCCAGATTTTGACTTTACGGCAAAAAAGCCCTATTTTGAAATTAAAAATTAACCCCTTAAACCCCACCCACAAATATGATTGATGCCGTAATTTGATAGAGAATCTTCCAAAGAAGAGATTGATACCATAATCTTGGATAAGCTCCTCCTACTTCCTGAGATATGTCAATCTCGGTCATTGTTACTTTCCCCAAATACGGCTAAAAATGCCCACTTTTCAAATTAAAAATTAACCCGTTAAACGCGGGCTAGGATGATGTTTTATGCATTAATCTGCTAGAGAATCTTTCAAAGAAGAGATTGATACCATGATCTTGGATAAGCTCCTCCTACTTCCTGAGATATGTCCATCCCACACATTGTTACTTTCACAAAATACGGCCAAAAAGTCAAAATCTGGAAGCTCGATTTTCACCGTAGACGTATGGACTTTTTGATCAGTACAATCCCAAGAATCAGAAACGCGAAGAAATATCGAAACTTTTTGACACTGGAACTTATTTCTATGAGTGCACTTTATTTTCATAGTTTGAAAATTAATTTTTTTAATTAGGAAATCGATATAAAAAAGTTCCACCTTTAATGTATCATAAAATTTAATATAGCCCACTACTAACAGTAACAAAGGTGGCTGATTCTTTTTATGAGGAATGTCAGTTTTCGTTTAGCATTAAATTTTTGAAAAAAAAAAAAAATCAAAAAAAAAAGTGTTTTTACTTTTGGCCACATTTTACCATTGTGCTTTGTTAGAAATATATATAAGGAAATCTTAACAGTAAATGTGGTTGTTACAGATTTTACAAAAAAAAAAAAACTACTCACGTTAATGAGTTTAACTAACAAAATCTACTCAAAATACAGAGAAACACTCCAATAATTCGAATACATTCGTTTAAGACTCTTATACTCTATTAAAATAAATGAGCTAAACTCATTTCAACAAAATCTTTCTCTTCAAAAATTAAGAGCACTCAAAAAGACATGCGCTTTTTGTTATAAAATCTCTGTTAAAATTATTTTTTAGATTTTTTGTTTTAAATTTTATTTAAAGAGATGTTTTTCATTTTTGTTTTTTAAATATTGGTTTGTCCAATTTATTTTATTGAACCATACGAGGCGGAGACTTTCAATTCATTTCCCGTTTCCGTAAACATTAAACAAAAGTAAATATACATGTGTGTGTGTGCGTTAAAGCACTTGTATGTTTAGAGAGTGTAAGTGTGTGAAAGCAGTACATGATACACTCGTATCACAAAATATATCTCACCAAGGCATTGACATTGCTTAACTGTGGCTGATGTGAGCCACAAAAAAAATTACAAAAAAAAACCGAAATTGTGTCAAATTACAGTCTCACTTAAGATATATAGTATTTCATTCTTTTTTTATGCAAAATGTAACCGGCTTTATTATGTAATTCTTAAATGATTTTGTAGAGGACATTGCAAAAATAAAACGGCAAAGAATTGAAACAAATTAAAATAATTATACTTTTAAAACAAAAAATTACTGAAGAAAAACGAAATAGCAATAAAATGTTTAAGACAAATTTAAACTTCAGTAGTTTTATATTAACACTTTTAACATATTATTAGCGTTCGACCGAAGGCACTTTTTTGTGGTGCGGAAACCGATGCCGAACATTGCCTAAATTTACAATAATCGGCAATTTTTGTATAAAAAATACAAAAATTGTTTCTTCGGCCTTTAGAATATTATCTCAAGTCCAAAATCTAATATGATATTGGACTTCCGGTAATATTTGTTGCTTTTTAAAAAGTTTGATAATTTTCATGATAGACAATACAATTGTTTAATAGGCATCACCCTAATCTTTAGTTGACCGCAAAACGAAACAATAATTGGCTTAACTCAAACCGAGACATTACATACAACAAAGTTTATTTTAGCTGGACACTGGACAAGCATAAAAAGCTGGACAATTCAGCCGAATCCGAACCGTCTGGCAACCCTACTTACAACATTTAAAAATTTCAAGTTGGCAATCAGGGGGTCTCAAAAATAAACCGAATTTTTCTAAAAGTATCTTTGACATTTAATATACAATTTTCTGTATTTCTTTAGAAAAAATTCTTTAAAAATAGAACCCACCCATTTTAACCCAATTTCAGTGTTTCTTTAGTAAGAGTGTGTTGTGTGTAGTAGGGATTGATATTTAAAAATCCCGTTATTTCGGGATTTTTTAAAATCCTGGGTTTTTTTGCAATTCCAATATTTGTTTTTGTTAACCAAAAAATTCGGTTGGCAACAAATTCGATTGTCAGCACGAATCTGTTATCTCACTGTACCTTTCCCAGAGGAGTTTCGGTAATACTGATGGTAAATTAATATATGATAATCATATATTAGTTTCCGAAAAATCCGGAATTTACTAAATCCCAAGATTTCGTGATTCGTGATTATCTAAATCCCCGAATTTCGGGATTCGGGATTTCCCTTTTGGCATCCCTAGTGTGTAAACTCTGATACATTATATTTATTTTTAGGTGTGGTCCAAAGTAATAAAAACTATAAAAGATATTTAAAAACTACACTTAAAAAAGTAAGTTTGTAGAAAAGTTAGTAAAACGTCTTGTAAATCAAGTAATACTATTTTTCAGCAAATTTTTTTCTAAAATTATGTTTTCAGCTAAAATTTTAGTTAAACTTATCCAGTACTTAACTGTTTTGAACAAATGTTTTACTAACATTTTACTAATGTTTTACTAATTTATTTTGCTAAAAAAAATTGTGCTGATAAGCACATTAAAAGTGTGGACGACTACCAGATTGAAAGATATACGCAGAATGAAGTAGATGTCGCGGCTTGACCAGATGTAGTAGAGACGACGAGAATGATACTAAAAAGTACAACTCTTGTAAGAAATATAAAAAAACAACCATGGTAGATTTTTGCTTCTGTTGTTCATATATAAAACAAAATTGTGGATAAAAACAACTTAAATTTTGCTTTGTCACCGGCTTGTGAAAGTAATTGTCTAATTAAATAAAAGACAAAATAAAATATTTAAATTTAATAAAGATTAAATGTGTATTCGTAAACTAAATGTTAATAGAGATTTATAATCTAGTATGGTCAAATTGCAAACAAATATACAGACAGGTAGATATACTAAACGAAAGAAAAAGACACAGAACTTAGGCAGATTTTTGTGTTTCCTTTTTCTTATTGCAAACAAAGGGTTGTATATTGGATTAACTCATGTCGTCAATTTGAGAGTATGAACATTTTTATATTTTGTAACTTATTGCAGGAAATACATTAATAAGTATAATATTTCTAAAAATTTTTTGATTTCTTATTAACTAAGTGTTAGCAAAGCTTTTGCTGAATCCACTAATTTGGATTTTGCTGGCATTACCATTTTTTGTGCAAGCACACTCCTGACTAAAATTTTACTGACTCGGCAAAATTTTTTGCTGACTTTACTAACTTTTTTTTAGTGTAGGTAGATATATTTAGATAAAAAAGAGTACAAGACCATTAAAATAAGCAACCATCCATTAAAATCGGCACAATAGTTTTTAAAAGAAATCATTTTAAATATCGACATGTAGAAACAACATTTTTCGTGTTTTATTTTTTGTTGATTTTTTAAACATTTTGTTTTAATTTCTATATTTTTCTTAAAATACGTGTCAAATATTTTTTTGGAAATAAGAATACGTCTGCCAAATTTCAAAGCAAACAAAAATCTTAATGGAAAAAATCGTTCGGTTTGATATGGAATGCCACATTATTATGATATTTATTCATTACTCATATTGCCGCCTTAAATTTAAAATCAATTACATAAATTAATATTATTATAGACAAAACAATAACACGTAAATCCGTTGATACAAATCGATACCATGACAAAAAAAATTACTTAATTCACTGATTAATAAACATTATTCTCATTTATTATTTAAAAAAAAAAAAAACTGTATTACAACAGACACGTACTACATGGCGTATGATTTATTTTATTTCAACTTCAACATAAATTCATATTAAAACAGAAAACAACTGCAAAAATGAAACACAACACAAAAAATCAATAATTATAACAGTAAAATATGATTTAATATTACGCAGAGAAAAAAAAAACACAATTTCAGGTCAAAGTCAAGGGAAAATAGTTACATTAATAAAGGAAACGGCACATGGTACGTTAAGATGTTGTTTATTAGTTAAGGAAAATGATAAAGAAAATGATTTAAAAGTTGGTTTATTAGGGTGGTTGTTTAAATGAATTTTGTCGAAAGTTGTTCTACGTGGTCTTAAAAAGTTAATGGTGAAAGATTGAGCGTAATCGCACAACTCTGAACCGTGTGGCGCTTTTGGTTAAAAGTTTAAAGATTTTGGTCAAAATGTTCAAAATTTAAAAAAAGAAAATTAAATTAAAAAATTTATGAATTGTACCAATTTAAAACTATTTTTGTTTTTCATTTGCCAATAGATACACTCTGATAAACAATAAGAAGATTGTTGTTAACACATTCTAACTTGTTATCAAAAAAAATGTAGAAATTTGAGGTGTTTTTCAAAACCCAATATTTTATTTTTATTAAATTTTTTTAAACAAATGTGACAATCCTGATAATCTTTAACTTCAAGCTCAAATATTAGTTCTCTGTTAGTGAGAAAACTAGTTTATATGAATGTTTGATGTTTGCATACGATTGTCACTTTTTCAAAACGTGTTCTGATGATGGGAAACTAGAAAATTTCCGAAATAGATCTATCAACACGTTCCTGAAAGTGGTCAATTAATAAATTTAAAAAGAAAAACTCTATAGATTATTTGTTAGGACAATATCCTAATAAAGAAATATAGAGTATGGCCTCAAACTTGAATAATTTTCATTTTCATTGCGCAATTAAAGGTCGAAAAAACATAATTTTTATTTTTAATCAAAATTATATCAAACTTGAAAGACATAGCACGGTCTTGTTTACTACCCCTTTACATTTTGTTTTTGCTTTTAAACAAAACAAATGTGAAAATAAAAAGTAGAAAAAAAACAGACAACGTGTATTGAATATCTACTAAAGGTAGACCTTGCACATAACAAACAAGTTTTCAATTTATTTTCCATCAATGGTGATAATCTTTAACTTCGAGCTCATATATAAGCTCTCATTTAGTGAGAAAACTAGTTTATATGAATGTTTGATGTTTTGCATGGGATTGTCACTTCTTTCAAAACGTGTTCTGATGATGGGAACCTAGAAAATTCCCGAAATAGATCTATCAAAACATTCCTGAGAGTGGTCAATTAATAAATTTGAAAACAAAAGCTCTATAGATTATTTGTTAGGACAATATCCTAATAAAGCAATATAGAGTATGGCCTCGAACTTGAATAATTTTCATTTTCATTGCAAAATGCAATATATAATTTTTTTCTTTTCTTATTTTTACAGATATAACTTTATTCACTTAGCGTGTGGAACGATTTGAAATATGCGAATTTCAAGAAAATGTGGTTTGTGGTAAAAAATTTCTACATGGAGTGGAAAGTCCATGGCCCAACAATGAAAAACCAGTGTTTATTCGTAATATCTGTTAAGTGAAATGTACTTCTTCCAACGATCCACTCAAATTTCGATATCTCGATATTTTATTCTACAACGTAATCTCCGTTAAGTGAAATGCCCTTCTTCCAACAATCCTCTAACATCTCGCTACCCTTGGAAAAAAATATGATTTGTCAAACTCTTCAAAATAGGCTTCCGTCTCTGATATGACTTCTTAATTTTTCTGAAGCCTAAGCAGATGAATGCACAAGTGCATTGTCATGATTGTACAACATTTTTTAAATTCCTCTTAGTTTAAATGATCTTATATTTATTTATTAATTATTTATTTCCAATATTTCGTCTCCACATTGGGTGAATTCTTCAGGGGGCAAATTGTAATAATTGTTCCCTGAAGAAGTCACCCAAGGTGAAGACGAAATATTGGAAATAAATAATTAATAAATAAATAATCTTAAAGCTCGTTAAACCTAATAAGATTTAATAAAAAAAGAACAAACAAAACTTAACATTTAAAAACAAAAACAATATTTTTTTCTTATTTAATTGGTGTAGTTTTTTCTTAATTTTTTCATTCAATCTGTCCAATAACTCAACATAGTTCTTGGCAGTAATTGTGTTTCCTTTCTCCAAGTAATCAATAAATATTATACCACATACAGCCCAAAAAACACTGGGGATTACCTTTTCAGCCGATTGTTGAGTCTTTGGGCGCTTTGGTCGGCTTTCGCAAGCTTGTAACCACTCCGCAGACAGTCTTTTTGACTCCAAAGCATACTTTGTTTTTGCTCAACTGTTAAAACTTCAAAAAACTTTTTTATATTATAATGATTAGGTAATATATGCCGAACTCGCTCTGTTGATATCTTTATGATGCCAGCAATCTCACTCACTTTAATATTTCGATCACACAATAGAACCTGATGCACTTTTATTACGCTTCTTCGGTAACACCCTCACGAACTGCATTACTTGTGCTCTTACGACCACGTTTAACCTTTGACTATGACGGTGAAGATTCACCATAATGTTTATCAATCCATTCTTTGGTTTGGGCAGTATTTTTTCCACCCCAAACACAGTGTTTTATCAAAACACGAAACTCTTGGAATTCATTTTTTCTCGAACTCTTAAAGAAGCATCATTTTTATAACGGTAAATTTTTACATAATTTTTCTAAGAGTTGGTCTCACTTAATAAACAAAAAATATTGGAACTTGTCATGCCATCTCCATGTGAGGCCAAAATATTAAATTATGAAATTAAAAATTACGTGGACATCATTAACCCTTAAATATATGGGGTCAAAACTGGACAAAACTATTAATTTCGGCCTATATACTGAAATAGATTTCGATAAGAAACTTTATGAAATAAAATATTTAATTTGAAATTATGTATTTGTTGAAACTATGACTTTACAGTCATAAAATATTATTTAGCTTAGAAATAATTACCCTGAAGTCAATAAAGTGGTATTCTGAAATATTTTTTAAACCCATATCGAATGTTAACTAGAAAGAGAATATTATTTTAAAAAAAGATAAATTTATTTAATAATGACTAACTTTTAAACATAAAATACAATTTTAATAATTAAATGCCTTTAAATTAAAATTTTTCAAAAATTAACCCTTTTCTGCATGGAATTCTAGATTTCTCAATCAAATAAGTATCTGTTCAATTAAACAAATAATATTATAATATATAATCAGTAAAGGGGTAATTTATGAAACAAAATAAATTTAAAGGCTTCTGATTATTTAAGTTATATGTATGTTTAATTTCTTCATTGTTTCGTAGTAAAATAATATTATATTTCTAGTCACCATTCGATAGGGTTTAACAAAATACTTCAGAATGGCACTTTTTTTTAGTTCAGAGAAACTTGGCTTTACTATGAAGTTATGACTGGGAAGTCATAGTCTCTAGAAATACAAAATTTGAATTTAAATATTTCATTTCATAAGTTTTTTTTATCGAAATCTTTTTCAGTATAAAGCTTTAAATTAATGGTTTTGGCCAGTTTTTACCCCAGCTGTTTAATGCTTAATGATGTCAAAGTAATTTTTAATTTCATAATTTAATATTTACGACCCAAAGAAACAATATAACATCAAAATTAAGTAAATTTAAGCCCTTGCGTTTTTTTTTTAGAATTAAAATTAATAAATTTGTTACCAAAAACCAAACTTTCTTGAAATCCACTAATTTAAAATCGTTCCATAAACTAAGTGAATAAAGGTACGAGGGCGGATCAATAAGTCCGTGCCTTTTCGAACTTCCCTCGTAGTTATATGAAATGCAACACTGCTACCATCAAGTACCACCTGTTAATAGACTACTGTCAAATTTTGAGCTAGTTCGGTCATTTACTTTGCGTTTAACAGCCGCACTGTGTTGCGGCTAGTGGAAAAGTAACTTTTTTCCGATTATTTTTTTCAGTGTTTTTAATGATGCAATTTTGTCACAGACATTCCAAGTAAACAAAAAACACATAAAACTTATTTTTATGTTGGCCCGTTGATTTTTAATTGATTTTAGAAGTCTAATATACAAAATTTTCACGAAAAGAGGGGATTTCAGGGCTGTATTCAAAATGATCTCATTTGATTTTGGTGACAGATATTTTGATTTTGAAAAAAAATCTGGCTTCGGACAAGTATCTTCTGTAAAAAAAAGGAATGTTGTTTGAGACATTTTCATATGCACCTTTTTTAGAGCGAAAACCCGACTAAAGGTCCATTTTTCCTTTAAATTTGGGTTAGGTAAGCAATATCTAAAAAGTCCCAGAGAGTCCCAGTTCCAAACCACTACAGAAATGTTACATAATTTGTTTTCAACGAACTGTGAAAAAATCAGCTGCCGATACCAGCCCTCCTGGGAGTTATAGCGATTTTAGTATATCACTCTCAGTATTTATTCCATAGAAATAGAACGGAAATTCTCGGAATCATTTATTTTTTATTCTACATCTATTCTAGCACTCCACAGAAATGAGCATAACTCTCTTAATTGACTTCAAACCGGTATTAAATTAAAGCTTTTATTGTCACCTTTCAAATAAGAAATGAAATAGATTTTGGTTTTATATAAAATTTCAGAGTTTTTCAACAAATATCGAAAAATCATGAAAATTTGACGTTTATAATTCTTGTTCGGACCACCCTATAGTTTATTTAAAAAACTAATCATAGGGTATTTATCAGAAATAAAAGAACAATTAAAATAAATTTTTTTTGTAAATTTTTCGAAAAATTTTTTTTTTTTTTTGATTTTGTTGAAAATTTGACCCAACAATTTTTTTCGGTGTACATTTTTTTCACTCATTCTGTTTGGGATTTATTCTGACCAATCTGTAGAAGTTTCTCATCGATACAATTAAAATTACAGTTTAGGCAATATGATTTCCAAAAACTTCCGGTTTCGCAACACTGTGAGCCGTTCAAAAAATACAACCTTGTGGATTTTTTTAAAAATGGAAAAAAGTGAGTGCTCATTAAACATTATTTTTTGCGAAAAAAAAACGCCACTCAAACCAAGCAAAAGCTTGATAAATGCTATGGAGACTCTGCACCATCGATTTCAATGGTAAAAAAGTGGTTTACTGACTTTCGTTGTGGTCGCACACGTACAAATGACACTGAACGTGCTGGATGGCCAATTGAGATCAATACACCCGAAAATGTCAAAAAAATCAACGATATGGTGTTGGCCGATCGAAGAGTAAAAGTGCATAAGATTGTTGATGCAATAGGCATTTCATATGGCAGTATGGTTTCGATTTTAAATGATCAGTTGGGTTTAAGAGAGCTGTTTGCAAGATGGGTGCCGCGTTTGCTCTCAATTGACCATAAACGCAATCGTGTGACAACTTCAACGGATAGTTTGGAGTGGTTTAACAGCAATTCGAATGAGTTTTTTGCGGCGTTTTGTAAAGGTGGATGTAGCATGGATCCATTACAACACTGCGGATACCAAGCAGCAGTCTAAACAATGGGTTTCTCCGGGTGAACCGGCTCCGAAGAAGGCCAAGGTAAGTTTGTCGGCCAATAAGGTGATAGCAACAGCTTTTTGGGATGCACGCGGGATAATCCACATCGATTACCTTCAAAAGGGAAAACAATAAACGGCCAACTTATTGGACCGATTTAACTTTAAAAAAAAACAATCGACCTAACATGGCCAAGAAAAAAGTTCTTTTCCATCAAGATAATGCACGCGTGCACTCGTGTGCAGTCTCAATGGCAAAATTCCATTAATTCGACTACGAATTGGTACCTCATCAGCCATATTCTCCGGATTTAGCCCCCTGTGACTATTACCTATTTCCAAACCTAAAGAAATGGCTCGGTGGAAAGAGATTTAGCTCCAATGACGAAATTATTGATCAAACAAATGCCTTTTTTATGGACCTCGAAAAATCCTACACACAGAAAAGAATTTTGCTATTTGCCAACTGAAATTCGTTTACTATCACTCAAATTCGGTTATTACGAATTTCAGACAGTTGGCACAACTTGACATTAGTTTTCACAACACAGTTCGGTTAATAAAACAGAATTTTAGTTGCAACACCAAAATGTTCAGAAATCTAATATAAATATTGTTGTGCTAACTGAATTTATAAGTTGTTATCATTAATATACACTTTTCAATTCGGTTGGCACTTTATTTCTCTGTGTGTATTTTTTGGAAGGGATACAAAAATTGTATTGAGCTAAAAGGAGATTATGTTGAAAAATATTTTTTTTTTTTGCAAAAAAAAAAACTGTGTTTCATTCAAAACGTCACGGACCTTTTGATCCGCACTAGTAAAAATAGATATATTTAAAGACCAATTAATATACATTAAAAAACTGGACAAAAAAATATATTTTGCATTTTTGTTAAAAAAAAATTTAATAAAAATTAATTTTTGAGTTTTAAAAAACACCTTAAATTTATAAGTTTTTTTTTTTGTACCCTTAGGGAAAAAGCTTTATTATATTAATGGAAATCTTCATAAATATGATGAAAAACTTCATTGATTTTCGTCCAATGTATCAGTTCATAACTATGATGAAATTGTTTCATGATAGTGCAAATCTTCATATTTATGAAATGTTTCATAAATATGATGAAGAAGTTTCAAAGTTTTTTTGAAGTGCTTTATATACTCGTATGTTAGGAACATTTCATAATTAGAAGCTTATCAATGACAGTAGTGTATCCAACTCTATTGATTCATTGGAGCATCGTCGGAATGTGGGTTGTGTGACACTTTTCTATCGATATTACCATGGGAGATGCTCATCTGAGATAAGTGAACTTATTCCACGAGCCCGAGTTTTTATTCGTAATACTCGCTTATCTCGTAGAGCACATCCGTTTGTAGTTGATTGTCCTGTGTTTCGCACAACGCATTACAGAGAAAATTCGTTTTTTAGTCGAACGATTCGTATGTGGAACAAACTTCCCGCAGAAGTCTTCCCTGTTACTTACAATTTAGAAAAATTTAAATCAAATATCCACAAACACTACTCCCTCTTTCCTCCTTCCCATACCTTATTTTCCTGATCAATACAATGCACTGCATGAGTAGGGGGCATCCCCTGAGTATTGGTTAAATTAAAAAAAAAAAAAAAAAAAAAAAAAAATTCCCCTTTACATCTTGTTTTTAAATAAAACAAAACATGTGTAAAAATAAAAAGGAGAATAAAAACAAAAAGCGTGTATTGTAGTTCTACCAAAGGTAGAGCTTGCACAAAACGAACAAGTTTTCAATTTATTTTTCCTCAATGGTGGTAGATAAAAATTAACTTCAAGTTTATATATTAGCTCTCATTTATTGGAATAACTAGGTTATATGAATGTTTTAGGTTTGCATGGGGTTTCCACTTCTCTCTAAACTTGTTCTGAAAATGGGAACCTGGAAAATTCCCGAAATAGATCTATAAACACATTCCTGAAAGTGGTCAATTAATATATTTGAAAGCAAAAAAAAATATTAAAAAAATTATATTCAAATTTAAGAACACTTCATATAATATTTAATTGATATTTCAGAATTTCAAATAAGTTCTGGTAGTTTTGAGTTTTAGAAAGTCTAAATAGAAAATGATATTTTCTAAATTTCAAACAAAAAATAAAAATTTCAATAAAAATCTAAAATCTATGTTCACAAAGTTTATGAAACTTTTTATGAATTTATGCAGATTTATGAAACATTTGTTACAATTTCTTATGACATTCTTCATAATATTTATGAAAACTTCATAAATATGAGGAATAATTGATGACAAACGATTTATGAAACAATATTATCAATATGATGAAACTTTTTTCTCCGAGTGTACCAAGTTAGAATGTGTTAACAATATACAATATATATCTATAGGCAATTGAAAAACCAAAATAGTTTTAAATTGGTACAATTCAAAACATTTTAAATTTAATTTTTTTTTTTTTTTAAGTTTTGCACATTTTGACCAAAATCTGTAAATTTTTAAACAATTTTGCTCAAATTCTTAAGACCACGTAGAAAAACTTTCAGGGTTGGGAGTCCCGAAAATCGACAAAATGCATTTGTACAACCACCCTAGTGTTTATACCCACAAGTGCGTATGAATAAATAATTTTTTTTATAAAAAATTTCCTTTAAGGGGTATTACTTTAAAAGTGTTTTGTATAATAGAATGAAAAATTATTTCAAACTTTCTTTGAAATTTATGTAATTGTTTTTTTTTTTTTAATATTTATTATATAGACTTACTGTTTTTTGTAAAGATTTTCTTAATATGATAATTACCTGAAAAGAAAGAAAAGAAAAAAAAATATAATTAGACATTTAATTTTACAAAAATCTTTATAAAGAAACTTAATTTATAGTATAAATAACGAAGACGTATGAGTAATATTTAATAATCATACGCCATGTAGTGCAATCATAAATAAAATTGGCGATTCGTTACTAACAGGGGTATGCTGATGGATGTTTTGGACATGCCATGAAGAATACAAATCTTAGATATAATGTTACATATAAGAAGTGGGATAATATCAGTAAAAAATTTAGTATAGTCGTCCATCAGCGCACAGTGGGATAAATCACAAAATTTGTGGAAATAATTCGGCCATTTGTTAACTTGTGGTCCGATTGCAATGAAATTTGGAACATGCATAAAAGACATAAAATGGAGTTTAAGTTTTGATTTTGAACCTTCCACACCCTTTGGGGGCGGTAAAATGGCTGCCCAAAGTTGGGTACTTTTTTCATAAAAAATTTTGAGTGTTTGCCATTTTTTTGTTTCTCATCCGATTTTCAAAAAATTAACATATTAGTAATCTTCTTGTAAAGATGAACAAAAAACATGCTTTACCTCCAATAGTTTCCGAGATATTCCGATTTGAAAATGTGAAATTCCAAATTTTGTCCGACTCAGGTCCAAAGTTTTCCAAATATCGGGAGAAAATTGGAACCAATTTTCGTTTTAAAATAACGGTTATTTAGCCAATAAAATTCTTGATTGAATAAAAAAAAATTAGGTCAATATCTTGTTTCAGTCAAAAATTACATTAGTTTAAAGTAGAAATTAAAAAAAAAGTAAATTTTGGCGATATTTTCCCCAAAAAGCACCAAACTTTTTATCGCTCCAGACAAATATTTTTCTTCTGAACATATAAAGTATGTATACTTTTCTGGAAGGTCTTTTTATATAAATGCGAGTTGTGGTAAAAAAAGTTTTGATTTGTAAATACTTTTGCCCCCATCCGCTTCCAAAGTTGCCATATTTTTGAGGTAAATATCAACTTTAACTCACAGTTAAAATTTGTGCACGCCTCCAATTGGGTAGTGGAAACTGGTTTTAGATACTCCAACAGATACATAATGTTGTGCGTAAGTCATTTCCAATCCCCGCTTTAAATGACGACATGGCAGCAAAAAACGAAAAAAATCCCATTTTTGGAAATTTTTTTTTATTTGTAGGAATTGTGGGATTGTTTTCAGAAAATCATAATTTCTGAAATTTGTTTCGATTTGTTGACCCTAAAGTCTAGTTAAATCCAAAAAATCATTCGATTATGTCTATTAATAAATATTTTATTGAATAGTGAAAACTTTCATTTAAGCAAAAACTGAAATTTTTACCTTTATATTTGGATTACCCAAGTTTTTGTTTTACCAAGATGGCTAACTTCAACCTTTTTTAAAAAATCGCAATCTACAGGTATTTTTCTTTTCAACGATACCAAACACTGGTATGTTATGTTCATAACTGCTAAACAGAAAATCTTCAAAAGTTAGCCCTTATTCATATATTTCTTCTAATGTGTCCTCGTATTCACATCTTACATAATTGGGTCAGGTAAAAAGAGTTTTATGATGTTCTTCATTAATGAAAAAAAAAGACAAGCAAATTAGGTTGTTTCTTTATTTAATACAAAATAATCGGACACATCATTATTTATATCTAACAGATAAAGCAAATCTTTTAATTCTTCATTATTTACAGATGACAATGTGTTATAAGAAATCCATCGTTTTCTCATTGACGACAGGACGGGATCGGAAGACAGTAATAGGTTATTGGAAATATCTTCGTTCTGTGATTGCCTTGAACATTTTCTAGAACTGAACAATTGGGCATGTTTGAAATCTCGATTCCTTGCTTCCTGAGCTTCTTCTGTTAGTTCACCTATAGGAGGAATGTTTGATTCAATGATGATTTTTCCATGGCACAATACCTTATGAACTGTGGGTGTCATTTCTTTCCAGGGATATAATGATAATAGAAGTTTTGTAATTTCGTCGGTATATACTCCAAATTTGAGGAATTTAGTTTATGTTTTCTATTAATTGCCATTAACATGATGTTGATCTTTCGAAGCAACTCCTTGTCAATTCCTGTTATTATTGAAGTAATTTCAAAATCTCTAAAAAACCTTCTTGCTGTATTGCCATCGTTTGTACTTCCACAACTAGCAAGTGGTTTATCTATGTTTAAGCCTGTCTGCCTTTTAAAGTCTTCTTGTATCCTCCTTTTTTCATCTGCCCTCATTTTTGACATTTCTTCGTTGTTTCTTACTGATTTTGTTTCATTTTCTGCTATGCTTTTACTTTAAATCATATGCTATGTGTAAGAAGTGTTCCATGAACCGAATGCGGGCATATGCCAAAACCCAATACTTTTTTATTAATAGTCCTTTCTTTGGAAACATTTGAAAACTGTAATTTCTTTAACATTTCCTTAAACGTGTCAGAAACTTCTGTATTTGAATGCGTAGAAAGAGTAATCGATGTTCTTTTTTTTTAGAATTTGCACACAAATCATTATAAGGCTTACAGGGTGCACCAACAGCAGAAAAATTTATCTCCAGGCTATCATTCATCCACTTATAAAATTTTGTTTTAAATTTCAGAATAGAGCCGGAAACGGACTGCATTTTTTTTATCAAATAATTTAATAAAATTGTCAATTTTAGATATTTCTGCAGTGTCCAATTTAGTGTGATGTGAAGATTCAATTGATGCAACTACAACGTTAACCTTTTCAAATCTCTGTAGTTTTGAGTTGTCCCACAAAGTTAAACACAATGCTTCATGATTTACTGTTATTACCATGATTGAGGAGTTTTTTATGAACTTAAAACTAAACCTATTCATATTTATATACAAATATTAGGTACAAATATTAGCTATCATAACCCAGGTAACTGGGTCTTCAAATACTAAGGCCCATAAAATATAAAAAGAGAGGGTATATTTAAAATAGCAATCATAAAACACGTATCTTTGTGGGCCCACAAAACCTTTAATATCATTAATGAAGAACATCATAAAACCCTGTTTACCTGTCCCAATTATGTAAGATGTGAATACGAGGACACATTAGAAGAAATATATGAATAAGGGCTAACATTTGAAGATTTTCTGTTTAGAAGTTATGAACATAACATACCAGTGTTTGGTATCGTTGAAAAGAAAATTACCTGTAGATTGCAATTTTTTTAAAAAAGGTTGAATTTAGCCATCTTGGTAAAACAAAAACTTGGGTAATCCAAATATGAAGGTAAAAATTTCAGTTTTTGCTTAAATGAAAATTTTCACTATTCAATAAAATATTTATTAATAGACATAATCGAATGATTTTTTGGATTTAACTAGACTTTAAGGTCAACAAATCGGAACAAATGTCAGAATTTATGATTTTCTGAAAACAATCCCACAATTCCTAAAAATAAAAAAAAAATTTCCAAAAATGGGATTTTTTTTCGTTTTTTGCTGCCATGTCGTCATTTAAAGCGGGGATTGGAAATGACTTACGCACAACATTACGTATCTGTTGGAGTATCTAAAACCGGTTTCCACTACCCAATTGGAGGCGTGCACAAATTTTAACTGTGAGTTAAAGTTGATATTTACCTCAAAAATGTGGCAACTTTGGAAGCGGATGGGGGGAAAAATATTTACAAATCAAAATTTTTTTTACCACAACTCGCATTTATATAAAAAGACCTTCCAGAAAAGTATACATACTTTATATGTTCAGAAGAAAAATATTTGTCTGGAGCGATAAAAAGTTTGGTGCTTTTTGGGGAAAATATCGCCAAAATTTACTTTTTTTTTAATTTCTACTTTAAACTAATGTAATTTTTGACTGAAACAAGATATTGAACTAATTTTTTTTTATTCAATCATGAATTTTATTGGCTAAATAACCGTTATTTTAAAACGAAAATGGGTCCCAATTTTCTCCCGATATTCGGAAAACTTTGGACCTGAGTCGGACAAAATTTGGAATTTCACATTTTCAAATCGGAATATCTCGGAAGCTATTGGAGGTAACCCACACATTAAAGCATGTTTTTTGTTCATCTTTACAAGAAGATTACTAATATGTTAATTTTTTGAAAATCGGATGAGAAACAAAAAAATGGCAAACACTCAAAATTTTTTATGAAAAAAGTACCCAACTTTGGGCAGCCATTTTACCGCCCCCAAAGGGTGTGGAAGATTCAAAATCAAAACTTAAACTCCATTTTATGTCTTTTATGCATGTTCCAAATTTCATTGCAATCGGACCACAAGTTAACAAATGGCCGAATTATTTCCACAAATTTTGTGATTTATCCCACTGTGCAGCGTGGTATACGTTAAAATTTTTGTAAATAACAATCGACTTCCTTTTTGGTAATAAGCAGAGCAGCGACTTACATGCACTAAAAAATCGAACATATCGCTCATTTACGTCAATAACGTCATAACTCAAAAATTTTGATTTTGCAGAAAACGGGTTTAAAGTTTTCAATTTACTCCCTTCACCTTGAAGAAAAAAATAACGACATAATTTCTCTCAAGAGGTGAGTATACACGATATCAATTCGAATTTTTTACACTGTATGATGATACACTGTGATATAACGAATAATTCTGCGTCCTTAACTCAAAAATTATGTTTTTTGAGTTGTGACGTTCTTGAAGTAAATGAGCGATATGAGCTCAAAATATGCAGTATAATTAGCAACATGCCAACAAAATGTACTTTTTCATTTTCAAGCTATGAATGCCGAATGATTTTTAATGCTTCGGGGTAGAGTCAGCTATCTTAGTTGCCCAGCCAGAAATTCATGATGGTTCAAAAAACTAAGTACTATCAAAGCATACAATATACCAAATCCAAAACGTTCTGAGAACGTTTGAAAAAAAAACATATTTAAATTACTTTAATAGCACTTTTTAAACAATGTTTATTGAAATACAAATGATATCTGTGGAATTTTGATAAAATAGTGTAGTCAATAAAACTTTTAAATGTATATACACTCAAAAAAGTTTTACAGTTACTACATGACAGTTGTTTGTGTAGTAATCAGTAGTAGTTGTTTTTAACTGTAATTACAGTTGTTTTTGTATGAAATAATGCAATGTTGTTGTCATCTAAATTTTTCACATTATATATTCCTATTTCCTTTGATGAGATTGGGTAGTCAAAAAAATTTTTAGTTTCCTTAAAACAATTGCCTTTTATATATATATCACCACATTTGTATTTGGAATATCTTGTACTAAAAATTTCTTTTACTACCATAATATTTCCATTGTGTAGTAAACATACATTGTTAGGATGAAGAGATGTAATTCGAAATCCATAAATATTTACAAAAGAAAAAACAACTCTTGATTCAGAAGTGTGTAAAGGTTCCCCAAGATAGCATTTGTTGCTCTTATTGAGGGGATATACTAATGGAATATTATTTGGGGAAATGGTATTAAAAATATGCAATTTTCTTTTTATTTGGGAAATGAGGTTGGTCGGCGATTTTACAATGGAGTTTATAAAACCTAGGCTATTTTTAAAATCAAATGCTGAAAACTATGATATAGGTGTCCCCATATTATTTACATCATCTGATATATGTATAAGATTATGGATATTCATTGTCACCGAGCTTGGACCATAAAAATGTGTCATAAGTTCCACAAATTTTCTTAAAATCGTTTTAACATAATGTGTTCTTAGTGTTGCCAATTTATTCGACGGCATTATACGGCACGATGTATATAAAATAAGAAAATGTTTGTATTGTTCCACATCCAATACATGCTGTAAAACAATACCACCGCCATACAGTAAAAAAAAACGGAATTGTGTTGCCTTCCAGTTTGTCAGATCCGCTAAATCAAATGATTTTCTCTGAAATTCCTTTGGTACATCCTTTGATATGTTCATTAAATGTTTCTGAAGAAGTGAAACTTTTTCCTCTGATATATACGAACTAATAAAATATAAAAAAATAATTAATGTGTTTTTAGCACTGGGAAATTACTTTCTTTTCGGTATTTGGAGTGCTGGAAAATTATTCCACATTTTGTATTTAAAATTCTATGAAAGCAGTCAATTTTTGCATTAAATGCACTTTAAAATCATTATACTTTTGGGTTTTCAAATGTTTTGGAAGCGTTTTAAAACAAAAGACGTAGCGCTCTACAACTACTTTATGTTTGGTTTTTGTAACGTTTTAAGAATACTCTAAAATACCAACATGAGACCGTAAATCTGGGTTATCATTTGAGTGCCTTGAGAACACTATAATCATTAAAAACATGTTGCTTTGGTAACGTTTCAACTACCATACGTAGTGCTTTCAGAATACTTCTATGTTTGTTAATTTCTGGCTGGGTGCTAATTAGAGTGTCCTTGTCACTTGTCCTAAAACGAAAATTTTGGGTGGCCTTTAAAACTTGAATTTTTTTTAACTTTGTATGAATTTAACGCATTATTTATGTTAACGGCTACAAAATCAATGTTTTTATTTGCTGGATAGTTAGTTTGGGTAGTAATCTTCCATTTTCGGATATTGTTGCAAAAATACACTGAGAAAAAAAATGGCAACAACAAAACTTAGAAGTAAGAAAATACTACTGCTAACATTTAACGCGGCACAAATTCGGCTGAATATTATGTCTTGCCATTCAACACAGTTGTTAATGACATTTTTCGTTTACAAGAAAATTTTCTTTTCACCTTCATGCACATATAACTTTTAAAGTAGGTATGTAGTCTTCAAGCACCATCGCAGAATTTTAAATATTATAGTCATAGACAACTATGTTGACTTTCAAGGCATAATATTCAGCCCAATTTGTGCCGTATAAAAAAAAAACATTAAAGCCTATTTTCGGCAAAATTTATTCATTCATTTAAAAAATAGAGTTAATATTTTATAAAATGGGAATTTATGCTACTGAAATGAATTAATATACACTAGTAATTAAGACCATAGACACTGTTTTTACTTTGGTTAACAAAATTCCTTTTCATGAGTTAAGTAAATATACTTATATTTCATTTAGTAGTGTGATAAGGCGGCAGTAGATATTCTAGCCGGCACCCTAAGCATGCTTATTAATTTATTATCAATTTCTTATTATCAAACAAAAAAAAAAGGTCAACAGTCGTTTACTTGACGTTCAATTAATCAATAAAATAGATAATATTCAAAAGTTGTCATTACCTTGTCTTCCTCAAATTATTTCATTGTCCTTATAATTTTTTACATTTGTAATGTTATTGTATTTTTATTGTTTTTTCTTTGTATCAATGTTTTTGTTTAGAACATTTTTTACTGATAACTAAAGAAAATTGATGTTTTTAGAAGTATAAATAATAAAGATTTTTTACAGTTATATTAGTTTTTTGTTTTTATATACATCGAGATTATTTTTATGTTATTTTCAATTTATAACGAGCTTTCAACCTCCGTATATTTACAAAAATAAAGCAAATCAAACATATTAGCTAGGTTGATACTAGTATTTCGATCTGGCTAAAGATCTCATCAGAACCCGAAGTTTTAGAAAAGCTAGAGCCTCCATAATAGGCAGAACTTTAACAAAAAACCTATTATTCAAATTACCTTTCTAATTGCTGAATATAGGTAGTAGAAATTAAAGCCGCTAGATGGCGCAAAAATTTCAAAATTAAAATTTTGATTTTCTTCAATAACATAAAAATAACGGTAATTTTGTAAATAACGGAGTTATGAAAAAGTCGCAGAACAAAAGTTGCTGCTGAAGCCCAAAAGAACCAATTTCAACAATAAAAACTTCTTTTTCACAAAAAGTCGATTTTGCATATTGCTAAGTATCAGAGCTGTGAATGAATCATTCATTTTTAAATTCATTCGCGAATCATTCATGGACTGAATTAGTAAAATTTTGAATTAATTCTTTTCGCCAAAAAACGAATTGAATGAAATTTGAATCGATTCATATGCATTTGGCTGGAATGAATTGCAATTCATTCCAAATCAAATGAATTTGGCAAAATGAATTGCAATTCATTTTCAATTCAAATCAGTTTGTCGAAATGAATTGCAATTCATTACAAATTCATTTGACTTGAATTGATTTTGAATTAATTCAAATGAGTAAGTCAGTTATATATAAGTTAGTTATATATTAGTTATATATATTTTTTTTTTCTTTTCAATTCAATATAACTTGATTCCTGTAAAATGGACTCGGAACATAAGGAACAATAGTTAATAAAAATATATGCAAAATATAACAAAAGTAAAAATAATATAAAACTAGTGTTTTACAGATGTAATAATCGTAACCACCATTTTTTTAATTGCAATCAACTTTATTATGTAATGATGAAAAGTTATGAAACATATCTCTTGTAAATTTTTATGAAACTCTTCATCGCAGATAAGAAAATTTTATAAATATGATTAATAACACGGTGCTAAAGTGAAGAAAACTTGTAAAATGACCTAGTGTAGGTTGTAGGACTTGTTGAGTAAATCACTTTTCAATTTTCAGAAATTTCATAAACTATTAACTGTTTCTCGAATATTAAACGTGTTTTGTCGTTTAGCGTATGCCAAAATAAGTAATACCTGAAGAAACAAACTCCAAACACCAAGTTTACTTTGATTAATTGCAATTCATTTTTCATTTTATTAATATGAATTGCAATTTCTTTTCTAATTCACTTAAATTAATTCAAAATCAATTCAATTCAAATGAATTGAAAATGAACTGCAATTCATTTCGCCAAATCATTTGAATTGGAAATGAATTGCAATTCATTTCGCCGAATTCATTTGAATTGGAAATGAGTTCCAATATATTTTTGCCAAGTTCATTTGAATTAATTCAAATTTCATTAAATTCTTTTGAAAAGAATTAATTCAAAATTCAATTCAAATTCGTAATGAATGGAAATCAAAAAAGAATGATTCATTTACAGCTCTGCTAAGTATAATATCCAAAATATGTGCTTAAAATATACACACCTAAATCAAAATATGCAATAGAAACCAAAAAATATGCACTTAAAATCCAAAAATATGAACTAAAAATATTATAACAAAATAAAAATTCATGCACTTTTTCACAAAATTTGTTATATCATCCGAAATTTATTCCCTAATGTTTGCAATACTCAGTCTTTTAATCTTTCGATATCATAACAGCCGATGTTATAACGTCCCGATTATAGTAAAAAACCGAGTTTTTCTAAAGTTTATGTTAAGATATCTTAAAGACATGATAAGATATTGTACAGACTATACCTGTGTTTTAAAACATTAGGGAAGGATTTCAAAAGACATAAGAAATTTCGTGAAAATTTCATGTAAAAACGTCCCGAATGTGATGGAGATTCGGATTCAGCGGACCTCAAGCCTTTAGAAAAGTATGTTTTAGTCCTTGAGTCTTGACCTCTATAAAATTTTGCAGGCATGTGAAGCATAACTTTTAAATTCGTCTACAGAAAGTAGGTGAAGCATAACTTTTAAATTCGTCTACAGAAAGTAGGTTTTTCTGAAATCGGAAATATAGTGCGTTCAAACCCTCTACTCAGTTTTGGTGAAGTATTTATTCATTTTTTTTTTTGTCAATACCTAATTCTAGACCACACTTGCCAGTTTATACACTAAGGCCGGATTACTGAATGTCCCGTTAGCTACTAACTGGAATTATTATTTTAATTATTTTATAATAGTGGGCGTTGTGGTGTAATGGTTAGCGCGTTGGACTGTTACACAGATGATCCCGGGTTCGATTCCCGGCGACGACAACATCAATTTAGAAAAATAATATATATGAATTTTCTATCCCTCATATGTATCACAGCATCCGCCTTCGGTGTTCCCATAGCACTTAACCCCACCGAAGTAAAATAAAGAATCAGGGCTATGACACAAAAAAGCTTCAATAAATTCGCCAACTCTACATCAGGTGGCGAGCAACAACTGTTCTAAGACTTATCATCTCGCGCAATTACAGTGTTGTCATGTTTGAAGCCCTTCATCCTTCACCACCTTTCATCTCTCCACTATCCCATTTCCAAAGAAAGCAACACATTAATAAATAGAAATAATTTCCTGAGTGTTGCTTCTCTTTTAATAAGGATAGTGGCTCAGATTACATACTTTTTGGCTAGTATGTGCAAAAATAAATGCATCATGTATATCAAATATTCTCTTCTAAAGAATAAACTAAAACATCAATTGATATAATTAAAAAGTTAATTGATACAACTAAAAAGATAATTTTAAATTAATTTTCATCGTTATAAACATTAATTGCATTTATAGTAATTAAATGTGCTAAAGTCCCAAAACTTATTTAACAAATTGTGAAAACAATCTGCTGTAGGCTTGTCCCTATGCGGATTTCATTCCTTGATACAATAAAAAAAAAATTGATACAATTAAAAAGTTAATTGATACGATTAAAAAGTTAATTTATACAATTAAAAAGTTAATTGATACAATTAAAAAGTTGATTGACAAAACTATAAAGTTAGTTGATAGATTCAAAAAACTAATTGATACAATTAAAAAAGAAACTAATTCTATTTGCACATATTACAAAAGTTTATTACTTATTAAAATGTTTATAGATTCTATAAAGTTTTTAACTAAATCAAAACAATCCTACTAAAAAGATAGAAATATAAGAAAACTTTGTCAACAAATTCACAACAAAATATCGCTAGATTTAGTATGAAACACTGTGTTCTGACAACACTTTTACTTAACGCCCTGCAAATTTGTTAAAAATCTGATTTTAAAACATAAATGTTCTTAATACTTTTAGTATATTTTTATGCATTCAATTTCATTTTGTATCCTTTAATGCTTTTAATTATGGCAGGTGTGTGTATGGATCCGTGTCTAGTCTGTAATAAAAGGTGAATCAACTTTTATTACTGTGGTTTTATTTTTTGTATATGAAGCATTAGTTTGAGCAATGATGGTATTATTGCAGCTATTTCTGGTGTTTCTTAATAGCAATTTGTTGTATTATTGCTATAAAGTGTTTTGTTTTCCTCAACAGTTCAGTATTACAAAAAAATATATATATTAAGGAGGATCTTATTACAAAGGATACTTAAGAGATTTATAGTTTTGGTTTTCGTAGTTTTAAAACTGGGTATGAATTGCAATAAAAGTGTAATTTGCCAAAAACAAAATTGCCTATCCGTAAAGGCAAAGTGTTTATACTTCTTACCATCATAAGTTAAGATTTCTTTTTTTAGAATTGTAAAGGAAATTATTTAAATAATTGCCACATTAGTGTAGTCTCGCACACGAACATTCTAAAGCTACAAACTCCACTCTGACTTACTTTACTGCTTCCCTGTACGGTTTTACCGTTTATAAAACTGAACACAAATTGCTATGAAATGTGATTTGATATTTAAAAATAAATATCTTGCTAGGAACAAGAACAATCTGACTTACTTTTTCACTTCCCGTAAGGCACAATGTTAATACTACGAGGGCGGATCAATAAGTCCGTGACTTTTCGAACTTCCCTCGTAGTTATATGAAATGCAACACTGCTCCCATTAAGTACCACCTGTTAATAGACTACTGTCAAATTTTGAGCAAGTTCCGTCATTTACTTTGCGTTTAACAGCTGTTTAAAACATACAACCTCGTGGATTTTTTTAAAAATGGAAAAAGTGAATTTCGAGTGCTCATTAAACATTTTTTTTGCGAAAAAAAAACGTCAATCAAACCAAGGAAAAGCTTGATAAACATTATGGGGACTCTGCATCACCGATTTCAATGGTAAAAAAGTGGTTTATTGACTTTCGTTGTGGTCGCACAAGTATAACTGACGCTGACACCACGATATGGTGTTGGCCGATCGAAGAGTAAAAGTGCGTGAGATTGTTGATGCCATAGGCATTTCATATGGCAGTGTGGTTTCGATTTTAAATGATCATCTGGGTTTAAGAAAGCTGTCTGCAGGATGGGTGCCGCGTTTGCTCTCAATTGACCATAAACGTAATCGTGGCCAATAAGGCGATGGCAACTGTTTTTTGGGATGCACGCGGGATAATCCACATCGATTACCTTCAAAACGGAAAAACAATAAACGACGAATATTATGCCAACTTATTGGATCGATTTAACGAGGATTTAAAAAAAAAACGACACCATATGACCAAGAAATGCCTATTTTATGGACCTCGAAAAATCCTATTTTTTGGAAAGGATACAAAAATTGTTCGAAATGTAATAAGATGTAACTATATGTTGCGTCGTATTAAAAAAATTAAAGGAACAAATTTTTATATATAAACATACATAAACATATGTATACACATATAATAGCATGCAATAACATATATATTTATATAAAATACTGAATGATTATATGTAAACGTTTTTACTCGGGTACATAATTATGTATGCGCCTAATAACAAACAATTTTTTTTCAAAATTATATATTTCATAGGATCCACTTAAATCTTAAAATATCTTATTCGATCCACCAAAAATTTCTTATCTTTTTGCATCTAATTAGATCCAACTAGATCTAAATATATCCCATTGGATATTTTAGGATCTATCAGGACCTTAGATAACAAATTATTGGATATCCCAATTTTGAGATCAATTATGATCTAATTTAATTCAGAACTATGTTTGAGGGATATAATTGGATATTACTAGATACACCAATTTTGAGATTAACTTGGATAAGATTACATATCGATCTATATAAGATGGGATATTGTTTTATATTTGAGATATATTTTTTTTTTTATCGAATATTTAGAATTATTTAGAAAAATAGAATTATATACCACCATTATTACCACCTTATTATGGCCTCGCATACGAACACATTCATTCACTCAACGCACATGGCTAACAATAATTTAACTCACACTCCACTTTGGATATTTCAACTCACTCTGCACAATTAAGATTTACGATCAAACATGTAATACTACATTAAATAATGTTTGTTTGTTTCTATTAGATTTGGTTTTTCGGTAAGTTAAATAAAAAAATACGTAAATGGAGAAGTTTTCTTTTCCACATTTTCCTTTTGGTTTTGTTGGGTCTTAAATAAGGAAATTAAATATATATGAGGAATCTAAAAAATCGTCGAACCTTGAAGCAAACTATTTTCAACAAAAAAAATTGTTTGTCTGGCATGAATAACCGATGTTTAAACATGATATATCCATCTGCGTTAATAATTTATATTTAACAGCGCACAGTGGCTCAGAATCCCATTTCGTTGACCAAAACTTTGTAACAAATGAAGATATTTTTTTCACTTTTAGATAACGTAATGATTTTTTTGAAAAAAAAATTTGCTCTGAAAGTTACAGGAACTCAAATGTACCCAAAAAACGTGTTTTTTGCACTTTTAGGTTAGAATATCTCGAAAACCTGATTTTAGCGAGTACAAACAAACAGAGATACTGGAAAAAGTACACTCAAAAAAATAAGTTAGTCGAAAAGTTAGTAAAACGTCTTGTAAATCAGGTATACTATTTTTTAGCAAAATTTTTTCCTAAAATCGTGTTTTCAGCTAAAATTTTAGTTATACTTATTCAGCACTTAACTGTTTTATACTAATGCTTTACTAATATACTAATGTTTTACTAATTAATTTTGCTAAAAAAAAATTGTGCTGATAAGCACATTAATAGTGTGGACGACAACCAGATTGAAAGATATACGCAGAATGAAGTAGATGTCGCGGCATGTCAAGATGTAGTAGAGAAGAGGAAAATGATACTAAAAAGTACAACTCTAATAAGACATATAAAAAAATCAACCATGGAAGTTTTTGTATCTCTTTTTCATACATAAAACAAAATTGAGGATTAAAATAACTTAAATTTTGCGTTGTCACCGGCTTGTGAAAATAATTGTCTATTAATTAAATAAAAGGCAAAATAAAATATTTATTTATTTAAACTTATATATTATATATAACTTACAGATTAATAATAGTGTGGTCAAATTGCAAACAAACAAACATATACAGAAATGTAGACAGAGTAAAGCAAAAGACAAAGACACACATCTTAGGTAGATTTTTATGGTTCCTTTTTCTTATTGCAAAAAAGGGTTGTTTTTTCGTTTGTTTTTGTTTATTTTTTCGTTTCGTTTCTATAATTATCTTCGACAGAAGCGTCCTTAAACGATAGCATCATTTAGACAACCATTGATGTAAGTAATTGAAAGAAAATTTTTGTTATGTTATATATATTTATTTCTATATATTTTCAGATATTAAATTAATTCATGTCGTCAATGTGGAAAAAGGAAAATTTTTGTATTTCGTAATTATTGTAAATTATTTTTAAAAGAATCACAAAAATATGTTTTATGATTTTCAGCAAATAAATTAACTAAATTACAATTTTTCTACAAATTTTTTGCGTTTTTTTTTCAGTCTACTAAAATTCAGCAAAAAATTTATTAATTTTTACCAACGCTTTTTTATTTCTAATCTACTAAGTGTTAGCAAAACTTTTGCTGAATCTACAAATTTTGTTGCTAAAAATCAGCTCGCTGATTTTCAGCAAAAGATTTTGCTGACATTAGCAATTTTTTTGCAAGCATCCTCCTGACTATAATTTTGCTGACTCAGCAAAATTTTTTGCTGACTTTACAAACTTTTTTTTGAGTGTAAGTAGTAATAAGTTACACATTATTTTTTGTTTCAAAGGAATGTATTTTGATCATTACTACGCTTTACTGGTTTTACGCTGGAAACTTAAAACTTCTGTTATGGTATAAAATATCTAAAGCACAAATTTAACACATCATACTTATATTGCTGCCGGTAAATTAGCATCCTTTGAATAATTGCTAAGAGTAATTTCACTAAAATGAAAAAAAGTGAACACTAAGGATAATATGTAGGTATAGACGACAGCAAAATCTGACCGTCCGGACGATGAATTTTTCAAATATACACTACTATATACACATACACATACACTAAGGATATTAGGTAAGTAAAGACGACAGCAATTGTAGTAAAAAAAATTAAATTTCACTTGAAGTAAGGACGACTAACATTTCACTAAATTCAACTAACATTTGTCATTAGTTTTTACTTTTCACAAAATTACTAACAATTGTAGTAAAAAATAAAAAATAAATAATTATTTATTTTTTTATTTTTCTAAATAATAAAAAACTACTGAAAAAATTTATCTAAAATCATAAAACAGTCATTTGATGTGGTTTGTTTTTTTTTTTTTAATGAATTACAAGGTAAGTAAAAAAATTTAAATTTGTTCTACAAATGACTGACATTTACAATAAAAATAAAGAAACTGTACAAATTTTTAAAGCAGAAGTTCCCTAAGTTTAGGGTTGAAAAGGAGACTTTCACCTTTCTTTAGGTGTTATCTTTTTCTGTTTAGAAGTTCTATTTCCACTTTGTGTTTAAAACCAACGGTTTGCAGTAAAAAGAAATATGTTTTTATGATTTTTGAATATTATGTTCATTTAAAAATATGTATTTTTTGAAATTTTAACTTTAACACTGTCACGCTTTCAAACCGTGCTCTGCACATAAAAAAATTCTTAACATAATATTTTGTAAATTAGGTTTCCTATCGAAATAGCGCATTTATGGACATTTTAAGATACTCCGACTGGAGGTTAAAATTTAAAAAATTGCAGGAATTAGCCCTTTTACTGGTGCTGTATACAGAAAAAAAAACTTAATTGATAACAAGTTTGTTATAATTGTTATTAAAAATAAAAATTATGTTTTTTCGACCTTTAATTGTGCAATGAAAATGAAAATTATTCAAGTTCGAGGCCATATACTCTATATTTCTTCATTAGGATATTGTCCTAACAAATAATCTATAGAGTTTTTGTTTTCAAATTTATTATTTGACCCTTTCAGGAATGTGTTGATAGATCTATTTCGGGAATTTTCTAGGTTCCCATCATCAGAACACGTTTTGAAAGCGGTAACAATCCCATGCCAAACCTCAAGCATTCATAAGAACTAGTTTACTCACTACATGAGAACTAATATACATATGAGTTTGAAATTAAAGATTATAACCATTGATCAAAAATAAATTGAAAACTTGTTTGATGTGCAAGATCCACCTCTGGTGGATATTCAATACACGTTTTTTTTTTTTTTTTGTTTCTCTCTCCTTTTTTATATTTTGTTAAGTTAGTTAACAAAACAGGGAAAGTAAACTAGGCGGTACTTTGCCTTTTTTCACAAGTTTGTTATAATTTTTATTAAAAATAAAAATTATGTTTTTTCGACCTTTAATTGTGCAATGAAAATGAAAATTATTCAAGTTCGAGGACGTATACTCTATATTTCTTCATTAGGATATTGTCCTAACAAATAATCTATAGAGTTTTTGTTTTCAAATTTATTATTTGACCCTTTCAGGAATGTGTTGATAGATCTATTTCGGGAATTTTCTAGGTTCCCATCATCAGAACACGTTTTGAAAGCGGTAACAATCCCATGCCAAACCTCAAGCATTCATAAGAACTAGTTTACTCACTACATGAGAACTAATATACATATGAGTTTGAAATTAAAGATTATAACCATTGATCAAAAAATAAATTGAAAACTTGTTTGATGTGCAAGATCCACCTCTGGTGGATATTCAATACACGTTTTTTTTTTTTTTTTTTTTGTTTCTCTCTCCTTTTTTATATTTTGTTAAGTTAGTTAACAAAACAGGGAAAGTAAAATTGATAACTTTTGACAACATTTATATTTAAGTAAAAAATAATGGTACGTTGATATTTGCTACTAGTATAAAAGCTTGTATTTCATTTGAGCCTTTACGTTCTACTTTTGGAGTGTTGAATCAAAATTATGGAAATTTTTGTAAAATTTTAAAATCGCTAAAAATTAAAAAACAAATCCGTTAAATTTAAAAAAAATCGATCAAATTGGGCAAAAGTCGCAAAAATTTAATAAACTCAACAAAATTTAAAAAAAATCAACAAAATTTAAAAAATCGCCAGAATTAAAAAAAAAAAAAATCAAAATTGCCAAAATTAAATTAAAACGCCAAATTTGAAAAAACGCCAAAAATTTTGGGCAGGCCGTCACATCCGTTAAGATAAGTTCTTGATACATTTCTTTAAGTAGATTACGTGTCCTTTTGGATTTACCCAGCAACATATCACAAGGTGTTTGAAATGTGGAAATAAAAACAAAAAAAGTATAAAAAAAAAATATGTTAGTGGTGAAAAAAAAGTTTTGAGGTGCATAACTTTTTATATGTAAAAAAAATGCTTAAGGTGGAAAACTATTATTGTGGTGAAAAGATAATTGGCGGTGAAAAAAAATTGTAGGTAAAATAAAAATTTGAGATGAATTTAAAATATGATTCACCTCTAAGCGTCTGATGATACATTCTATTTTGTACAAGAGACGCTATCATGAGCAGACTTGGGCGATGTCAATTACATTTTATAATCACACACTTTTGAAATTTGTATATATCATTAAAAATTTAGACCTACGCCAACACTTGTGGGCTTAAAATTTCCTTGGAAAATTTTCAGTTTTATCAATAACACACTCAGAAAATTCTTACCGTAACTAAATATCAGTGTGTAGTAAACAGTAATAATAATTTTAACTGTAGTTGTAGTCATCTTATTATTGGGAATTGTAAAATAACTATATTTGACAGTCATTAAAAAAAATTTGCTAACCAAAAATACCTTACTTTAGTAACAGTTGTTTTGAGTAGTTATTTGGGCAGCTTCGCAAAAAGCTGCAAAAAATATATATCGCACTTGATCAACAAGAGGGTATTAACTCAAAATTTTTAAAATATCACTTTCGTCAAGAAATCAACTAACAACATCAATATCTATCTATTGTAAAAATTTCAACGTATTCCGATTACTCTTTCATCTCGAAAACCACTTTTGAGACCATTTTCATGATAATGTAGTGATTACCTTTATTTCAATAAAAAGGTATTATTTCGAGTTAATACAAAAGTTCAAATAGAAATGAATCGTATATTTTCATAAAAAGGTATTATTTAGATTTGAGCCTTTATTTCTGTTAAAAATAATCAAACTGTTTTATTTATATTTGGTTGTATTTTGAGTTGATACTGTTTTGTTGATAAAATTTGTTTTATTCTATAAATTTAAATCGATAAAATTTCAAAAAAATGGTATTAACTCAAAAAATTGATTTTTTTTGCAATGAGTGGTAAAATTTAAAACAAAAACAATGTATATATATTTTTTAATGGAATTTGCTTATTATGATATGTTTGAATTTTTAAATTCTGTTAAAATGAGGCAATAAACAGTTTTTTGACTCTACTGAAAATTTTAAAATTTTGAGTTAATACCCTCTTGTTGATCAAGTGCGATATGTGAGTTTAAAATTTTGTTATTGTTATATTTATTTTTTTTTTTTTGATTCCAGAAAATAGTAAAAAAAGCTTAAAAACCCCCAAAACTATTAATTATATTAAAAAAATGTTCAAACATTTTATGAGTCTAATTTTCAATATATAAAACATAAAACCTTTTCGCCATAAGCCCGTCTAATACAACAATAATTGATATTTGTAATAATATTTTGTTTTTTATTGTTTTGACAGTTATTTTTATGAATATTGCAGTTATTTTTTAATAGTTGATAATGACTACCTTTTTAATTACATTTGCAGTTGCTCACAAGTGTGAGCGTAGATCTTATATTATATAGATTATTATATAGAAAACTTTCACATGTGAATGATTTCAAAATTTAATTAACGTCGCCCCAGTTTGACCATGAGTACAGCTTCATGTTTCAGAATATACCAATTTGTATCGATAATTTAGGGTAACTTTGCATTTTCACTCATAACTTTTAAACCACTGGACCGATTTTGCTCATTTTCAATACGAAACTTTTCGGTAAACCTATATAAAAATGAGCAGGCGCGATTTGTGTTTTCGTGCCGTGATCGCAATTTCAACAGAGAGACAGTCAAAATTACATACATACGGATATCGCTAAATGGGATTAAAAAGTTGAACAAGGATGAAGACTATATAATTAATGGGGTCTTAGACCAGCGTATATTTCGGTGCGCTGAAGACAGTGAGACAACCTGATATATAAACTCTTCTCATATGGTGGAAGGCATTAAAACTCTTGTAAGTTTCAAGTAATTTTGTTAATTTTTCAACTTTTAAACGGCCATCAATTCTTTATTTCTTTTCAATGCGAAACTTTTCATGCCTTAATTTTTAAGAATATGTAGTCTACCTGTCCATCGTTTCTCTCAATTCAAAAACCGTAGAGAAATAATAGGCATCTAAAGTCAGTTTCAACAGATGTTGAAAATTTTTGAAATAGCTCATATATAGAGAAATTGTTTGCTGTTGTTTAAAAATATTTAGGCAAAAAGTTTTTTTTTTTTTTCTTGTTAAACAAAACAGTTTAAAATTGAACTTGTACATTAAGAGATTTTAAAAGACCAAATGCAAAAAAATAAACCTATTTAAAAAAAAGTTTTATAGATTATATTTTATTTAAACAATACATATTTTATTGTTAACAAAATAATAATATTTACTAACTTAAGTAATAGATATAAATTGTTTTTGTTGTGGGAGGTAAAATAACAAAGCGGAAGTTAAAAGTTTAAAATGATTGTTTTCAAAAGAATAAGGGTATTCGCTTTATAAAGTCAAAAATAAATTTCAAAAAAACTTTTTTTTAAGAACTTATAATCTTTTAGAAAATCCAAAATAAAAAAAGTTTTTGACATTTTAACTTCGAAACTAAAATGTTTTTTTTTAGAGCATACCCTTAATACTAACAAGGGAGGTATCCCGACCCGAACTCGCAGATTTTAATTATTTTTGGATATGTTGTAAAGGAACAAACAAAAAGAGACGAATTTTTTTAGCTGTCTAATCGCACGTTTAAGGGGTTAAAAAGTGGAATTAAAATATCATTTGCTTTTATATGAAAATTTGTCTATAACTTAAGGAAACTAGATTTATTTGTACATAGGGTTAAAGCACTCAAGAAAACAATAACTTTGATACCCATATTGCCTATATAGTGGACCCAGAGTTGCGATATTTTTGAATTATTTGAAATATAGGGGGGGGGGGGGGGGGAAAGCGCATATAAACCGGACGATTTCGAATATCGAAAAAATCTCAGACACCGCCTTGATTAAATTAAATAGGAATTTCTATGCATTATTTTTAGCTTAATACAAATACTATTCCTTGATAAAACGCCAGATTTAATGTTGCTCAAAACACATGTTTTTAATAACAAAAATACTTGAAAGTTTTTAGTAAATTTGTCTTCAAAAAACCTTTCATTTGATACCAAATATGTCTACTTTTACTTTTAATAAACCGAAAAAAAACTTAAAACGGTTAATTTTTGACAAAACTTAACAACGCCTAAACATGAGATTGGGCAGCTAAAAAAGTGTTTAAATGTTTATTCTTTATTCTTTATAACATATCCGAAGTTCATTAACCCCTGCCGGCCCAGGTCGGTATACATCCCTTCTAAGTATTTTAAAACATTGAACACATGTTTTAACAACTTTTTCATTAAAAAGTTAGTACAACAAATATTTTTTTGTATATAAAATTTTTCTTTTAACCTAAAACCACAAAATATTGGTTTCGTATTTCAAATTATTATGCAAAAAATACAAAACCAAAATACTTTCATCAGACTTATTCATTATTAACTCATTTTAGACACAGTGTTCCCTTTTCGACCCAGTACTTTAAACATCTATATTTTATTATTGGAAAATAAAGATTGTCACTTGATACCCCTGAAACTTAATATAAATAATGACTAAAAGAAAAGAATATAAAGCCTTTAAATGGATCAAAAAAAATTCCACTTGATAAAAATTATTATGTGTAACTTGATCCATACAGGGCTAATGTTTTCACTTTTCATCACAAAAGATCCACTGCGAAATTTACACTTTTTAAGGGTCAAAAAGGTGGGATCAAAAATAGCCCATAAAATGAGATTGGGACTTTAAAGACCGCGCTTGTTCGTTAGTTTTGTACACTCTATCTGAAAGATGTTATTCTCTAAATTTCCTAGTCGGTTTATTTTTGGTGAAGTTATGAAAACATTAACCCTATATGGATGAAGTTATATAAATAATAATTGTGATCCATTGGACAATTTTTTTATACATTCAATAGCTTTATAATCTTGAAGTCATAATTTAAATTTCCTTTCATGGATTTTTTTGGTACCCCTACCACTAAGGGTTAATTATTTTTTGAATAAAAGTAAATACAATTATAGTCTTTTTTTGATTATAGTGATATTTCTCCGAAAATTATGAAAAGTGTAACTTTCCTAGTGGGTCTGTTGTTTTGCCAAAAGTGTTTTTGCCTTTTTATGGAATTCTTCCATATGGAATCATTTGCAATAAATCTAGAGGGTGTAAACGAAAATCGTAAATTCGTAAAGTTAGTATTTTATTGAGTAAAATGAGCATTCATTTGTTAAAATCGGTTCAAATTTGATAAAGTTATGTTTTTTTTCTAAAGATATAAAAATCAAAATTTTCAGTTTTTTTACAACTTTTTTAAATAAGCATCAAAATTTGTATTTTCTCGGATACTTTAATACTGCGTAAAACAAATTTTTGATTTCTTTAAGATATGTTGCAAGATCTGATTATATATGATAAGATATGGCATTTGTGATACACTTTATACCTATATCTGATCAGATCTCGTACCATATCTGTTCGTATCTGAAGGGATCAGACATATTGTATAATTTTCATGTCCAGAAATGAGCACATCTGTTCATATTGGGAAGATCTGGTCATATGAGCAGATCTGGTCATACATAATAACTTTGTCCAGATCTAGTAGCAGATCTAAGCCCTTTCAAATCACCAAAATACAACTGTACATAGATTTTCTTAATGACATATAAACTTTAAATTATCTTTTTCATGTTTATTGTGTTTAATTTCAAATTTTTGAAAACTTTAGGAAAAATTTAAAAAAGTTCATTAATTTTTTGTACTTATGTACTATAAATTAAAATTTTCCGTTTTTTTTTTTTTTAATAGAACGAAAGTTTATTTTTCTTTATTTTTAATGTAAATGTCAGTCATTTGTAGAACAAATTATATTTTTTACTAACCACTTAAAAAAACATGATACATCAAATGACTGTTTTATGATTTTACATTCATTTTTTTCATTCGTTTTTTGTTATTTAAAAAAATAAAAAAATTGTGATTAATTTCTTGAACATTAAAAAACAAATGACAATGTTAGTTGAATTTACTGAAATGTAAGTCGTCCTTTGTGTAAGTGAAATATAATTTGTTTTCAACTACATTTGCAGTGGTATATAACTACATAGTATTCTAAGTGTATTTAACAATGATAGTTTTTTTGTGGATCCATTCCCCAATATTTTGTACTTGAACACTCAAACAAAAAAGTCCGTAAAGTTCGCAAAAAAGTTAGTTTTTCTAATACCACATGGAAAGTTGTTGTTGGTTGGAGTACAAATTAACATATAATAATGCTTATTTAATTGTATCGAGGGGGCGTCTGAACTTTTTAAAATTTTTGTAATCGTTCGACTTCAACACAACTTTACCCGAAGCGATTTCCCTGGTTCGATTTCCGGTGACGACAACATCAATTTAGAAAAATAATATATATGAGCTTCCTATCTCTCGTATATATCGCAGTGCCCGCCTTCGGTGTTTCCATAGCGCTTAACCTTACCGAAGTAAAATAATGTATCAGGGCTATGAATCAAAAAGCTTCAATAAGTTCGTCAACTCTCCATCATGTGGCGAGCAACAACTGTTCTAAGACTTATCATCTCGCGGCATGTTTAAAGCCCTTTATCTTTCCCTATCTCTCCACTATCCTTTTTACAAAGAAAGCAAGACATTAATAATAAATAGGAAGAATTTTTTGAGTGTTGATTCTCTTTTTAAGAAAAAAAAAAAAAAAAGTTTAAATATTTCTAATAAGCGGCAACCCTAAGCCCACAGCATAGCATCAAAATTTTTATTTTCTCGACTACTTCAATACTGCATCAAACAAATTTTTAATTTCTTTAATTTAAGACATGTTTTCGTACAAAAATGTTGTAATTTTTGACCCTACCCTTTCTAACCGCCAAAAACGTTCCACAGTGGGATATATCACAATTTTTTTGGAAATAATTCTAACCATTTTCTACTTAGGGGTTCGATTAGAGGGCACTTTACGGCAAAAAATATTGCAAAAACTTCTTAATAAAGCATGGTGGAAAGTTTGATTGAAAAATGTCCAGCGGATCTATGACGTACCGTTAATGAGTTAAACAATTTTAAAAATTCAATTTAGTATTTAAGATGATGAATACCTAAATTTTTATATACTGTCAGTAATTTTTATATTTAAATGATTCTCCATCCGTTCCTCTATTCATCTATCTAGTCGTTTGTAATATTAACTTGTTTTTTTTTTGAAGCCAAGATTTTGTTTGTGTAAATTAATCCTCAATTAGTTGGTAATTATAAACCGCAGTTATGTCTTTACACGACTGCTTTAGTACTATGAGTTATAGCGGCAAATTATGAATAAAACTTGTAAAATACTTTCAACTGCATTTGATAATGATGTTGTTAATGAAGTTTTATTCTGCTGCTAATCATGATTAAAAGTGGAAATAATAAAATTAAGGGTCACATTAAAGTGTTTTCAGGAAAAGCTTTAGGTAATCTGATAATTATAATCTTAAATTTATTATACTTTTTTAGTTTCTATATTACATATTACAATTTTTTGGTAAATTGTCATTCTTTTTGCTAAAATTTGTGTTCCGGATCATAAATTGTTAAATCAAGAGCATGTCAAAAACGCTAAAGTAAAAAATCGCTACATGAAAACAAAATTGTTTGTATTAGCAATAGCAACAAGCGTTAATGCTAAACAAAACTCCAAATTTAAATTAAAAATTAAATTCCTTTGTTTCCTAAATTTTAATCATAGCGATTTTTTCTTTGTTGAGTTGACACTTCAAAACGCCACCTATCAGATATATTTTAAACTCAAGTTCAAAGCTTTGATGTAAGGTAGTAGGGTATTCAATCTGTTAACCGTTACATGATTAATCGATGAATTTAAATCAAACAATTGTGCGAGTAAATTAAAATGGCCAATTTCAAGTATGGAATAACTCGAACAATTTCGGTCGATTAATCGTGTTAATCAAGTAAATCAAAATATTTATATTATACACTCCGGTTCACTTATTTAAAGGCATTAAAAAATCTGTGTTCATCATCCTGTATCTTTTCCAATTTTTAACTGATTGTAGTACTATAAAATAGAATTAGAAGCTAGACACCTTTAGATATAAAAAAATTATGCCAATAGTGGTTTTTTACCTTTACAGCTTTTTTTTTTGAGCAATTTATTAAAAAAAGTTCAAAACTGTGCTATTTTTTTGATTCACTTGAATAAAGGAACTGTATTATTTATTTATAATTTTTAAAGTAAGCGATGATTTTTCGTAGGGAGCGTTTGGTTATTACAATTTATTACATCTTAATAATTTTACAAGTCAAAATGGCAAGAAAAAAAAATTTTAAATTTATCGGAAAAAATTAAAATCGATGTTTACCGTTCTGAACGTTATTCTAACAGCGCAATAGCTCAGAAAATTGGACGAAGCCCAACAGTTGTTGACAATTACATTAAGCACCCCGAAAGGTATGGAAAAAAAATTAAAGGAAGGGTTTCATTTTCTTTATCTGCGTATGAGAAAAGAAAAATCATAAGAATTGCATCTAATTCTGCCTTATCCTTATCAAAAATAAGAGCTCAAGCTGGAATGAAAGCGAGCAAGTCAACAGTACGCAGAGTAATAAAGAGCTGTGAGTATCTAAAATACCTGAAATTAAAAAAAAAAGCCGCCACTTAATGCTCCGCGTAAGGAAAAGCGGATTCAATTCGCAAGAGACTTCACTCAGGGAACTTCTGCTTTAAAAATATGTAGTTGTTTGGGTTGTAATACAGTTTCTTTATTTTTAATGTAAATGTAAGTCATTTGTAGAACAAATAAAACTTTTAACTAACCTTGTAGTTCATTTAAAAAAACAACTCACATCAAATGATTGTTTTATGATTCTACATTCATTATTTACAGTTGTTTTTTGTTATTTAAAAAAATAAAAATAAAAATAAATAAATGTTTGTTTATTTTTTACTACCAAGTTGTTCATTTTTACTACAATTGTTAGTCATTTTTTGAACATTGAAAAACAAATGACAATGTTAGTTGAATTTACTGTAATGTAAGTCGTCCCTTTTTTAAGTGAAATTTCATTTGTTTTCAACTACAATTGCAGTGGTCTTTACCTACATAGTATTCTAAGTGTACATGGTATGGGATGTGCAGCAAAGAGGTCATGTAAATGACTGGAGAACCGTAATATTTACGGATGAAAAGAAGTTTAATTTAGATGGCTTTGATGGCTACAACTATTGTTTCCATGATCTGCGGAAAGAAAAGCGATTTTTGAACCGACATCACAGCCGAGAGGGCGGCGTTATGGTGTGGGGTGCTATTACGTACTATGGCACCATCGATCTTGAATTTCAAAGTGCAAAAATGACTGGTGCAAGCTATAAAACGTTATTGGAATCGGCTTTCCGAAGTTCAGTGAACTACTTGGTCCCATATATTGGATATTGCAGCAGGATAATGCTCCTATACATAACGCGAGAGTAGTTAAGGAGTTCATTTCAAGCCAGAATGTAAATATTATTGATTGGCCACCCCATTCTCCTGTTCTAAACATTATTGAAAATGTCTGGGGTTGGTTATCTCGCAAAGTCTATGAAGGAGGAAGACAATTCGATGACAAGGAGTCACTAATTCAGGCCATTAAGGATGCTTGGAATCAAATTTCGTTGGATTACATTAATTCGCTTTATCTGTCAATGAAAACCCGTATATTTGAAGTTATTAAAAACAAAGGTGTTTGTACCCATTACTAAAAATTCTTTAATAAAGTAAAATTAATTAAAAAAACAAGAAAAACCGTTCTTCATTAAATTTAATTAAAATGCCTTTATCCAAGTGAACCAAAAAAAATAGCTAATTTTTTAACTTTTTTTGATAAATTGCTCAAAAAAAGATCTTTAGGTAAGAAACTGCAGCTGCCAGGATGTTTTTATATCTCAAGATGTCTAGCTTCCATTTTCATTTTATAGTTCTGCAATCGGTTAAAAATTGCAAAAGATACAGGCTGCTGAATATGGAATTTTTAGTGCCTTTAAATAAGTGAACCGAAGTGTATATAAAAAAAAACTTAATTGTTTCGTGCATTAAAAAAATGAAGACCAAAAGCTCCGATTCAGAGAAGTTAGTCGTTATTATTAAGAATCTAATGGCGTTTTTTTTTCTGGCAAAAATGTCACATTTTTTTTTGCACTTTGCCCTCAAATTACCTTTTTGTCTTCTTTTCTAAAATAGGGTAAACACTCTGAGAGGGTGCCGTGTTTCTTTCTGAAAATGTTGCCTTATAAAAGGCAAAAAATGCAATATTTCCTGCCCTCAAAAAATTGACAGGGTTGGATGTTGCCCTGTTTTTTTGGTTTATCAATCTCATGTGTATATATTGCAAAGTTTTTGGCGAGAAAACTCTCACCTTGGTAGCAGAGTGGTAGTGTGCTGGCTTCTGACACAGAAGATCCCGAGTTCGAACCCATGTATCACATTTTTTTATATTTTTTTTTTTTTTTTGTTAAATTTAATTTACGATTTTTTTTAATTTGTGTTTGCTATTTTTTTTTTTAATTTTTTCTTTTTGTAAGTATTTAATAATTTTTTTAATCTGAAATTCGCTTACAAACAAAATTATAAAAAAAAATTTAATTGAAAAAAATGTATGGAGCTAAATCCAAATTTTTTAAATAATTAAAAAAACTAAAATTAATTATTAAAAAAAACATTAAATTTTTTTTAAAGTTTGCTGGGATTCGAACCCGAACCTTAACAACACTAAAAAACAGATTTGTTGAAATAAATGCCTGTGCGCCCCGGTAGGCTAGTTGGTAGCGTGCTGGCTTATCAGTGCGGGGGTCGTGGGTTCGATTCCCACCAGAGGTACTGGTCTTTTTTCGCTACAATGCGCCGAAGGCCATAGTAGCTAGTGCTCGGTTAGGGTAATAGTATATAATTTGTAATTATATAATTATTAATTAATAAAAAAAAAAAAAAAAAAAAAATAAATGTAATATGTGATGAAATTGTGTTCTATTCTGATTGTAAAAATGCTTCATTTTAATGGGGCGCGGGCAAAATTTGAAAAATGTTGCAACACTTTTTTCCAGAAAAGAAAACACCATAAATATATAACAAAAAATCGCAGCAATCGCAAAACTCTTAGATCGTGTTAAATTTCTTGTTTTGCAAGTTCCGAATTGCACTTAATTCATCATCAGTTTTTCATGTTCAAGCTCAGATTGGGATGTTCACTCTTTTTCATTTGGATCTATATTTAACATAATATTTAACATAATATTTAACATAACATTACCAAAAGTTTTTGTAATTTATGTGATTTTACTTTAAATTTTGTCAGGGCATGTGTACTGTAATGCCATATTATTTTTGATATTTGCAAAAAAAAACACATGCTAAAAGTTGTGTCCCTAATGTTTTCTTAAAGTTGAACATTTTAAAAATGAAAGAAAATAAAGTAAAACACTTCAACTTTTTAATATTATTAATTCTATATTTTTAATTCTAAATAAATTACTTAAGTTTTTGTTTTAATTTTGATAAAATACTTTTCGGAATTCTATATTTCGTATTTATTTTGTGTTTTATTATAAATTTTTATTGAAAAACTAATGAAATATGACTGTTGAAATTATTCGAGTTACTCGAGTAATTCATTTTTAAAAACCTTGAGTAACTCTAACAAATACAAAACCCCAGTAATTTGAACACCCTCTAAGGTAGGCTCGGCCCTGGTTAAGATTTTTTTGCAAATTTAAATCACGCAATTTTTTCGTTTTTAAATTTTATAAGCTTTACAAAATTATTCCCCAGCAAAACTTGTACCAGTTATTTATAGCCAGTACTGGTTCTAGTTTTGCCAATAGCGTACTTAGGAATTATTTAATCGAAATTATTTCGATTTTTTTGCTTTATGATGGTTAGTATGGTTGAAGTTATAACTTGTGTGAGTTTAAAATTTTTTAAGGAGTGAGATCGAAAAGTTTTCGACACACATTGCCACTTAAAACTTTCTTTGTGTTTAAGAGTAAACTTTTTTTGAATAAGTTATCTTTTAAAATGTATTCAGATTACTTCGGATAATTAGATTGTTTACAAATGGACTTTAAACAAAAAGTGACGAAAAAATGTTGCTTAATTATTCAGAGCTCAGAACAATCAAATGATATTACACAGAAAAAACTAAAAACCGGTTTCAATTAAAAAATTTAGTGAATCAATTAATATTTTAATTGATTTTGCACCTAACACGGCAATGATAATATTAATTAAAACCTTTACTGAAAATTAAAACGAAAAAAAGCCATAAATAACTATCTACAAAAAAAATTATATTTATCACACCCAATAAAAAAGTGTGTGAACGACACGTTTGTATCGATATGTGTTTTTAGTAATGCTGTGTCTGTTTGTGTATCTGTGTTTGTATGCTTGTTTTGTTTGTAATTGGTATTTTTTGTTTGTATTTGGTATTTTATACTAAAAATTGTCTATTTAAGCTACAGTGTATGAAAAAATAATTTGAGAATTATGTGCAAAATATAATATGTATTTATATATTTTAAAGTCAATTCAAATATTAGTTAACTCAATTAAATATTTGTTTAGAAACAAATTTAATTTTAATCACATTTTTATTTAGATCTTTAAGGTTCAAAATTTTTTCTGTATAAGGTTTTTTTTTTTTAATTACTGATGAAGGCTACAAAACAACCTCCAAATTACTGTCTATTATTAACTTTTTGTTCAGATTGAATTTGTATGATGCGGAATAAAGAGCCGATTGGTTAAATGTTTTGCACACAAAATCTGACAACCTTCTCAAAGATAACTTGATAAGAACAACTGTTCAGAGTCTTATACAAAAGCATTACAGACTACTGAATTCCGAAAGGAAAATTTGTATTTGCATAAAAAAAACTAAAATAGAAATTTTGAAAATTTTATGTTTTTTTGTGATTTTTTTTTTGTCTACTAATATTTAACAAATTTATGGCTGATTTTAACAGATTAATTTTAGCTTTTAGCTAACTAAAATGATGTGAAAATTCACCAAAATGTCGTTTTTTATCCATGCCGTTCTGAAACACCAAAAATGCAACATTTTTATGGCATATAGATTAGATTAGATCAGAAGGCACTTTGCACCGCGACCAATGTAGTTCTTTTATGCTGCCTAAAGTTACCAACAGATTCAAGCTACCTATAAAGCCAATTATCCTATTAGGCAAAATGTTCGCGATGTTGGAAGGCGAAATGAAGCGATCATCTAGAAACCTAAGTCTCCTATCACAAAGCCTGGGACATTCGCAAAGAAGATGATCCGAGGTTTCAGACACCATTTCACAAAACCTACACATATCCGTGTCCGATTGACCCTTCTTGTGTAGATGGTATCTGAGATTACAATGTCCAGTTAAGTACGACGACAGGGTCCTCAAACCCCCCCTTACAAGCGACAAGAGTCGCCTCGATCCCCTACTGGAAAAAGAAATCAATCTCTTAGCCTGGCGCTGACCAGGAGAGTTTTCCCAGTAACCAGAGAATTCAGACTCTCTCCATGCCCTGAGCCTTTCCCTAACATACCCCGCAGGTATTCCACAGGACCAATAAAGGACCTTCGGGCCCCGCGGTTGGCAAGACAATCTGTCCTCTCGTTGCCCTCATGCCCCTCATGACCAGGAATCCACCCCAAGGTTAGAGAGTTGCCCCTACCGAGCCTATTGAGAGTCTGAATGCATTCCATGACCAACCCGGACGACACCTTATAAGCCCTTAAGGCCCTCAGTGCAGCCTGACTGTCAGAAAGAACGTAGATGCGAGATCTGCGAGTTCCCCTTCGCAGGCATTCCCCTGCACAGACACAGATGGCCCAAATCTCCGCCTGAAAAATGGACGGATATTTTCCCATAGGTAAAGCACGCCGGAAGCCTGGACCAAAGACGCCCGCACCCGTATTCCCATTCGACTGCTTAGAGCCATCCGTGAACCACACCTGATAACCATCTTCCGGATCCCGCGATTGATTGGTCCACATGTCTCTGTCAAACAATAACACATCAAAATATCTATCAAAGATCCACTCCAGTGACATTCTGTCCGCAACCTTAGAAATCGGGTCATCTATTAGGATTCGCGCGATCCTCATGTGACTGACCCCTTAGGTCGCCCCCCTCATGCCACCGAATTCATTTAGTCTAGAGGAACCCATACTGGCAACCTCCATTACAGAAATATGCAATGGCGGGATCCCCAGCATAACCCCCAAGGCATCCGTCGGGCAAGTTCCGCCGGCCCCTGTAATGCCAACACACGCAAGACGGTAGATTCTCTTAAGAGCATCCCTTGCTTTACTCTGCTCAACTTTTGGCCACCATGCAAGGGCAGCATAGGTGATCATCGATTTAACAATAGTATTGAACGAACGCATATGGAAACTACACTATTCATAAAACGTCTGAATTTTCTAAAAATTTCAATGTATGTTATATGTTATATTATTTTTATTTTAAGGTAGCGTCGAAAGAGATATAAAATATAATCAAAAGTTAAAAACTAAAATAAAAAACACTTACAAAATGGCAACATATGTAGATATTTAAATACATTTGGAAAAATTAGAAAATTAGATTAGAAAAATAAGAAATCTACAATTAAAATCGACCTATTGGTTTTTCAAATACATCAATTTAAACATTTCATGTTTGTTTTGAGTTTTTAAACACAAATAACTTCTTTACATTTTTTTTTTTTAATTTGTACCAAAAACACGTTTTTCAAATAAGAATACGTCTGCCAAATTTCAAAACAAACAAAAATAGTAATGTCAATAATCCTTCGGTTTGACATGGAAGGATTCATTTGAATGCCTCGCTCGAATAAGGGTATATTTTGTTTTTTGTATAGTACGACATTTCCGCTATAAATACATCAGCATATATAGAAATATTGCTAAAATTTGTCATGCATTTTTGAACTCGAATTTTTTAGAAAGTGAAATTTTGCAGGTCTCAAAACTTACTAAATTGATACATAAATATGTTTTTTATACATTTCACATGAGTTATTAAACTAGTTTGACTAATGTCCATTGAAATCGCAATCAATAAGAAAAATATTGAAACACTTTTTGCAACTTTGTCACATTTAAATGCAAAATTCAACCACTTACAATGTACAGTATTTGAATGAAATTTTCTTCACGGATACAATTAGACTTAAATTACCGAATTGTGATCAAAAACATTGAAAAATGTAATTTACAAAATGTTAGATCCCAAATACTGTTTTTTTCAACGTTAAATTCTTAAGAGTAAAGAGTTTTAACATCAAACTTTGAAGTGAATTTTGCACTTTCAAAAAACTTGTCCCAAATCTTGTATCCGCCATATAAATTTTATATTTATTTTTAATTTTAATTTTAAATGTTTTTTTTTTCAATTATAAACGGTAATTTACACTTACAAAAATTTAGGCCGGAAGGATTTTCCCCTTCATTGACCTATTGGATCCACCATATCGAATTCAATATTTTTTATTATATTTCGAGATTCTTATTGTTCAAAGAGTTTTCGATATGTCCGACACATTTTTAAAAATTCACATTCTGATCGTTCAGATTTTAAAAACTGAAGAAGTTTTTAGCAGAGAAATACTTATTCATATTTTCTCATATAAGTAAGATTTTTGTCAAGTTTATGAATTATTTTAGGGTTTTAAAACCATTTAATTATCGTTAATGCAGTAAAGAAAATATAGCCAGTTAAAAGTACTGGGTTAAAACAAAACATTTAATTTCAGGAGGCAACACCACTAAAAGAAATTTCTTTACTCTCCACATGGATGCAGGATATATTTAATTCGGAATAGTTGCATTTAATTGGTTTTACATCCCAGTGTAAAAACGGTAGTGTCTCACTACCAGCAATTACACCAGCTTACTCTCTGCATTACTTTAAAACGAATAATAAAAGCTAACTATTAAGTAGTTAATTTTCCCGTTATTTCAATAGAAAACAATGTGTGACCCTAAAGTACTTATTTTTATCATTATTTCAAATATAAAAAAATGTGTTAAAATTTTTTGGAAAATATATTTTTAGACTCGTTATTTTTTACTTCTAGTAAGTACTTATATAACTTCTTTTTTGGATTTTTTGTAAGCTAGAAAGTAATGACATGTTGTGCAAGAACTTCATTTATGTTTTTATCTATTAAGTATAACAAGTCGAGGTAGCGCAGATGGTAGAACGGTTGACTGACAAGCCCGTGTTTGAATAGCGTGTGAACACATTTTATTAAAAAAAAAAAATTTTCATTAAAAATTTTTTTTATTTTATTAATTTTTTTTTTTAATTTTTTTTAGACTCATTATTTTTGCCCATACTGGTAAGCATATAGGTAACCACATATTTTTTATATTTTTAGTAGGGTGTTTAGTAATGATATAAAAAAAAAATGTTCAAAAAACAACTAAATTCAATAAAAAAAATATTGTTTTTAACAAAATGTGCCCAGACGGGATTCGAACCCGGGCCTCCAGGTTGTCAGTCAACCGCTCTACCATCTGAGCTAACTAGATATGTTATAGTTGCTAGATAAAAACATAAATGACTTGTTTGCACAAAATGTCGTTACTGTCCATCTTACAAAAAAAATTAAAAAATAAGTAGTATATACGAACTTACTAGAAGTCAAAAAATAATGAATCTAAAAATAGATTATCAATAAATGTTTAGAAGATTACTTTATATACAAAATAATGATACAAACAACTACTTATGGGTAACCCATTATGTTTCGTATTGAAATAATGGGAAAATTAACCAGGTATTAGTAAGTACTTATAGTTTATGTTAAAGTAATGCAGAGGGTAAGCTGGTGTCATTACTAATAGTTAGAAAAGTAATAACATGTCATTACCGTTTCTACACTGGGAATGGAATGTTTTCTTTTCTCCTTATGCCCAATTAACGACCAACTGTTTTCTACCCTTCTTTCATTTAGATCTTTCCCTTCGTTCAAAATTTTGTTATGCCAATTAGTGTCGTTTTAACAAAAAATCTCTACCAAAAACCCCCATAACCATGGAGAGTTTTCAAGTGAAATAACAATGTGCGTATGTGTGAGTATGTTTTTAAAGGAGTAGTTATGAGTATGAGATTTTATAAATGCGTGTGTGTGTGTAATATCACTGAGTAATGCATGGTAATGTTCTGTAACTGAATTACACAAAAGTACATTTAGCTGTTACTTTGCGTTTATTTATACAAGGATTTGTCATCTGCACAATAATTTACTTTATTTGTTTAAATGTATGCGTTATGTTGACTTTTACCTACCCATACATACACAATTAAACTACAAAGTCTAAGAAAGAGGTAGGTACATAATTGTTGTTAACTGTTTTTGCAACATTAACTAATGGTTTTAATAGTTTGTGTTATATGAATTATGTATTAAGCTATTAAGTGGAATTGGGACACACACTAATAGAAAAAATCTTTAACAGGTGAACTAAAAATTTTTTATTAGTCTTCAGCCAATAAAAATTTTTATTAGATTTTTCAGAAAGAGTAAAGAAAACTGCATTTAGCCACGTGTTTGATTACTAAGAACACAAGAATGGAGTAAAATTGAGGATTAATAGGTTTTTTGTTAAATTTCTGCCTATTCTGGAGGCTCCAGCTTGTCTAAAACATCATGTTCTTATGAGATCTTTAGCCATGTTTGATTTGTTTTATTTTTGTAAATATTCCGAGGTTGAAAGCTCGTTATAAGTTACAAATAAATTTATTGTTATTATTGCATTTATTGAATTTATTTTATATTAAAATTCTACGGATGATCACTTGGAAGAGCACGAATATTGATATTCAAATTCTACTGACGATTGATTTGATGAGCGTGAAATCGTGATAGAGAATACCATTAAGCGTATAGATATTAAAATAGACTTTAAGGTATTATATATCTTGATTTCACGACCTTCCAAGCGATCATCAGTAGACTGTCTATATCAACATTCATGCTCTTCTAAACGATCTTCCGTGGCATTTTAATATCATAATTTGTTTAGTTATAGTGTTTTTATCTTGCAAGACCGTGGATATTGATACTGAAATTCTACTGAAGATTGATTGGAACAGCGTTAAATCATGATATGGAATACCTTTAAGTCTATAGATATTAATATAGACTTTAAGATATTCTATATCATGATTTCACGCTCTTCCATGTGATCAACAGTAGACTTTCTACATCATTATACATGCTCTTCCAAGCAAACTTCTGTAGAATTTTAATATCGTACTATGTTAACCATCTAACGGCTAAGGCTGCCTCAGGGAAGTCTTCATAAAATTTACCACAAATGCGTCAAATGAGCGTTTTATACATAGAAATTAATATATTCCGATAGAATATTTTGCGAAGAAATTTTTCGTTGTCGTCCAAGGTTTGGAAGCGAGAAAGCTTCAAAATCAAAATTTTAGTAAAATTTCAAAAATTAATTATTTAAAAAAAAAAATGGTTTCCAAAAATTTAATATTTAAGTTGACAAAAAAACTCTATAATAAAGTATAAGTAAGATTGAAGCTTAATCTTTAATAATAAGTCCTTACTTTAGTCCAAGGACTCACAGGATTTTATCAGGATTCCTCTAAAGGACATCGTCTTAACTTATAAACTAAAAGACGGATTTTTATGAAATTTTGCAGAAAGAAGACATTAAGTATTAATAGCAAAGCGTTGAAGTTTGAACAATATAAATTGAAGTTTCGATACTTTTTCGCCTAATTTCGCTTTTCCAAAAAGCGAAAATCGCGATATCTTCTTAAATAGGAGCAGAAAAAAAATAGTTTTTGGAGTATGGTTATATCTTGGTTAATAATTTTTATTCAAAACTTCTCTTTTATATGCTTTAGTTTTCAAAATGCACCCTAAAATATTTTGGTTCATATCGCCTAAATTAGGCAACGATAACATTTCGAAATTAAATTTGTCAAATGCATATTAATTAAAAATTAATTGCGACTGTCTATATGACGTTAATATAACACTGTACTAAAATACATTATAAAATTTGCTCTGTGGCGATGTCTTACCTTAAAACGCAAAAGCTGTCAACCCTGAACATAAAAACCAGACGTCAATCTGGTAACATTGTGAAATAGAGACGGAGGAGATTAGAAAAATAAACAAAAATCTAAAAATAGAATATTTGTGTTTGTTAGTGTTGTCACTTCTGAGTATAATATACAATAACAGAAAAAGCTAATAGGAAAGAAAACTGCAATTTAGCTGCATTAGATTCGAGGCCATACTTGGATGTAATCGCTATACGGTCATGACTTGGTATTGTTACGTTTGATGAGCGCTGGCTTGATTCTTACAGCCGCAGGTTGTTGAACATTTTATCATATAGAGACAATCTGACAATTATAAGACACAAATAATAATACAATTTAAAAGGAAAATCACTGATGAGCCTGTCCATAAAAAGGCAGAAACTAGTCTAGTCTGATTTAAAAATTAATAGTGTTTATAATTTTTAGAGAAAAACGTTTATTCTTCTTCTTAACCTCAACATTTCAAAAATAAAAACTGAAGTTTTGATACTTTTTCGCCTAATTTCGCTTTTTCTAAAAGGCGAAAATCTCGATATCTTCTTAAATAGGAGCAGAAGTGTGGTTATATCTTGGAGTGTGGTATATCTTGGTAAGAGAAATAATTTTTGTTCAAAACTTCTCTTTTTTATGCTTTAGTTTCCAAAATGCACCCTAAAATATGTTGGCTCATATCGCCTAAATTAGGCAACGATAAAAGCAGGTTCAAGCCACGTTCAAGCCACGGTCAGGATTGCATTTAATAAATAAACATTTCATATAGATGCAATCAAACAATAAAAAAAAAAAAACCATAACAAATAATTACAGTATTGTCAAAAAGGATTACTGATGAAGGTTGTGTTACCAGAAACTGCGCAGTCTAATTCAATAAAAATTTACAATGTAGTTATGATTTTTAGAAAAGTATGCTTAATCTTCTCTACCACGCCTATCTCAGATAAACTATTTTGTTGAAGAACTTATTATTTGTTTTTCGAGATGAGCACATGGTATGAATTTCGTTGCAAAACATCGTTTGCCAGTTAGAGGGTTAAGTTATGGTGTTATTTTCGTTACGAATGCGAACTAAATCTGATAAGGCCTTTTGGTTTATATAACAAAGTTTTTTTTTTCTCTTTAAAAATTATCTAAATAATTTATATTTATATTTTAAACAAACAAAAAATTAACTTTAGACCTTTAGCAAATATAAGTATTGTACCAACAACCATTAACATGTGGAAGTAACATAATTTGCAAGAAAATTTCTTTATTTGTAGCAAACAAATCTCCAATGTTGTTCTTAACAACTTTAAGCAGACTAAAACTCAAACAAATTGTAGAACAGAAAAATAAGTTTTATTTGCTTTTTAAATATTTACTTGAATTTATAATTCTTTTGTTTTTTTTTTTTAATTACACTCTTACACTCACAATATTTGTACTTTAAAACTACTAAACATAGACTTAAAAAACGGTCTACTCACTTTTCTTTTAAATCAAGTGTATTTTTTTATTTATTTTTAACTATAAAAAAATTAACAGAATAAAACAAAGCCAATTGTGACAATATTTTGTTGTTGTTTTTTCTTTGATATTTTAAATTTTGAATCTCGCTCCTAGACGAGGACAAGAAATTCTCATTGAGTTTGTGATTTAACATAACAAATATCTCTAGAAATTCTAATAACAAAGTCCCCTGAAGATTTCCTTGGGCAGGAATGAAATCCGGATAGGGACACGCCTACATCAGATTGCTTTTCACAATTTGTTAAATAAGTTTTGGGACTTTAGCACATTTAATTACTATAAATGCAATTAATGTTTATCCCGATGAAAATAAATTTAAATATAAAACAAAGTAATTTACTTTATTTTAACTATAAAAAATTAACTCAAAGTCCGTAAATATTAACGATTTTCTTTTGTTTGTACTATCAAAAATAAAATTTAAAACAACTCCCGAATCCGAAAAAATAAACGATTTTCTTTTATTTTAACTATTAAAAATTAACTCCCAAATTATTAAATTAATTATTTTCTTTTACAGTCCCATGCAAAACATCAAGCATTCACATAAACTAGTTTTCTCACTAAATGAGAACTAATATATGAGCTCGAGCTACCAAAGCTAGACCTTGCTCATAACAAACAAGTTTTCAATATATTTTTGATAAATGGTGATAATCTTTAAATTCGAGCTCAAATAGTATTTCTCATTTAGTGAGAAAACTAGTTTATATGAATGTCTGATGTTTTACATGGGATTGTCACTTCTTTCAAAACGTGTTCTGATGACGGGAACCTAGAAAGTTCCCGAAATAGATCTATCAAAACATTCCTGAAAGTGGTCAATTTATAAATTTGAAAACAAAAACTCTTTAGAAATATAGAGTATCGCCTCGAACTTGAATAGTTTTCATTTTTTATTTTAAACAATTATTTTTTTATCCAAAGAAATTAAAAGATTTTTTGGTAAAAAGAAAATTTTAAATGAAAATAAAGGGTCCGCCAAATAACTTTTTTTTTTTGAACTCCTGAACCAATTGGACTTTGTATGGCGTCATACCAAGGTCTTTATGCTAAATTCGTCTCAATGATGTCTCCGAAATGTTCAATTGTTGAGAACGACGGTGAATTAATGTTGATGGCGCTTCACGCACACTTTCTGCCACAGCAGTAATATTCTCGGGTGTACGCACTGTTTTTGGCTTTTCACGCTTTGGTTTATCGATGAGGATGCCAGTTTCTTTCACTTTTTTCACAAGACAACGAACATACGGACCATATTCGTTCAGCGGAAGGATAAAACTGATTATCTGTCAAATCAGACATGAGCTAAGTGTTACCATTCACGAAATAAGCACTAGTTGAAAAAAGACGTTAGATGGCGGACCCTTTAGTAACTGGTACAGAAAAACAGTATTTGTATGCAGTTTTTTTTTTTTTAATAAATCTTTAAATAAGTTTAAAAAAATAGTACTTTGTACTTTAAAGCCCGATTACTGAATGTCCCGTTTTGCTACTAACTGAAACATTTGTTGTTGTTTCCCATATAAATTTTCAATTTAACTGTTTGTTAAATTTTAACAGGACATTCAGTAATCGGGCCCAAAATGTATGTTCCTTAAAAACAAAGTTTAATGATTACTTTTGAAGTAAACTACAATCAGTTACTGTTAATGTTGTGAGTGCACTAGTAATTAGAAACAAAAGCGAGAAAACAAAATATAAAATTTAAGCAAATAATCATATAAAATTTAACACACATAGTCCAACGTTATTATTATAATTATAGCTATTGAAATTGTTAAAACACTGTTCTACAAAATTCAATATTTAAGTTTCAAATTTCTAGAAATTATATAATATTTCCCTACAACAAGTCGTTAGTCATGATTAGATTGGATCAACGAATTAAAAACAAATTTTGTCGATATTGTCATATTTTCAAAAGTGTGTTACTTAGTGTAACACTAGTTTACAGCAAATATGATGCCAACATTTTGCCAATTATTCTTTTTCTATTGCAGACAACTGAAGATTTTGGTGATGACAATGAAACAATTGTCTATCATGAAAATGATCAAATTTTTTGAAATACAGTAAGTAAAATCTAATATGACAATATCATATTCGAGCAATGAAATATGTTATTGTATAAAGTTTACCACGTTTTTCTCTTCTTTTGTAAAGTTCTGTAAATGGATTATATATCCTTATTCGAGCGAGGCATTCACCTGTTAAAACTGACTTAAGATGCCTATTATTTCTCATGATTTCATGAATTAAGAGAAACGATGGGCAGGGTTAGACTATAACTAAAAACTATGGCATGCAAACTTCCAAGTTGAAAAGTTTCCCCTAAAGAATAAATGGCCATTTAAAAGTCGAAAAATAGAGAACCTAATTCAAACTTAACTTAATTCAAACACATTTCGCATTGTGACAACTAAGGCGCTGTATCAATTCCACCAAAACGTACATCAAATAAAAGATTTTTATGAGCTTAATACTAAAATCGAAAAGGCATCAAAAAATTTAAAATTTTATGTAGCATACAAATTATCCATAACATCAAAAAGCACATACAATTTATAATTTTGAGTTTTTAAAAGTATTTAAAAAGATTTCCTGCAATTAACTAACCCTAAACCGAATACAAAAAATTAGTGTTTCCCAGATAATCGCAGTTGTTCATTGTATTTTTTAAAAAGAGGCTGCAGCACCCAAGATCCCCAATAAGCGGATCCACTATAAGGTATATATCAAAAATGTCCAGGCTATGTAACCAGGCAATATTTTATACGAATTTTGAAGCTAAGCAGTTATACTACAAAAACTGGGATATATATGGAATATTTGGATCTTTTAAATAAAATATATATATAAAAAAAACTGAGTATTTTCCAAATTGAAGTTTTAAACTATTTCAGAACAAACACACCTTACTAAATAATGAGTCTAGTAATCTAAACTCGATGTTTTGAACTTATTACCCTTTATATTATAATTCAAACTTTTTTTATGAAATTTCCCAAAAGTAGTGAGTTATGCAATACTAGCAGCCATACGTAAATATGAATTATAATGGGTTACCTATTTGCATGCAAGGGTATGAATAATGAATAATTAGTAAAAAAAATAATGAGTCTAAAAATAGATTTCGAAAAAAATTACGAAAATAAAAAAATATGATATTAAAAATGTTAAGTTTTCTTTCATGTTATGTTAAGTTTTCTTTCATCTTCTTTTATTTAATTCGTCTTATTTGGAACGAGCTTAAGATCCTTTATTTATAAATTATAATTATTTATTTCCAATATTTCCTCTCCACATTGGGCGACTGTTTCAGGGAACAATTATTATAGTATATTGTTCCCTGGAGAAGTCGCCCAATGTGGAGATGAAATTTTGGAAATAAATAATTATAACTTATAAATTAATTATCTAAAGCTCGTTTATATTAAGAAGAATATGATATTATTTTTTTCAAAACATGGGCGAGCCGGGAATCGGTGGCCGGGTCGTGAGATTAACAGGCAACTGCTCTATACCCTAAGTCACGGAGGCATATAAAAGTTGATAATTTGAAACATAAATGAATTTTTTTTCTATGTAAATTCGTTCATGATATACCAAAAATGACAAATTACCCTATAGTTTACAAAAATACGTATTGTAATGAGTCTAAAAATAGATTTCCAGAATAATGTTGTAGCATTATAAATTGCTTGAAAGTAATAAGATTAATAACCTATTATTGCTGATCACTTATTTTTCGTTAAAAGTAACACATTATAAATTTCTTATTATTTTATTACGTTAAAGTAATGCAGAAAGTAATAGGTACTTATTACAAAATAATGTATAAAATAATAAGTAGTCATTACCATGTTTTTGCTGGGATACAAAATTTAACGGATTCAAATCCGATTAAAAACAAAGAAAATATGATCACTTAAAGTTTCAACATTTTCTAAAAGAAATTTATATTATCACATTAAACAAAAAAAAATATTTTGAATCACCCGGTTCACAGTAAAATTAATGATGCAGAGATTTGAATCTTTATCTCCTAAGGTTCCAAGTATGCTCGTGAAAAATTGGATTCTTGGCCGAATTTCCAAATATATACCACAGTGTGCCGTTAAAGACAAATTATTGACACGAATGGATTTGGCATGATTAAACATCGGCTAATATATACTCAAAACAAAAAGTTAGTTAAAAATTTAGTTAAACGGGTATTTACAATATTTAACTACATTTCAGCAATTTTTTTGCCGAGGACGCGTATTCAGCTAAAATTTTAGTTAAACACTTTTGCCAAGAAACTAATATTGAACTAATGTTTAACTAATTTACGTTGCTACCAAAATTGTGCTGATAAACATATCAATACGAGGGCGTATCAATAAGTCCGTGACTTTTCGAACTTCCCTCGTAGTTATATGAAATGCAACATTGCTCCCATCAAGTACCACCTGTTAATAGAATACTGTCAAATTTTGAGCAAGTTCCGTCATTTACTTTGCGTTTAACAGCTGTTCAAAACATACCTCGTGGATTTTTTTAAAAATGGAAAAAAGTGAATTTCGAGTGCTCATTAAACATTAATTTTTGCGAAAAAAAACCGTCAATCAAACCAAGGAAAAGCTTGATAAATACTATGGGGACTCTGCACCGTCGATTTCAATGGTAAAAAAGTGGTTTACTGACTTTCGTTGTGGTCGCACAAGTTTGAAATTACGCTGAACGTTCAGGACGGCCAACTGAGGTCAATACACCCGAAAATGTCGAAAAAATCCACGATATGGTGATGGCCGAAGAGTAAAAGTGCGTTAGATTATTGATGCCATAGACATTTCATATGGCAGTGTGGTTTCGATTTTAAATGATCAGTTAGGTTTAAGAAAGCTGTCTGCAAGATGGGTGCCGCGTTTGCTCTTAATTGACCATAAACGTAATCGTGGGCCATAAGGGGAAGGCAACAGTTTTTTGTAATGAACGCAGGATAATCCACATATATTACCTTCAATAGGGAAAAACAATAAACGGCGCATATAATGCCAACTTATTGGACCGATTTAACGAGGATTTAAAAAAAAAAAAACGACCCCATATGTCCAAGAAATTCCTATTTTATGGTCCTCAAAAAATCCTATTTTTTTGGAAGGGATACAAAAATTGGAGAAACGTTGGAGATTATGTTGAAACATAAATTTTTTTTTGCAAAAAAAAACGGTGTTTCATTGCAATAGTCACTTACTTATTGATCCGCACTCGTATTTAAAAAAATCACAAAAAAAATAAAATTCGGTGCCAACTTATTGGACCGATTTAACGAGGACTTAAAAAAAAAACGACCCCATATGTCTAAGAAATTCCTATTTTATATTTATGCTGACTCAATTTCTTTTTTTTCCAACTTTACGGCATTTTTTTTTTAGTGTATTTGTACACCAACGGTTAGTTATGTAATACAACAAAACAATTGAAAATATTTTACCTCAAAGTGTCGAAAAATTTTTAACTTCGTCATATAAATTTTAAATTTCTCGAAATTACTATAATTCCCTATAATCATCGTAAGTCATAATTTGATTGAATCTATGAATTTGAAAAAAAAAAATAAAAAATAAATCTAGTAGATTTTCTCATATTTTCCAATTTGTACCGCTTAGTGTAATTGTTTAAAAAAAAAACATTCATAACTACATGTTATTTAAACTTTGTTTTCTGTAGTGTTTATTTAGTTAATTAAATAGTTTTTTTTTTTTTTGTTTGTTTTTTATATGACATACATATGAAATCGAAAATCCAGTAGGGCAAGGGGGGTGAAATTTCAATGTGTACAAACAGCAGCCAACCACAATTGTGATTTTAAAAACAAAATTACTGAACAAAAACAGTTTTCCCTTCAAAGTAAAATACAACATTAGTAAATAGAAAGTAATTACAACAGATTTGAAAATTCTGATTTGAATTTAACAACACTCAAATAAAAAAGTTAGTAAAACTTTTGATATCTGAATTTACAGTTTTTGAACTAATTTGTATTACAAAATAATGACAAACTTTTTAAAAAATTTTTTTTAAAAATATTGCTAAATTAATCAAAAATTTTAACTATTTTTTCACAGACAGAATTTTAGTGGACGAAAAATAATGAAAGTTTTTAGTAACAAAAAATTTCAGTAAAAAATTTATAAAATTAATGAAAAACTTTTAATGAAAAGAATTTTTTAACATGTATTCATCGGTTTTGTCAATTTGAATAGAAAATGTTATTGCGAATTAGTGTTAAATTGACACAAACGACAGATGCGTGCTAATAAAACTTCTTCATTATGTGAATGCAAATTTTAATATTTAATATTTTCATAGAATTTAATGAAAATTCCATTAGTTTAATGAAAACTTTCAATGGACGAGTTCATGCAGAGAATTCTCTCAGTAAAGTTTAAAGTATATCTGTCAATCTAACCGATTAGTTTTTAAGCTATTAGCAGGGTTGCCAGTTTAGCACAATGGATGCTAGCACTCACAATTTATAAAAAAGTGCTAGATGCTGGACAGCACTTTTTAAGATGATATCATTTTTTTAGCTCTTTTTTACCGCGAATAAATATTTCACTATTTTTTCACAAAATTTAAACCAATTTTGTTTAATTTTTACATATTAATTTCAATAATTACTTATATATCGTTACCTAAAATACAAAAGGGCGTAACTAACAAAGTTTAAGGTTAGTTTAGGTTAGGTCGAAAAGCGGATTCGGAGAAGGGAAAATGCTTCCCTAATCCGGCTCAAGTCCCTGAGGACTTACACTTAAGCCAGAATATTGGCTTGTTGTGCGCTCTAAACAATCGGTCTTATGTCACCTTTCTACCCCAGGAACTCCGTCGCACGGACGAAATTCCTCAACCTCTTCCATCCTATGCACCTAAGATCCCCCAATGTGGATATTGGGTCACTGGACTATGACTACATTAAACTACATGGCTACACAAAATTTTGGACATCTACGATTAAAAAAAACAAGCGGTTTTATAAATAAAGTTTTGGTTTAGCCATTTTTTTTTTTTGGTTGCCATGTAAAATATTAAAGTAGGGTTGAGTGATTATGAAGCACTGCATCGAACTACATTTCTTCACAGCATTGTATGGTTATCGTTAAAATATCTATGGACGTTTTTTTGCTTCTCCTGTAAAAAGAAAGTAAATATGTTTGTTGAGTACTTCTGCATTTTAAGTGACGATATGTATGTATGCAGTTTTTAATTTTACCAACAAATGTGGTAGCTTAAAACATTATATTTTATGCATAGCAGAATTCTTTTAATTTCTGTTAAAACTTTGAAGATTTACTGATTTTAAGAACCTGAAATATGTTTCTTGGCGTCGTTATTATTTTATGGATTTGCTTAAGAATTTCACCAAATTTTAATTTTTGTTATAACTTTGAAGATTTACTCATTTTTTCCAGAAAATATTTTTTAAAGATTAATTATAATCAGGGCCACCACAAATATGCCCAAAAAAAAAAACATTTCATGCCCCAAAAAAAACTGGAAAATAACTATTTTTTTCTGCTCCTATTTAAAAAGATATCACGATTTTTCGCTTTCTGGAAAAAAGTATCAAAACTTCAATTTACATTTTACGAAATTTTGATTTTGAAGCTTTCTGGCTTCCAAACCGTGGACGGCAAACGAAAAATGTCTTTGAGAAATATTTAGCAAATTTAGTTTTCTATCGGAATATAGTAGTTTTTAAGTATTAACGCTCGTTTCTGAAAAATACGTTAAAATTCAAACTCAAACAGAAACCAAACTTTGCTCTCTGGCAATTCTTCCCTAACTACGTAAGCGCCATCTATCGAATATACAAAGAATATATCATAGATATGGCATCACTTACAACATATGGGAATACAGTGGGCATTAGAGTGAGGTAAGTTTCTAAAAAATGAACTGTTGTGTTGTTGGAGTTGTACTTCTGAGATTATGTATGAAAGAACAAAAACACCGTGTATTGAAAAAAAAACTAGTTTTAATCACAACAAAACTCGACCTGACGATAGCTCAGTGCGCCAAAGCGCTCTGTCTAACGTGTAGTGCGAGTGCATGTGGCATTAGAAATCAGTTTATCTATATCACGGTCAGTGATTGCACAGAAAAATTTCATATAGACGCAATCGAACAAATAAAAACATAACAAATATTACATTATTCAAAAAAAAAAAAAACAGGGTCATTGACGAAGGATCAATACCAGAAACAGCGCAGTCTGATTCAGAAAATTAAAAATTTACAATGTAGTTATGATTTTTAGAAAATACACTCATTCTTCTCTACCACGCCTTTCACAATTAAATTAAATAAAATTGCATATTAATTATCGTATTAATTGCAATTGTCTGAAAAAGACGTTAAAATTCAAGCTCATTTGACGCATTTGTGGTAAATTGCCTTGACTGCCTTGAGTCAGCCTTACCCGTTTCTTTAAAAGTTTGTATTTTAAATCTTATTTTTTAGAACTTTAAAGTTTTATCAAAATTATTTATACCGCTTATAAAAAGGAAAATAAAATATTAATTATGGCGAAATCGGTATAGTCTTAAAAAAGGAAACAAATTTGTAAAATTGGCTTGAATTTCCAAAATCGGTATCACAAACTTCAGAAAATGTAAAAAAAAAATATAAAACATGCTCAAAAATAAGATTCTTTTATCAAAAACATGTTCTTAAGATCAAAATATGATATTAAGCCCAAAATATGCGAAAAAAAATGCCCTAATAAATCAAAGCCAGAATTCGTCAACTGTTCCGAAACGGATATAAATCTCATCTATTTTTAATACGACGCATAGGAAAAGCATGATGCAGCATATTTCTGGTTGCCCTGGTTATAGTCAATAAATCGAAATCAATTTGTGTTCAAAAGTGACCAAATTTATAAATCAATCACAAGAATAAAAGTTTTATATTAAAATATCGTTTAATATTTGAGCTATAATTATATTAAAAATTTTTGAGTTCTAATGTTTTCAATATAAGGAAATGGGGTCTTAAACATCCATTTACAAATCGAAAGTATAAAGTGTTCTATAGAGATAAATTCAAAACAAATCTAGTACTTTTCTAGCACTTTTTTTTCTTCATCTAGCACTTTATAGCACTATTTTTTCACAATCTAGCACTGTTCAGCATTGAACTTATGGCAACACTGGATATTAGACATTTCATAAAACTGAGTTTAGGTCTTTCTATATGTTGTAGAACGCTTCATATGAGAGAAGATTTTTTTTTTCTCAAAATCTACTTCAATTACTTTCGTCATTGTTAAATTTGTATTATATTTTTTTGCACCGTAATTGTCGTGTGTGTTTTTATTATATTTTGTATCCACTTCACTATGACAATTGTAAATACTACAAATTACTTTAGAGAGCGTGTTGAAAACGGCAGCTATGTAAAAATCAAAAGTACTTTGCCGCTATTTGGCCTGCCATAAAAATGTAAATTGAAAAAAGTGACACAAACTTAGCGCAGATTATAGAAAAAATATAGTACATTGTTAAATTATAAAAACTCCCGATAGAGAGAGAAGCCAGTATTTAAAAAAAGTAAGCAAATCTTTACCTAGGGGTACTTTTAAAATTTCTATAAGGTCTGGAAATAAAAACACTTAAAAAAATTACAGTTACTACATTATCGCTGAACAAATTAGGATTTTTTAAGACTTTCGATGAATTCATTGGTTGTGGATAGATGTAAAAAAAAAAAAAATTTTTTAAAATTTGGAATTTATCTAAGAATTTAAGATTTTTGACAAATGTGAAATTTTTATTTTTAAATCGAATTATTAGCTCACAACACTAGACTTAAAATACTATGTAGGTACAGACCACTGCAAATGTAGTTAAAAACAAATAAAATTTCACCTAAAAAAGTACGACTTACATTTCAGTTAATTCAACTAATATTATCAGTTGTTTTTTAATGTTCAAAAAATTACTAACAATTGTAGTAAAATTAACCATATATGTTAGTAAAAAATAAACAAGCATTTATTTTTTTTCTTTTTTTTAATAACAAACAACTACTGTAAAAAATTAATATAAAATCATAAAACAGTCATTTTATGTGGTTTGTTTTTTTTTAATGAACTACAAGGTTAGTAAAAAATAAAATTTGTTCAACAAACGACTGACATTTACATTAAAAATAAAGAAACAATCTTACAACCCAAACACCTACATATTTTTATAGCAGAAGTTCTCTGAGTGTAGTTCGCATACACAGAGAATAAATTGGTTGCAATTCCATTGAAATCAACAAAATTTAATCAATATTCAATAAATAATTTTAATTGTAAGTACTTAAAATTCATCATCAGAATAATTAAACTATATTGTAAACAGAAAATATATAAAATTACCCAAAACACAGTCACATTATTCAAAATATTGATTTATCTAATCAATATCGAAAAAATATTATCTTCTACATTTTATACCTTGAATAAAATATTGCAGTTAAAATCGAATATTAGTTTCGCCTGCAAAAACACAACCACTCTATTTAAAATATTAGTTTTCATTACTAATTTTCAAAATAATAGAAAGTTTTTTAATAGTTTTGGTTACTCTAACAAAATATTAAGATTAGCAGCCCAATTTCTGTTGTACACACAAATCTATTTTTAGACATTAATATTTAAACTTGAAAGAAAAAAATATTAAAGATAGAAATTTGAAAATACAAATTGGACTAGAGGCAAAGTAATTGCCTGACTAGTAGGAGTTTGCCGGATCGAAACCAGTTCGCGGCATAATATTTTTTTATTAATAAAATCATTTTAAAATAATATAAAATTTTTATACAGTTTTCGTAGCTCTAAAAAAATATTGAGATTAACAACCGAATTTCTGTTGTACATACAAATCTATTTTTAGACATACATATTTAAATTTTAAACAAAAAAAACATTCAAGGTTGAAATTGGAAAATACAAATTCAAATTGGGTTTGGGTTTGGACTAGAGGTAAAGTAATTGTCTGACAAGCAGGAGGTCGCCGGTTCGAGACCAGTTCGCTGCATAAGAATTTTTTTCTTAATAAAATCATTTTAAAATAATATCAAATATTTTTGTAGTTTTAGTAACTCTAATAAAATATTGAGATTAGTAACCGAATTTCTATTGTACATACAAATCTATTTTAGACATACATATTTAAATTTGAAACTAGAAAATATTCAAGGTTGAAATTTAAAAAAACAGATTTAAATTATGTTTAGGCTAGAGGTAAAGTACTTGCCTGGCACACGGAAGATCGCCGGTTCGAGCCCAGTTTGAGGCATATAATTCACTGCAAAAAAAGTAAACAACTTAGTTGATGCAGAATTTTATCTATTTTTACCCGATATCAAAAAAAATTAAATTTCAATTAATCGCCAATTTGACATCATTTGAACCCACAAAGCGTTACCCTAAAACTTTTCAGAAATGCAGACGAGGTCTTACTTTGGAATAAAGAATTTAAAATACCATATCCGAGAAATGACATTTCGAACTCTAGACCCAAACATACGACCCTTTCTTTTTGTTTCTCCCACCATATTTCATTTCATTTTCTCTAACCATTTAATTTCCTACTGGGTATACTTAACACTCAAATGTAGTCTAACATTCTTCATTCAAGTGACGTTCAATTGTATGACGATATCGTTGTTGTATTAATTTTTTTCCTTCTATTGTTTATATTTTTTAGTTAAATAAACATTGAAAAAGCTGAATATATAGAAAAATTTATTAAATAAATATCATACAACAAATTGTATTGTTTACAATTATAAATCATCTCTAATAAAGTAGAACATGTAAAATAATTAATGCATATTTAAAATTATTTTATTTTTTTTTTTTATTCTTTTGAAATTTTCTTGTATTTCTGGCGCATTAAACAACATCTGTTTAAAAATGTTGCATTTTATTAAATAAATTTTGATTGATAAACAATGTTTGTTAGCAAAAAAAAAACACATGTAAACGAAATAAGTCTTTGAACTAATTTTAGATTTGTTTTAAAATATATTTTTTTTCGATATTTTGAACTCAAATCGTTTTGTATATAATTTTTTATAGAAAAGCTAACAGGTCGCAAGGACTTTATATACAATCAAAAAAAAAAAAAAAGTCTGTAAAGTCAGCAACATAAAGTTTTAAATTATCGTTATAGAACATTTGTATAAAAAACAATATAGTTTAGAATAAAAATTTCGAAAAAAAAATAAAGAAAAAAAACTGAATAGTTTATAATGGTCTACGAGGGCGGGCTCATAAGTCCGTGACTCTTTGAATTAAACACAGATTTTTTTTGCAAAAAAAAATTTATTTTTCAACATAATCTCCTTTTAGCTCAATACACTTAGTCCAACGTTTCTCCAATTTTTGTATCCCTTCCAAAAAATTGGATTTTTCGAGGTCCATAAAATAGGCATTTCTTGGCCATATGGGGTCGTTTTTTTTTAATCCTCGTTAAATCGATCCAATAAGTTGGCATATTATTCGCCGTTTATTGTTTTTCCCTTTTGAAGGTAATCGATGTGGTTATATCGTGTGCATCCCAAAAAATTGTTGCCATCACTTTATTGGCCACGATTACGTGTATGGTCAATTGAGAGCAAACGCGGTACCCATCTTGCAGACAGCTTTCTTAAACCCAACAGATCATTTAAAATCGAAATCATACTGCCATATGAAATACCTATGGCATCAACAATCTCACGCACTTTTACTCTTCGATTGGCCATCACCATATCGTATATTTTTTCGACATTTTCGGGTGTATTGACCTTAATTGGCCGTCCAGAGCGTCTAGCGTCATTTGTACTTGTGCGACCACAACGAAAGTCAGTGAACCACTTTTTTACCATTGAAATCGATGGTGCAGAGTCCCCATAGTATTTATCAAGCTTTTCCTTGGTTTGATTGACGGTTTTTTTTTTCGCAAAAAATAATGTTTAATGAGCACTCGAAATTCACTTTTTTCCATTTTTAAAAAAATCCACGGGGTTGGATGTTTTAAACAGCTGTTAAACGCAAAGTAAATGACGGAACTTGCTCATAATTTGACTGTAATCTATTAACAGGTGGTACTTGATGGGAGCAGTGTTGCATTTCATATAACTACGAGGAAAGTTCGAAAAGTCCCGAACTTATTGATCCGCCCTCGTATATTATAAATCATTTCAATTTGAAATATATCTAAAAAATATATAAAAAATCTGAAAATCTTAAAGGGTACACGCAAAAAAAAAATCTGTAAAGTCAGCAACATTTTTGCTGGGAGGATCCTTGCAGAAAAATTGCTAATATCAGCAAAAAAAAAATTAGTAAATTTAGCAAAAAAAAAGTCAGCAACCATTTTTGCTGGGTGGATTATTGCAGAAAAATAATATCAGCAAAACAATTTGCTAATATCAGCAAAAAATTTGCTAATATCAGCAAAAAATTTGCTAATATCAGCAAAATTTTTGCTGAATTTACTAATTTTTGCTAAATTTAGCAACATTTTTGCTGAAATTACTAATTTTTGCTAAATTCAGCAAAAATTAGTAAATTCAGCAAAAATTTTGCTGATATTAGCAAATTTTTTGCTGATATTAGCAAATTTTTTGCTGATATTAGCAAATTGTTTTGCTGATATTATTTTTCTGCAATAATCCACCCAGCAAAAATGGTTGCTGACTTTTTTTTTGAGTGTACACTTTCAGATTTTAAAAAATATTTTTTCTACATATGAAAAAAATTAAAAATTTTGGGATAGATTTCAAATTGACATGATTGGTAACACTGTGGGACAAATGATTTTGGTCAGTGGGTGGTGGGGGTTCTGCCTTCAGGGAAAAGTTATACGTGTCCCAGCGTTTCGCTGGGTCCGGTCTAGAAATCGAGATATATCGATTTGAAGTTAGTAAGTACAGTATAGGGGAAATTGTGATTGTTTGTGCCTTTTTCATGCATTTTGACCATCTAAATGCCCGAATATCGCAAACTGATGTCCAGCTAAGTTTTTAAACTCAACGCCAGCTGCAACATAGTAAATATAAGAAATGCGGTATTTTTGGTTTTCCGGCGGCCGGCGTTGAGCTTAACAACTTTGCTGGCTGAACATCACTTTGCGATATACTATACTTACACACAAAAAAAAAAACCCCCCATTTCAATTACGAAAACCACCGATTTAATATTCATTTAATTAAAAAGTGATCAATATCGTATACCTTCCCAAAAACCAAAAAAAAATGTTTTGTTGCCATACCAAATGTTTTTTATAAAAGCGTTGTTGCCATACCACATGTTTTTTTATAGCTTGAATTTTATAACATTGATTATAAACTGGCATGAACTTCTCATTTAGTTAGCAGATTTATTTATACTTATGTGAACAAATTCGAAAAGAAATTATTTGTTTCTTTCTATTGAAGCGTGGGGACTATGGCAATTTTTTTTTTGGATTTTTTGGTTTGTATGTAGAAATTAGCCCTTCTGTTGAAATCAAGAGTATTTTTTTTTTTTTTTTTTGGTTTGAAATAATTTTTAATTTATTTTTTGCAGTTTCTTTCTGTTGAAAAAAAATTTTATTGAACAAAATTAAACTTTAAAAATTACATTATCAATTATGATAATGTTTTAGAATAAATAAATAATCTGATTTAAACAATTGAAACTAAATTACGTATTTAACTTAATGAATTAATAAACCTAATAAGAATTAAAATCTAATCAAATTGAAATGAATTTGAAATGTTTACTACTACTACTACTACCACTAAACATAAACATTTATAAAAAACAACAACAATGTGTGTGCTTTTGAGCGGCAATATAAAAACTGTCATTCAAGTTCATAATTTGAGCAAATATCTAATTGATTCAATTAATTTTTAATTGACAGCTTTTAAAATTTTCAACAAGCCGCTTTAATTGGGAAAAGTAGGGAAATATTTTTTTTGTGTTACTAACTTCAAATCGATATATCTCGAATCCTAGACCTGAAAGCAGAACCCCCGCCGATTCGGGCTGTCTATCGCACAGTGTAATTTCGACAATTATGAAATATGCAGTTTTTTTTTTTTTTTCTTAACTTTTTCGAAATTTTTTTTCTAAACAATATTTTCTGTGCATAAATTTTCTATTATGATAATTTAAAACTTTATTCCCACATAAATCATTTGCGAACATGAATTTTTTTTTACAAATTTGTTTACCAATAAATCTCTCAGTATAACCTTTTAAATATCTATGGCTAATAAATTTTACAATTTAATCTTTAAAATTGTCTTAATTGAAAAACTTAACCATGAAAAACATACGAAAAAATTTAACACAGATAAAAAAAAACAAACAGAATACTTTCTACGAAAAAAATAACAAATGCCCAAAAAAAAAATAAAAAAAAAAATTAAAGCCAATTTGTTGTAAACAAAATTAAATAAAAAAAAAAAAAATTTAGAAAATTTTAAAAGTGTGCACAAAAAATAAATAAAACGAAAAATAAACAAACTTAATTGTTTTGTGTGATAATAACACACATCAAGTGCAAAAACAAGGAAGACACTGCAACTATTACTCGTACAATGAATTTAAGTTATTTTTTTTTAGTCAGAGAAAATTGTGCCCTGCAGTTTTGAATGAAATTAATTTTATTTTTATTAATGGCTCAGTTGTTCAACCACTGCGCTATGACTATATACAAGTAAATATTTAAAGATTAGGGGCGAGCTTAATTTTCTACTCTTTAAGAAAAAAAAATTTTGTACACACAGAGTATAAATTGGTTGGAATTCCATTGTAAACAACAAACTTTAAACTTACAATTCATCATCAGAATAAATAAACTATATTGTAAACAGAAAATATATGAAATTAACCAAAACACAGTCACATCATTCAAACTATTTGTTTTCCTTATCAATATTGAAAAAATATTATGTTACACATTACATTTAATATCAACAACCAACCACTTTTCGGAGATTTTATACCTTGAATAATATATTAGCAGTTAAAATAGAATATTAGTTTCGCTTGCAAAAAAAAAACAATAACTCTATCTAAAATATTAGTTTTCGTTACCAATTTTAAAATAATATAAAGTTTTTTCTATAGTTTTGGTAACTCTACTAAATATATATAATCTTAATTTCTGTTGTACATACAAATCTATTTTGAGACATTAATATTTAAACTTGAAAGAAAAAAATGTTCAAGGTAGAAATTTGAAATTAGAAATTCAAATTGAGTTTAGGCTAGAGGTAAAGTAATTGCCTGACAAGCAAAAGTATACCGGTTCGACTCCAGTTCGCGGAATAAGATTTTTTTTTAGTAAAATAATTAAAGTAATTGTAATGCGCATCACCAGTATAAAGAAAGATGTTCGAGCATGCTTAACTTTGCGTGGTATTCGAAAAACACATAAATTTTGGGGGGTTTTGTACTAGGAGGTATATTCGGATCAGGCCCAAACTCACATATATTATTCTGTATTAAGTTTTAGTGGACACATATATTTTCTTTTTTCAATATTCGTGCTCGTTTGGATATTAAACGAAGTTTTCCGAAACACTATATTTTGCAGCAGAGTGGCAACTCTATGACCAAAACATATTCAATATGGGTATCAAACTTCATATTTTTGAAAATGCATTACAGCAATGTAAAAATAATTTCAAATATGTCAGTTTTGAGACATGCTCCCACACAAAATTTTTGGAAAATAGTGTGATTTTACAGATTTTTTTTTGTTTTTTTTTATATGTAACTATATATTATAAATACCATTTTATTACGTGAATTCCAAAAATCTTTCACACGATATATAATACTATACACATTTAACAAACATAAACGTGTTAAAAGCTAAAAACTTATTTTGCAAGCACTTTGTCTCCAAAAATGATTAAATGTCTAAATCAAATAGGTCCTTGTAAGATAAAATGCTCGCTATAATAAGAAATATTAAAAAAAAATATTATTAGACAATTAAAAGATCTTATTTAATTTTTTATATTTGTAGTAAAAGATATTTTGTAAAAAAAAATTTACATCCCGAGTAAAAAAGATCTGATCTGACCAGATATAGTTAGATCTGTTTTAACAGATCTAAATAGACCTCATAGCATATATCATCACATCTAATTAGATCTCAAAAATGGGAACAAATTTGAGATCTAATGAGACCTTATAAAATCTCGGCAGATCTGATATTTTAGATTTGGAGAGGTTTAATTATTTTTAAAATTTTGTAGTTAAATTATGGAAAAAAATCTTATTTTAATTTTCATAAATTTATTCAAAAGATTGGAAAAAGTACATAGATAGATAACAAAGACAAACCCATATTTTTAAATGTTTCACCTTTTCGGTTTATAACTCTTAATTAATCAATTAAGCAACCGTCGTCTTCGTCTGTTTCGTGTGATATGGATTGAATACCAATGTATTTTTTCTGCATTTAATATCATTGTTAAATAAACTTTCTCAATAATATATGTTTTTATTTTTCCATTTTTCAATTTTGCAAAAAGGGCTTAGATCTGGTACCAGATCTGGACAAAAGGATTATGTAACCTTTTTAGATATGAACAGATCTGGCACCAGATATGATCCACTATGAGCAGATCTGCTCATATCTAGGCACGAAAATTATCCAATATCCTAGATCCCTTCAGATATGAATATATCTAGTACTATATTTGATCAGTTCTGGGAATAAAGTATATCACAAATGACATATCTTATCATATATTATCAGATCTGGCATCAGATCTAGTTATAAAAAAACATATATAATTAGATTCAATCATATCTAGTTAGATCTGGCCAGATCTAATCTTTTTCTCACGGGATCCTATAAAAAAAATTTTTAAAAGTCTGAATATTTATTTTAACTGGTTAAATATGTTTTCAATAAGAGTTTTTAATTTTAAATCCTCTGCCACATATTCAAATTTAATCGGAATCTGTAGTTTATATCGCAGTCTTCAATAGGTCAAAGCTGAGCTTGTAGTTCAATTGTATTTATAATAGTCCTATTTTATCTTGCAGTCAAATCGTAGTTATTTATTTAGTCGCAGTATTTCTTGAGCTTCTAAATAGTTCAATTTTAGTTATCATATTCCTAGTTTAGGTTAGGTCGGAAAGAGGATTCGGAGAAGGAATATGCTTCCCTAATCCGATTCAAGTCCCTGAGGACTTACACTAAAGCCAGAACGTGGGCTTGTTGTGCGCTATAAAAATCGGTCCCATGTCTATTTCCTACCCCAGGAACTCTGTCGCACTGACGAAATTCCTCAACCTCTTCCATCCTATGCCCCTAAGATCCCCCAATGTGGATATTGAGTCACTGGATAGTATTTCGACCCGGATCCAGGCTAATCCCGGGCATTCACAGAGACAGTGTTCCAAGGTCTCCTCGTCCTCCCCACATTCCCTACACATGCCATACAAACATTCCTAGTTTATTCTGCAGTTAATCGTAGTTATTTATTTAATAGTACTTAGTATTTCTTGTTGTGCAGTTATTGTTCTTAAAGTCATGTTGCAGCTTGTAGTTTAATTGAAGTTTATATAGTTTTAGTTTATCCTGTAGTCTAATAATAGTTAGTTTTTCCCGTAGTCCAATCATAGGTTTTAATATAGCAAGTTCTTTTTGTAATCAAAACTTAAATATCGCTTGTGTCGTAGTTTTTCTTGTAGTCCAATTTTAGTTTCCTTCCAGTCCAATTGTAGTTCAAAATTTAGTCGTTGTTTGTCATATAGTTGTTTCTATAGTTTTTCTTGCAGAAAAAATGTTTGAAATTATAAAACAAAGTCTAAAATTGTAAAATGTTTTAAGCTTAGAGGAAACCCCCCTCATACATAAGTTGCCTAGTACTATACTTATCAGTCAGTTAGTCTGATAGACTGACTTGCCAGTCAAACTGGCTGGCTGGTTTAGTTGGTTGGCAGACAGCAGGCGTTTATTTTCATAAATCACATTAACAAACTACAAATATCAAAAACACCCAGAAACAATAATATCAAGCATAAAAAAAAAATCATTTTGAAACACCAAAAAATCCCTAAATCCAAATACAGAATCAATGAGGATAAAGTCAGTCAAAAAAATATATATAGCTATTCTTTGTTGTTTTTTATAGAAATGTTAAAATAAAAAATATTTCTTAAATTGAAAGTGGTATGAGTCCAGTAGTATGAGTCCAGTGGTATGAGTCCAGTTATAAAATAAAATTTAGATCCGCTGAATTCAATGGATTCTATTCACTGCATAAAAATTTCTTGTCAAAATGTTCCTCATTTTAAAAATCGCTGAAATTTTAGCGAAGTTTTTATACTGTAAGTTATATTGAATAACACGGATATCCTCAAATAGTGTACTGTGAACGCTAGTCTCAAGATTCGGTATTCTTTACTTCCGAGAAATTCGCAATTCCGTTACTTTTTTTAAAGATTTATTCATTATGTGGAAAGCCCCATTTATTTTCGAATTTCTTAGAAAAATTAAATATTTTTAATGTATTTTTTTTTTTTTTTTTAGTGTTAATACATTCAATGTCTCCCTATGAGAAGTGTAAAGGGTGATTTTTTAGTAACTTTCTCTTTGGCAACACTGTTTTTGGCAGCTCAGCAGTTTTCGAGTAACATGTTACTGTTAAACATGTTCAGTTTGGTCTATAATTTAGCCATGAATCGATTTACAAACGAACAACGCTTGCAGATTATTGAATTTTATTTTCAAAATTCATGCTCGGTTAAGAAAATGCATCGTGCAGTTCTTCCAATTTAAGGTCAGTTCTTAGGCGGCCTTCTGAGGTGGCTATTCGGAATCTTGTGACTAAATTTCGCAACAAATTTACATTATTGAATATTTAACCACCAACACGCATACGTAGAGTGCGCACAGAGGAAAATATCTGTTGTATCCGCCAGTGTTGTTGATGACCGTGAACTATCGATTCGGTGCCGTTCGCCGCATTTGGTCCTCTATTAGGATGAATTTAAGTGTAAAACCTTTTACAATACTGATGGTGCCATAATTGAAGCTACACTGCAAACCACAGTGAATGAAACTGTTCACCGAATGGGCTAAATTTTGGTGAATTGGCAAATTTGGATGAAGATCCACTTTTTATCAGCGACGAAGCTCATTTCTGGTTAAATGGATACGTGAACAAGCAAAATAGCCGTATTTGGTGTGAAGAGCAGCCAGAAGCATTGCAAGAACTGCCAATGCATCGCGAAAAATGCACTTTTTGTTGCGGATTATGGGCCGCTGTCATCATTGGACCGTACTCTTGCAAAGACAACGAAGGCAGGAACGGTGCTATAAATGGCGAGCGCTACCGTGCGATGACTACAAATTTTTTTGGCCCAAAATGGAAGAGCTGGACTTGGGTGACATGTTGATTCAACAAGACGGTGCCACAAGACACACAGCACGTGAAACAATGGCCCAATTGAGAGGCGAGTTCGGTGAACAGTTTATTTCACATTTGGGGCCGGTCAATTGGCCGCCTGGATCGTGCGATTTAACGTCTTTAGACTATTTTTTGTGGGGCTTTGTTAAGGCTCATGTCAAGCCTGCAACGGTTGACGCACTGGAAGCCAATATTTAAGACTTTATTCGTGAGATACCGGCCGATATGTTGGAGAGAGTATGACAAACTTGGCATATGAACCATTTGAGGCATAGACGCGACAACATTTACATGAAATCATCTTTAAACATTGAATTATATAGATCGTTCTATCGACTCTAATAAAGAATTCATAAATTTTTCTAAATTTTATGTTTTTTTTTTTAATCAAATCACTATTTATAAAAAAAAGTGTAGCCGTTTACAGTTCCAAAAACATTACAATGCAAAACCCTTTATATCTCGTTTTAAATAACAAGTGGACTCATACCACTTTCAAAATAAATAGTTCATTTATCTATCATGTAGATAGATATTGATACATACGTATACGTATTACTTTTTACATTTAGATCTCGACGCACATGATTATCACAGCACGACACCAAAATTTTACATTTAAATTTAAAATATTTTTCTTTCAGTTGTTGACGATGATGATGATGATTGCTCAAATATAGAATAAAATGTATTTAGTGTGACTTATTTATGACAACCATTTCAACATATCGTTGATAGGTTAAATTAAGCATTTTATTTGACTTTGAAAAATTATTAAAAAAAAAAACATTTTTTTAAAGAAAAAATAATATTAATGAAGAATTGAATGAAATTTATTTTTTTTCTGGTAAAATATTAATCAAAATTAAATTAATTGATGGTGAAATGTATGAAAATTGTTGTTTTAGAATTTTACAAATAATATTTCTTAAGGATATATCAATAAGTTTTATACAGTTCATTCCATGGATCTTTATAAAGTGAAAATTAATGTCATAGTTTAGTCTATAGTTTGTTGTCATTTTCATAGTAATTTTTTTGGGAAAATATCGCAATTTTTTTTATTGTCAAATACCAACCCTGACATTATATTTTTATGTTATATAGTGTAATAGTATTTAAATAAAAAAAAAATAGACATTTTTAGTGTTTAAATAGAAAATGGAATAAGTTTTGGCATATTTTTTTACTTTGTGTGTTTCATAATTCATAATTTTTAGCAGAGAAATAATTTTTCTTATTTTCACATCAATAAATCTATTTAAAATATAAAACTTAAGGCTATCGGAAAATGTCAAAATTGTATTGTTTCAAATAAATATTTGGCAACTCTCGATAACATTTTTCTAATATTTTAGACACTACACTCTACACTCATTTGATTTAAAAATTGCAAAAAAAAAAAGAATAAAAAATAGTTAAAAATCAGCTTGCACAAAATACTGCTAAAATTAGCAGATTATTTTTACTAATTGTTAGTAATATAAGAACAGCAAAAATAAATCTGTTGAATTCACAAATATTTGAGCTAAATTTTAGTTAATTGAAAGTAACAAAATAATCCGCCAAAATCAGTAAAAAACATTTACCAAATATTAGTAGACAAAAATAAAAACTCGTAAACCTGTAAAAAAAGCAACAAAAAAAATACTAAAAATTAGTTAAAAATGCTCTTGCAGAAAAAACTGTTAAAATTAGCAGATTTTTTTACTAAATGTTAGTAATATAAGAATAGTAAAAATAAATCGGTTGAATTCACAAATATTTAGTTACACTTGAGCTAAATTTTAGTTAATTGAAAGTGACAAAATAATCAGTTAAAATCAGCAAAAACATTTACTAAATATTAGTAGACAAAAGAAAATAAACCTGTAAAAATAGAAGAAAAAAATACTAAAAATTAGTTAAAATTAGTTAAAATGAGCTGGCAGAAAAAACTGCTAACATTAGCCGATTTTTAGTACTAAATGTTAGTAATATAAGATTAGTAAAAATAAATCAGTTGAATTCAAAAATATATAGATATATTTGAGCTAAATTTTAGTTAACTGTAAGTAACAAAATAATCAGCAAAAACATTTACTAAATGTTAGTAGACGAAAAAAAGTAAAAAAGTAATAAAAAAGCAAACAAAATACAAAAAATTTGTTAAAACTGAATTTTTTACTAAATGTTAGTAATATAAGAATAGCAAAAATAAATCGGTCGAATTCACAAATATTTAGTTTTATTTGAGCTAAATTTTAGTTAATTAAAAGTGACAAAGTAATCAGTTAAAATCAGCAAAAACATTTACTAAATATTAGTAGGCAAAAGAAAATAAACCTGTAAAAATAGAAGAAAAAATACTAAAGATTAGTTAAAATAAGCTTGCAGAAAAAACTGTTAGCATTAGCAGATCTTTTTACTAAATGTTAGTAATATAAGATTAGTAAAAATAAATCTGTGGAATTCAAAAAATGTTTAGTTATATTTGAGCTAAATTTTAGTTAACTGAAAGTAACAAAATAATCAGCTAAAATCAGCAAAAACATTTACTAAATGTTAGTAGACGAAACAAAGAAATAAACATGTAAAAAAAAGCAAACAAATACTAAAAATTAGTTAAAAATGCTCTTGCAGAAAAAACTGCTAAAATTAGCAGATTTTTTTACTAAATGTTAGTACTATAAGAATAGCAAAAATAAATCGGTTGAATTCGCAAATATTTAGTTATATTTGAGCTAAATTTTAGTTCAAAATAAATCAGCAAAATCATTTACTAAATATTAGTAGACAAAAAAATCATTAAAAAATATGAAATTGTTTAAGTTTTTACTGCGAATATGAAATCAGCAATTTACAATTTTTTAGCAAAAACTTCTGTTGATTTTATCAAAATAAGCTGTTATTTGCTTTCTACTAAATTTGAGGTAAATTAAGCAAAAATTTTGTTAATATTACAGTTTTTGTTTGATATTTCGAGTCTACAAATATTTAGTAAAAGTTTTTGCTAATTAATTAAAATTCACATCGATTACAACTAAAATTTTGTAAAGTCAAAAGTTTTATTTTTGCTGTTCTTATTTTATTAATATTTAGCAACAAATCTCATAAATATTACTAAAATATAAGGTCTATTTGAACTAGTTTTTAGTAGTTTTTTTTTTGTTATTTTTACAGGTTTATTTCTATAAGTGTATAATGAGTTATTCATCTCATAAGATGTGGTCAATATAAAAACGTATTCGTTTGTGTTTAGCTATTTCTTAAGTTTCGGAAAAATCAGTGGGTGACATAAAGAACACCTTCGTTGTAAAACATATTTTTACAGCTATTTTTGAGGCGTTTTTAACAAAAATAAAAAAATATATATATCATAATCCCATTATAAATAACACACACTTTTCTTTTTTTGTAAATTTACTAAAGCGAGTGCTATGTTAAATTTATGTTGATAAAATTTACTAAAGTGCGTGCTATGTTAAACTTATGTTGTCTAATTTGGAAAATAAAATAACCTATACTGATAAAAGCCACATAAATAATTCATCCGGAAAAATAAAACATTTTTTGTATCATTATTTAAAACTTTAAAATATATTTTTTTTTTTAAATTTTGCATACTAATTTTTGAGACACTTTAATAGAAAAAAATATAATAATCCCATTTTTACAAGTAACAAGTGCTGTTTATTTTCAATCTATAAAGTGTGAGTAATGTTAAATTTATGTTGATTGAAGTTACTGAAGTATATACTATGTTAAATTTACATTGATTACACTTGGCAAATAAAGTTAGATATATTCATAAAAGATACTTCGATAAATAAAAGTTATTATTTAAGCATCAAAGTAATCAGTGGATAAAATGCTATAGATTTTCTGTGAGAAATTTTTTACAAAGATTTTTCAAGGACATTTTTTGTTGTTTTTAACTTATAACGAGCTTTCAACCTACGTATATTTACAAAAATAAAGCACATCAAACATATTAGCTAGGTTGATACTAGTATTTTGATCTGGCTAAAGATCTCATCAGAACCCGAAGTTTTAGAAAAGCTAGAGCCTCCAGAATAGGCAGCCTCAACAAAAAACCTATTAATCATCAATATTGCTCCATTCTTGTCTTCTTAGTAATCAAACACGTGGCTAGTGTCTTTTCCTAACAAGCATCATGACGTTACTAAACTTCGAAGACCAAAAATATTTTATTTATATAAAAAACAATGTTGTTGTTAAGTTGGTAAAGCACGTGCATGCAGAAAAAAAGCGGTTATTCGAATCGATTTTCAATTAAAAACCGAAAACCGGTTTCTAAAAAATACGGTTTTTTAAGTATTCAAAAGCCGGGATTTTAAAATAGGTCGAAAATTTGTGACTAAGCATCCGTTGAACAAATTTCATCAACATTTTATGAGAAAATAATAATTTTTTGTAGCACATTTAAAAAAAAAAAACAAATGACAAATAACTTACAGTAGCTTCCGATTTTTCACAAACAATATTTGTCAAAATTGCCACCACGGTATTGCTATGTTCAACTTTTGTGAACATAGCAATACAATTAGAACGTGTCTAAGCTCATAAATATCAATATGTACCTTAAAATTGTCGTTTTGATTAGACTATAGAGCATTTCCATTTTATTTTAACAACTAATTTTTCGATGGTCTCCGATTTTGATAAAATGTGGTGAGAATGCTTGCCAGTAAAGGCTTATTTCAAAAACGGTTGTTTAATTTTGAAAACTGAAAACTTTGAAATATTGAAAAATTAGTGTTAGGGACAACATGGAAAAGGCCATAACTTTTGTTGTATGAAAGATATTAACAAAACTCTTTTTGGGGTTTTTTACATGTTTTTTTTTCTTTTTGTGTAAAAAATGTAAAAACATTTTAATTTGATTTTCTCAAAAAATAATTTGATTTTTTTCTTTTTCCAAAAAAAAAAGTATTTAAAAAAATTTTTTTTAAAAAATTTTTGAGCCCCAACAATTTTACTATTCTTATGCAAAAAGAATTTTTTCAATATCTTTTACACAACAAAAATTATGGCCTTTTGAATGATATCCCAACCACTCATTTTTCGATATCAAAGCTTTAGGGTTGCCACAGTTTTCAAAATAAAAAATAAAAAATCGTTTTAGAAATATGCGTTCACTGGCAAACATACTCATCAAATTCTCTCAAAATCGGTAACCACCGCAAAATTTGATGTTGGAATCAAATGGGAATGCTCTATAGTCTAAATGAAAACGATAATTTTTAAGGCACAAAGTGGTCTTTATGAGCTATTTAGGATGCCTAGACACGTTCAGATTGTACTGATATGTTCACAAAGGCGGTTCATCTTTACTGTGACGACAATGTTGCCAAATATTGTTAGTGAAAAATCAGCAGACCCTGTTAGTTATGCTAAAAAAAGTGAAAAAGAAAAATTTATTATTTTCGCATAAAATGTTAAAAATAAAATTTGTTCAGCGGATTCTTATCTACATTATTGACAAATATAGTTAAGTGGTATCGCCAAGTCTGAATTAGCTCTTGGAAAAAAAACTGATGACACTTTTTTTCGAGAGGTCCATTGATTTTCAGAATCATTGGAGGCCCACAAAAAAAAAAATTGGTCACCAAACTCGCCAAACTGAGTACAGGGTTTTACTACCCTTTACAACTTGCCTCGAGCCTATACTGCCATGTCCGTTTATATTTTTCACTGTTGCACTGTGTAATTAATTCCTAAACTTTATGTATATTTTTATGTTAGTTACTTTTTTTCAGTTTTTATAGTTTTTTTTTACAAAACTTACAAGTACTGCTAAAATTTTTTCTGGATTTTAATAAAGGGTCCGCCAAATAACTTTTTATTTTTTGAAAATGCTTTAAAAAAAAACTACTGAGTATTTTCTCAAATTTCTTTTTTTATTTGAAAGTACAATCCTTCCGGTTAATAATGGAAAATAATATCATTCAAATGGCTGCCTCGGCTGGCCATGCAGTAGCCTACACGATCGGTCCAATTTTTAAGCACATTATCGATTGTGTGCAGCTGTATTTCACCAATGGCTTCACGAATATTGTCCTTTAAAGCGTCAATTGTCTCTGGCTTGTTGGCGTACCACTTATCTTTGACGGCACCCCACAAATAATAGTCCAACGGTGTCAAATCGCAGCTCCGAGGTGGCCAAACGACATCAGCTCTGCGGCTGATAATGCGATCTTCAAAATCAGGGCGCAAAACATCGAGTGTAGCTTCGGCTGTGTAGCACGTAGCGCCGTCCTGTTGAAACCAAATGTTGCCAATATCCTCCTCTTCAATTTTTGTGAACAAAAATTCGTTCAAAATGGCGAAATGTTCAATTGTTGAGAACGACGGTGAATTGATGTTGATGGCGCTTCACGCACACTTTCTGCCACAGCCTAGACACGTTCAGATTGTACGCACTGTTTTTGGCTTTTCACGCTTTGGTTTATCGATGAGGATGCCAGTTACTTTCACTTTTTTCACAAGATAACGAACATACGGAGCTGACGGTGCTTCTCTTCTTCCAAAATCCGTACGCAATTTTCGCACACATTCTGCAACATTACCATGATTTTCAAAGTAATGTCGCAATATTTCCCAGCGTTGTTCAAGCGTATACACAACCATATTCGTTCAGCGGAAGGATAAAACTAATTAGCTGTCAAATCAGACATGAGCTAAGTGTTACCACTCACGAAATAAGCACTAGTTGAAAAAAAAACGTTAGATGGCGGACCCTTTATTTGTATCGTGAATTTTAATATTCTTGTTTATTCAATCGTATTTTCTGTAATCTTTATTGCATATTTATTACATTTGAGTTAGTTATTTTTACTACATTTTTAATTATTTTTATAAATCTGCTGTTATTTATTAAATATTTTCACCGATTTAAGCGACTGTTTGTACTACATTTGTAGTTGTTTTTTAGAAATTAAAAATTACTACATTTTAAGTCATTTATATGAAAAATACCATCATCACCTATTTAAATAGAGTTGTAGTTATTTTGACTATAATTTTTAGTCATTTCTGCATACATAATTTCCGGAGTGTACAGTTTTTTTTTTTCTGTTGTTGTGATAAAATTTGAATAGTCAGTTTAAAAGTTTAATTTTACTTAATTAAACAATTAGTTCTAATATTCCCAATTGTTCTTCTGAAAACTAATTATCAACCATGTTAAGTGTCTTCTTTTAAAATAAAAGTCAACTAACTTGTCCATTACAGAAAAAAAAAAATTATTATTTGACTTTTGTAGTTACATAAAAGTCAACTGAACTGTCTATTACAAAAACTGTCATTTATATAAATTGTTATACATTATTATTTGTGTGGGTAGAAGAAACAAAAACAGTAAATGCAGTATGAATAATTCTAAAATCCAATTAAATTTAATTTATAAACTCAATGGTTTAACCTTTCAACAAGTGTAAAGCACCATAAAAAACCCCAACATCACTACCACTATATAAAAAACTCCCACGCACACACACATTCTTATATGAGACTTTACAAGCCAACTTTCGCTCTACACTAAAAAGTATAATATCCCAATAAGTATACACATATATTGCAAAAAGTGGGTGAAGTAGGCGTGATAAAACTCCAGATATTTTTTATAGAGAATTTGCAAAAAAAAAATAAAACTTCAGAACTATTTCTTAATTTTCAGTGTATTTGAAAACTCAATTTATCTAAAAATCGGCATTGAATATTGTTTTTCTTAAATTGTTCAATGTTTGCATGATAAAACTACATGGCGTATGTGGAATTTTATTATATATATTACTGATTTTCATACGCCATGTAGTTTTAACATACAAATACTAAAATATTTTAAATAGACAATATCCAACAAATATTTTTACTGTAAGTTTAACATTGATACGATATACTTTCTCCTGTAGCGGTACAGTTGGCTTGATAAGCCCCATATACATATTCTAATAAAAGTTATGGTCTCTAACACATTGAATATAAACAATGCCAGAAACTTTTCTAGTACTATTTTAAAATTTGATACTCTTGTTTTTTCTTGGTGGTAATTATTTATACTGCCAGTCAATGTACCATAATAATAGATATAAAGGAACACAATCTACAGATATAGTCCTTTGAAAATAATGTTCATTATATACGATTTATATTTAATTTTTTGTGGTATAAATTTATTTTTCTTTCCAAATAGACTAAACATGACAATTAATTTTATTTCAATTTTAAACAACATGTAGATAGATATTTTGTTATAAAGCAACAGAATCTCTTTGTGTTTATAAAATGTAATATAATCTTAAATCCTATTTTTCTTATTATATTAAATGTAACATTTTAATGGTTTTCAAATAGTAAAAATAGTAAATTCCTCAGTTGTATATGTAATAGATTACACTGGTAAGAAATATTTAATAAAAACATTTTAAAAAACGTAAATTTTTTAAATATTTATGATAATTAGGACAAGTATTTTATAACACAAAATACGAAACTTCTATCGTTTGAATCTGAATAATGGCTAGAAAAAACACGGTACTTTTTATCGTTGTTTCCCAACAAACAAAACGTTCAGTTTTTCCGTACCGCATAAACGGAATTCGACTCCATATTTAAATTAATCTTTTACTTAAAATATCATATGCGATACATTTTACGTCTTTATAATGCCCATCAATGCGCAACAGTGGCCCCTAATAAAATTCAATATCTAAACGTAAAGAAAAAAACAAATGAACTAACGAGTTTTAGTTTATTTACTTGTATTCGCGATGGGGCTTTGCACACGATACCAATCTTAAATTTTTTCACCAGAACAATTCGTGATGTCCATTGCATTCTCGTACAAAAACTACAGCGAAACATGTTTTAAATCTTAAAAAAACTTACCAACTAATATATGTGACTTCAAGTCATTTTTCCATTCTTGCAGCGACTTTTTTTATAGTTTTTGCCATTTTCTTAACTTCGTCGATGCTTGCCCCGTTTTATAGTATTTAAATAATTTTATTTTTAAAACAAGAACCCAATAAAAAAAATTATAGAAAGACGTTGCTGTTAGCTACTCAAACAGTCGAACATGGATACGGGGGCGGGTGTCGTCGGACCCGGATTTCAGCGTGCTCTGCCCATGGGCAAATATCCCTCCGTTTTTCAGGCTGAGGTCTTCGCCATCTGTATCTGTGTGGAAGAGTGTCTGCGGAGGAGGACACGTGGGGCCACGATCTACATTCTATCCGACAGCCAGGCGGCACTTGGTGCCTTGAGATGTGTCGTCTGGCCTGGTTAAGGAATGTATCGACTCTCTAAATCGTCTAGGACTTAACAACTCCTTGACACTGGGCTGGGTTCCAGGCCATGAGGGGCATGAGGGCAACGAACGGGCTGACTGTTTAACCAACTGCGGAGCTCGACGACAATTCATTGACCCGGAACCCTTCTGTGGCGTACCCAATGGGTATGTCAGAGAGAGGCTCAGAAGATGGAGGGAGTCGGAGTTTGGGGCCTATTGAGCCAGATCGCCAGGGCAGCGACAGGCGAGGCTGTTTATATCTCCCTCTGGGGAGAGATCGCGGAAACTTTTGTCTATGACGAGGGGCGAACTAAGGACCATAACGGGTTACCTCACAGGACACTGTGGCCTTAGGTATCAATTGTATAAGATGGGACGATCCTCTTGCAGGTTTTGTGAATTGGAACCCGAGACCTCTGAGCATGTTCTCTGCAAATGTCCGAGGCTCTCCGACAGGAGGGTGCGTTATTTTGGTGGTCGAATAGTGACGCCATCGGACGTTTGGAACTGTTCACCTGGTAGGATAGTTGGCTTAGTAGGGAGCCTGAACCTATAGGGTGTATTCGCTGGCAGCACAAAATACCAACTTCTGGTCGCGGTGCATAGTGCCACTATAGTCTAATTTAATCTAATCTACTGAGCTTTTACGGATGAAAAACGGTGAAGTCCGTAACTAACGGTGTGAAAACGAATACCACAAAACGCTTTCAAAACGTACTGTTTTTGAAAATCCGAATATACGTTCCGTAAATGTTCCGTATACGTACAAGCATTAACGGATACGTGTTTTACGGACCGTTAACGTGCCGTCAAAGACGGATTCATGATTCCATATATGCCGGAGATTCCGGAAAAATGTTTCTTTTGTTATTTCAAGGAAGGATACCGTCACCGCTAAAACCCCATAACCGCTAAATAAAATACCGCTTCCAATTCAATACCATAAAAAAAACTTAACCTTAATGGTAACCTTTATTTCTAAAATGTTTTAAACCAATAATTTTCGGTTTGTTTAGTGGCTATCATTTTTGAATATATATTTGTTTCTGAGAAAATATTTTAACAACTGATTTATATGAAATCATTGATACAGTGCGTTGCAAAACTATAATTACACATTTAATTTCATTAAATTTCATAAGTTAAAAAAAAGTAAAAGAGTTTAACCTGCACGAATGTAACACCAATGGAAAATTAAAAATATTTAACTAAAAAATACTTAATTTATTTTTTATTTTACTATTTAAAAATGAAAACCAAAATCCATTAGTGTTTCATAACTATAAACACACTTAACTTTTGTACGAAAGTTACACGAAAGATTTCCTTAACAAGCTATTTTATCTTCGAAATCTTAAAAAAAACATAATTTTCAAATTTAAGTACAAAAATCACGAATAGAATAAGCAAACTACTGGGTTTCCTGTGATAACAATTTCTGTTCTTTGCAGTTTTATTCATTTTTGCAAATTCCAGCGCAATCGGGATTCACTCCTACACTCAGGGAACTTCTGCTGTAAATATGTGTAGTTGTTTCCGTTGTAATACAGTTTCTTTATTTTTAATGTAAATCTCAGTCATTTGTAGTCATCAGTTCATTTAAAAAAAACACTCATCAAATGACTGTTTTATGATATTACATTTATTTTTTACAGTAGTTTTTTGTTATTTAAAAAAATAAATGTTTGTTTATTTTTAAGTAACATTGTGGTTTTACTACAATTGTTAATCATTTTTGGAACATTAAAAAACAAATGACAATTTTGATTGAATTTAGAGAAATGTAAGTCATTTGTTTTTAACTACATTTGCAATGGTCTCTAAGTGTACTTAGTATTCTAAGTGTACATAGTATACCTGGGCACCCACGTATAAATTGGCAACCGTACAAAAGAAATAGTACTGGCCACTGCTATTTTTGTAAAACTGACATCCCCATATAAACGTAATCAAATTCGTAATAAAGTACTAGCCATTATCAAATATGTATTTACTTATATAACCACATATATAGTAATGCTTTTCACTGGGTCTTTTAGCACCGTGTTATTAAAGAAAAAAATCTGATCTCCGAGCTTTTGTTTTCTATTCAACTACGATTTTCTTTTGAGTGTATAATGTCTATACATGTTAGTGTGTTCAGGACATGTGGAAAGGATTTATAAACTTAAACTCGTAGAATTTAAAACCGCAAAATATTTTATAGAAAAAAAGGATACTATATGTAATATATTAAAATGCAAAGGACAGGTGTATCCTTGTATAGTTTTTTGTCGTGATATTCTTAAGGATTTCTATCCGAACACCACAAAATACACAAAAGAAGGATTGTATTCGACACATATTATACTTTGATGTTACCAAAAGGTAAATTTTGCACACAAAATTTACTATCAATGTTAATAAGTATTAAAGAAAAAGGGTAAAAGCCATACTTAACTACACTTAAGAGACACCTACCGCATTTTGAAGTTGAGAAAAACTAAATAAAAAGTGAAATTTTTTTGAAAGGAATTTAACTTACTTTAGTTGAAAATGTTGAAAACTTAATCTTCTATGTCTGATATATTAAAAATTTCAAAAAATTTTAAATAAAGTACGGGCGGTTCCAAAACTAACCGACCTGACTTTTAGATGGCGGCAGTAGTCGGAAAAAAATTACTTTGGTGAAAACTGGCAACGTTATAAAACATATCGCACAAATAGTTCAAAAGTGACTCAACTCAAAACTTTTCATTTTTCAGAAATCGAAAAAAAATATTTGCAACTTTATACCAATTGAAGCAATAAAGAAAGACATATCTGGTTTTTAGCAACAGTTAACAACAAAAAATACACTTATATTTTTTTATAGATAAACAAGTGTATTGTGCATAGTTTAAGCATATAAGCCCGAAAAATCAAAATTTTGAGTTGAGTTACTTCTGAACTATGTGTGCGATATGTTTTAAGTTTCAAGGTGCCACTTTAATTAGTATTTTTCTTTTTTTTTGAGCCATCAAAAATATATGATCTCAGTAAATTGGTAAAAATAACAAAAAAATGGTTCACTATTATGTAACTCAAAACTTTCATTTGAAACTAATATTGAAACCAATATTAAAGCCAATGTAGATTATATTCTGGGGCAGTCTGCTACTTCGTTTACTACTATAAAAATATTGGGAGGCAGAGTTTAAGCGAAGCCATACGAGTCGACCAATTGAGGTGTCCATGCTAGAAACGGTTAAGAAAATACACAAAATGGCTGAATCCTCGGCTGAAGGTGCATGAGCGGGCTATAATGATAGGCATTACAAAAAAGTGCTATACATCTCATATTGACCGAAAATTTGGACGATAAGAAAGCTGTGACCAAGATGGGTGCCGAGTTTGCTCACAATAGAACAAAAATTGCGTCGTAAATGTGTTTCGCAGCAATAAAGCAACCACTTCTCTTCCTCTACTTCACACCTGAGACAAAGGAACAGTCAAAAAGTGGAATGGGAGAATCGTGTCCAAAGAAGGCGAAGAGAGTTCCATCTGCAGGCAAGGTCAATGCGTCTGCTTTTTGGGATTCACGTGGGATAATTTTTTTTTTTTGATTATCTTTAAAAGGGAAGATAATGCTACACTCTAAAAAATTATTGTAAAATTACTACTATAAAATGAGTAAAGTTTTATGTAATATTACGCTAATTCGGTAAATTTTAACACAAAATGCGAAAACAAATTTGCGCACACTTTTATATATTTAATTAAAAAAAGCAAAAAAAAAAATCTAAAAATGAAAAATAATCGAGAATTTGTGTGAATTAATAAACAAATTAAAATGAGAATGAACTCTCTGCGATTGATTACGAAAAATTCATTAGATTTAAAAAAATTGGGCTTTATTTTAGAATTCAATCTTCGCAGATCTGTATATGTAGAAACCACTTATATAGAAATATTGATTGTTAAATTTATGTTAAAATTAATAAAACTTTTCTAAAAATAAATTTTATATATTTATCAATGGTGATAAACTTTAACTTTGAGCTCATTTCTCATTTACTGGGAAAACTAGGTTATATGAATGTTTGATGTTTTGCATGGGATTGTCACTTCTTTCAAAACATGTTCTGATGATGGGAACCTAGAAAATTCCCGAAATAGATCTATCAACACATTCCTGAAAGTGGTCAATTAATAAATTTGAAAACAAAAACTCTATCGATTATTTGTTAGGACAATACCCTAATAAAGAAATATAGAGTATGGCGTCGAACTTGAATAATTTTCATTTTCATAAATTTTTTGTTTTATTAGAATATTTTATTTGGGCTGTTTTTCTCTCTTACCGAAAGGTTAATATACACATTTTTGGGGCGTTTTTACGCATATAAAATATATTTTTACACATTTTATCCATTTATTTACTCGGAATACATGTTTTTATGCGAAAATTCAGTAAAACTATAAATTTATTTCTAAATTTAATTACATTTTTACGCACTTGAGTAGTAAATCTACACACTTTTTGTTTACCAACTTACACGTAATGTGTGTATTTTTTTCTTCATTTACACACATAGATAGATTAAATTTACCCAATTTATAGGAGTACAGTTTCCTACTATAAATTGGGTAAATTTCAACAGAAATTAATTAGAGTGCAACTTATTGCAGCGTTGAGTGATGAAATTAAGGGAAAAAGGCCTCATTTTGTGGAAAGGCCAAAATCAATTAATTAAAGTTGGCTAACACCTTATTCGCCAGAATGAGCTCACTCGGATTTTTTTTTATTTCCAAACTTGAAGAAATGGCTCGGTGATAAAATATTTGCCAACAATGAAGAGGTGGAGTCTGCGTTTGATGGCTATTTTAAGGAGCTAGACAGTTCTTACTATAAACAGGGTATCGAAGCTATTGAATATCGCTGGCAAAAGTGTATCGAGAAATAAAGAAAATTGTTCCCTAATTTGTTGTGTTTTCTTTGTTAGGTCGGTTAATTTTGGGACAGCCCTTATTACAAACTTTTATTCTAAATTGTTAACATTTAAAAAGTAACATTTAGAGACATTTGTTCGGAAATCGTTCTATTTTTTTAACCACAGTTAAAAAAAAAAAAACAAAATAGCTACAGGATATTATAGAGGAAATATACAAACACTTACTATGAAATACTAGATTTTGAAAAAAAAAAAATGAGTTTAAATCGTCATGTCCGCTGTAATTCAATTGACATTTTACGCTTGAACGTGTTTGCATTAAGTATTGAATTGTATCAATAGTTGTTAACATAGAGATTTTTCTATTGAAAAATTAGCTACAAATTGCTGCAGCTGTTTGTAGAATATTCAATTTATTTCAAATTTCTATGAATGAAATTTGTAATAAAATATCGATGCATTACAAAAATTTGTTCTTACATTTAAAAAATATTGAATAAAATCTATGGTTCTAAGAAATTGTATAAATAGAATAATTTTAAAATTGCAAGCATATGTTTTTTTAAAAAAAAAGTTCTCATAAAGTGAGTTGACAAAGAAATTCTCAATACATACAGTGACGGACAATACAATAGAATCATTCTAATATATTGTTTCCTTTAGTATACCTTCTGTACTTTTATTGTTTTATCTTTTTATATCCTCCATTCCACTGTGCTGGAGGGTACATCTTAATTTTTATTCTGTTTGTGATACATCGAGAAAAATTCTGGGACGCCATAAGCTAAATATATTGCTGATCACCATTAAAAGCGTAGACGCAATAGCCATGTTCGTCAGTTCGCCTGTTTATTGAAATGCAAAATACTCCGTCGATTTAAAAGCGGGGTTGCTAGATTTTTGTCAAATTGTTTGCTGATATGATAGGCAGTTTGTTATTTAAAATGAATAAAATCGGTTGACGGGTTAGTTCTCCGCAAAAAATAGTAATTAGCCAGAAGCAGTTCTGGAAGCCATTATTTAATTATCGAGCGCTTCCGAATCACTTCCAGAATGCATGATTTCTGTTCACGATGTCCCACTAGATATGTCTCTGTTCAGCAGGTGAAAAACCCTTCCTTCATGTGCTCTAAGAAGCAATAAATTCATGCCATCGTAGGCAATAAAAAGCGCTTTTTTGTGTATTAACAACATTAATGCTTCATTGTATGCATTCATTACTGCTTTATTGTATGCATTATTTACTACATTCTGGGCAGCACAGCTATTTGCCTTCCCAATATTGCTTTATTGTTTGCAAGACGGTTAAGCGCTTTCTTGGAAGCAAACAAATGTAAAATCCGAGAAAAAATTTTCTTCATGTTGATAAAACTCTCAATTATTCATGATATTTATAAAGTTTTCATACACCCAGAAAAACAAAAATTCAAATTCGGCGTTGACCACCGAATTTTTCGCCAATCGAATAATTCAGTTGTGGTAACCGAATTGTAGTTGCCTGACTTATGATATGAAATTCAAAGGAAGGTATTTAAAAAAACAAAAGGAAGGTATTTAAAAACACAAATGGAAGTATTAAAGTCGGCTATTGAAAAATTAAGTGTACCCTTTGAGAAGAAAACAACTTTTTTTTCGAAAAAAAATTCAAGGAAATAAAAACAAAAATTCGAAACAAAAATTTATTTCAGTTTTCAACCAGTGTAGAAACGCATTACCATATAAATGGATATAGGTATATATTTGGTAATGGCAAGTACTTACAATTCTCATTACAAATCTCATTACTTTTATATGGGGATGTCGCAAAATAAAGATATATCATTACTAAACACCTTACGATAAAACAAAAAATATGTGTTTACCTATATGCTTACTAGTATGGACAAAAATAATGTGTCTAAAAATAAATTTTCAAAAAAAAAACTAAATTTAGCCTTTCAGCCTCCGCATATTGACAAAAATAAAGTAACTCAAACATATTAGCTAGGTTGATATTAGTATTTCGATCTGGCTAAAGATCTCATCCGAACCCGAAGTTTTAGAAAAGCTAGAGCTACCAGCATAGGCAGAGCTTTAACAAAAAACATATTAATCATCAATTTTGTTCCATTATTGTCTGCTTAGTAATTATAATCAATCACTTCGGGTTCTGATGAGATTTTTGGCCAGATCGAAATACTAGTATCAACCTAGCTAATATGTTTGATTTGTGTTATTTTTGTATATATTCGGAGGCTGAAAGGTTAAATTTCCATTTTCATTGAAATTTATAAAAATTAAATTTACAAATTTATATTTACAAAACTCCATGTAAAATTTAGAGCACATTAACTGCTTAGAATTTTTGACATTCAATTGATGTTATGATAGTTTCTGAATTTTAAATAGAAAATCTAAACAAACTTTTAAAAACTTATAAAATTGTTTTTAATGTAACGTTAATTACATCCACAATTGGTTGCTAGATTTAAAAATTTGTTTCCTTAATATTACGATGATGAAATATATGTAATTAAATTTAAATAAAAAATTCTCCATACAGCAAGGTTCACGAAAACTTGACTGAAATTTTAGTGTTGTGAACAATATTTGTAAAGTAAGCTTCAACTTGTAACTCCCCTATGGGGAATGGGACCGGTTCTGCGTGTGCCACAGAATCGGTCCCTTCGTGCCAGAGACCGGTCCTCTGCTAAACCCTACCCTTTATAAACAACTGGCAACTTTAACATTGGCTTGTCATAGAAGGGGGTCATTTGTCCTGCTTCAAACCACATAGTGGCATGCCACAGGACTGACCAAAGATGGGCATACCACAAGACTGTCGCAAAAGGGCCATATCGTATAAAATAAACGAAAACTAAACAGCTTCCAATGGGTAAAATTCTGGCCAACTGGCTTTTTCTTGTTAATAAGCATTTTGGTTAAGTGGTATGTCCTCCCTTTACCAGTCACAGGATTGGTAATTTTAGGACAATTGACACTGCTTAACCCACTTCAGTATTAAATTACACCAGTCCTGTGATAAGTCCTTCTTTAACCAGTCACTTTTAGGACAATTGACTCCTCATTCCCCATAGGGTCGGATTAGTTTTGGAGAAAATATTGTTTGAATATTGTCCATCTTAAATATTCTAACATTCGAGATTCCTCCAAATTTCGATGAAATTCGAATAAACTGCAGAGGACACAAAAGTACACCGAAAAAAATAAAATCGAGTTCTAATTCCAATATTTGTTAATTCAATTAAAAGTTTAATGAATTTAGTCGTATTGACAAAATTGTAGTATCAATATGTTATGTAATGAATTTTACTTTCGATGAAAATTGAAAATTTAATCAAGTTTAATTTTATATCAATTGATTCACTTAAATTTGATATTTTATTTGATGACATTTAATGATATTTAATATTAAAAATTTTGTAAAATAATGAGAAATTTTAATTTTAAACGAAAGTGAAATGGTCACATAAAAGAATTAAAATAATTTAATTGCGTTCAATTAAAATTTTAATCATATCTATTAAAAATTTAATTGAATAATGTTTTTAATTTCAACTAATTTTTGTTAGCTACCGACATCTAAAAAAATTTTCAAAGTTAAAAAAAAATTAAAAATCGCCAAAAACTGGTGAGAAGAAATCGTCAAAATTTAAAATTAAAAATCCGCTAGTATTTGAAAAAATTGCCAAAAATTTAAAATAAATTAAAAATTAAATAAAAAAAACGCTTAAGTTTATAAAATCTTAAGTCTATAAAATTAAAAAAACAAAAAAACCGACAAAAATTGGGGACAAGAATCGTCAACATTAAAAAAAATCACTAAAAATTTAAAAATCGCAACAAAAAAATTTTAAATCGCTAGTATTTGAAAAAATTGCCAAAAATTTAAAAAAAATTGTTAATATCACAGTGCAACACGAAAAAAAATAACCATATACGGACACCACTACGTGATAAAAGACTAAAAAAAAAGACCCGTGTCTCCCAATTTTTCCCAAAGTCATCTCCTTTTTTGTTTATGGGCCGCCAAAGATTTGGGGCCTCGGTATCATTTTCGCAAAAAAGTGATAATTTTCTCATCCTCATATCTGGCAAACCGTTCAGAATTTCGATTTACTCTCTTTAGCAAAGTTGTAGATCTTGTCATAAAGAACAAAAATTGCGAACATATAAAATCAAAAAAACTTCACCTTCCAGATCAAAATCGCAAAAACTTAAAAAAATTCGATTTTTTTTACCTTTTTTCCCGTGTTCAGGTCCATAGGTAGCAAACCGTTCAAAATTCAAGGAAACAATCTACTACAAAAATTTACCTAAGATCTCAATAAACAAATTTCTAGAACATATAAACTTCCTGGGAATTGAGTTTGCTACCTATGCACCTGAACAGGAGAAAAAAGGAAAAAAAAATGAAATTAAACAATTTTTCACTTTTGCGCGCTACCTAAACAGTATTAAGAATCATCTCTAGGAAGTTTATATGTTCTTGTTTATTGAGATCTTAGGTAAATTTTTGTAGTTGATTGTTTCCTTGAATTTTGAACGGTTTGCTACCTATGGACCTGAACACGGGAAAAAGGTAAAAAAAAATCGAATTTTTTTAAGTTTTTTGCGATTTTGATCTGGAAGGTGAAGTTTTTTTGATTTTATATGTTCGCAATTTTTGTTCTTTATGACAAGAGCTACAACTTTGCCATAGAGAGTAAATTCTGAACGGTTTGCAAGATATGAGCCTGAGAAAATGATCACTTTTTTGCGAAAATGATACCGAGGCCCCAAATCTTTGGTGGCCCATAAACAAAAAATGAGATGACTTTGGGAAAAATTGGGAGACACGGGTCTTTTTTTTTAGTCTTTTATCACGTAGTGGTGTCCGTATATGGTTATTTTGCCATGACTTAAAAAATTACACACAGTGTATTTAAAAAAATGCTACAGTTTAAGAAAGCCTACATTTCTAAAAAGTAAAAAAATTTCCAAAAGCTGATAAATAAAAATCGCTAAAATTTAAATCGGCAAAATTAAATGAATGCGAAAATTTAAAAAACAAATCGCCAAAATTAACCGGTTAACTGGTTTCGCAACATATGATATGGCAGTCAAAAAGTTAATTTTGCAGCAGAGTTATAATTAAGTAAAAATTAATGGTCTTTGATATTTGATGCTGTTAATGGTGTAAAATATTGTCTTTCATGTGAGCCATTTTGGACGTATTGTTCAAAATTTATGGTATATTTTGTAAAACTTGTTTTACATATTTTGAAATTAATAAACCAGTTAAGAGCCAAAAAAAAAAAAATCCAAAATTTAAAAATTGGAAAATATTTACAAAAAAAAATCAGAATTTTAAAATATCGCTAAAAAATTTTAATAAAATTCGCTTAAATTGGAGAAAAAAATGCCAATGCTTAAAAAATTACCAAAATTTTAAAAAATAGACAAAAATAAAAGAAAACACCAATATTGGAAAAAATCGCCATAATTAAACAAAAACTGAAATTGAAAAAAAATCGCCTCAAAAGTTCTTTAATTCATTTTGCACTTTTTTTATTTCGGCTAGTTTTTCAATTTTGACAATTTTTTTAAATGTTGGTGATTTTTTTAATTTTGGCGATTTTGTTTGGACATTTTTTTCAATTATTTTGTTAATTTGCAGATTTTATTCAAATGTAAGCGAGATTTTTTCAATTTAATAATTTTTTTTTTAGAAATGTTGAGGTTAAGAAGAATAAACGTTTTTCTCTAAAAATTACAAACACTATTAAGTTTTTTAAATAAGACTAGACTAGTTTCTGCCTTTTTATGGACAGGCTCATCAGTGATTTTCCATTTAAATTGTATTATTATTTGTGTCTTATAATTGTCAGATTGTCTCTATGTGATAAATTTTTCAACAACCTGCTGCTGTAAGAATCAAACCTGCGCTCATCTTACATTACAAACGTAACAACACCAAGTCATGACCGTTTAGCGACCACACCCATGTATGGCCTGGAATCTAATGCAGCTAAATTGCAGTTTTTCTTTCCTATTAGCTTTTTCTGTTATTGTATATTATACTCAGAAGTGACAACACTAACAACACAAATATTCTATTTTTAGATTTTTGTTTATTTTTCTAATATCCTCCGTCTCTATTTCATTTCATTTCATTTATTTTTAATTTTTTTGTGATTTGTTTTTTCAATTAAACTTATTCATTTTCAAATAAACATTGTGCAATTGTTATTAAACTTTTAATAGAAAGTGAGTTTGAAATCAAACAAAAGTTTAATTGAAATTGTATTGACAATAATTTTTAATTGCATCAATTTCATTGTTTTCATAGAATCGAATTTAAAAAAAGAAAATCAAAATTTCTTCAAAAACGGGTACCTTGATTTATAGTTCGACAATGAAATCATAATTTTTTTATATAGAATTTAACGTAAGTGAAAACAGGAAAACTTGTAAGCAAAAAAATCAATGTATTCCGCAATAAGGGGATATTTAAATTATCCGCCAATGCCAATTTACCCGCAAAAAAAAAATTGCTAATTTCTTTCCTTACAAAATAATAATAATTATTTTTTTTTGTCAAAAGTATTTCTTGTATATTACCGAGTATTTGTTTAGGAAATATAATAAAAATTTAAACAAAAATCTAAAAAAAGATATAATTTAAAAAAAAAAAAATCACCGCCAATTAAATTATGAATAAAAATGACACCCACCTAAAAACATGGACACAAAGAAGCCAAGAAATACCAGTGCTTATGCACGTATTTTCAAATAGTTTTTTGTGTTTAAAAATATTTTCAAAACTGCACATGCTAGAAAGACCAATATCTTAATTAAATATATATAGTAATGGTCATAAATTGAGACTTACATTCAAAATAAAAATTCTTTTATATAAAAAGCTTATTTTCACATTTGTCGCACTTAAAGAAAATCGTTTAAAATCAGCAATTTTAACCGTTTAACAATTAGTTAATGATATACGTACAATAATTTTAACAGAATTTCAATAAATTTTTGAATTAAAATAAAATTGTTTAAAAAGGTTTATTTAATTAAGAATTCTTTTGAATTTCGGAATAAAATCAAATCTTTTATTTTGTATTTCTAACGAGCTTTCAACCTACGTATATTTATAAAAATAAAGCAAATCGAACATATTAGCTAGGTTGATAATAGTATTTCGATCTGGCCAAAGATCTCATCAGAACACGTAGTTTTAGAAAAGCTAGTAACTCCAGAATAGGCAGAGCTTTAACAAAACAACTTATTAATCATTAATTTCGCTCCATTCTTGTCTTCTTAGTAAACGAACACGTAGCTAGGGTCTTTTCCTAACAAGCATCATGACGTTACTAAACTTTGAAGACCAAAAATGTTCTACTTATATATAAAAAAAAATTGTTTTTACTCTGGCTCAAGTAATATTTTTTACAGTTCTATTAGTTTTTTTATTTTTATATAGATCGAGATAATTTTAATGTTATTTTTAGTTTATAACGAGCTTTCAACCTCCGTATATTTACAAAAATAAAGCAAATCAAATTTATTAGCGAGGTTGATACTAGTATTTCGATCTGGCTAAAGATCTCATCAGAACCCGCAGTTTTAGAAAAGCTAGAGCCTCCAGAATAGTCAGAGCTTTAACAAAAAATCTATTAATCATCAAATTTTTTAAAATTAACAATTTGTATCGACTAAAGATTAGTAAATAAACAAAAAAAAAAATTGCTTTTAGTTGGTGGCATCGCACGAAGAATGTGGTGAAGGTCGTAGCTGACCAGAAAATGAACATTCCATTCTGGCTGGTGTATAATAAATTTTCCTGTATTTTCTCTATTATTCAGGGTAAATTTTCACAATTATAATTTTTCTATTAATGGAAATGAAAATTATTCAAGTTCGAGGCCATACTCTATATTTCTTTAGTATAGTTTAGGATATTGTGTTAACAAATAATCTATAGAGTTTTTGTTTTCAAATTTATCAATTGTCCACTTTCAGGAATGTGTTGATAGATCTATTTCTGATATTTTATAGGTTCCCATCTTCAGAACACGTTTTGAAAGAAGTGACAATCCCATGCAAACATCAAACATTCATATAACCCACCATTGATCAAAAATAAATTGAAAACTTGTTCGTTATGGGCAAGATCTACCTTCGGTAGATATACAATACACGCTTTTTGTTTTTATTTTCCTTTTTATTTTTACACTTGTTTTGTTTTATTTAAAAACCAGATGTTAATTGGAAGTAAACTAAGGCCGTACTTTGTGTTTTTTACAAGTTTGATATAATTTTTATTAAAAATAAAAATTATGATCCTTTGACCTTTAATTGTGCATTGAAAATAAAAATTATTCAAGTTCGAGGCCATATTTTTCTATTAATTTAGAAAGATATTCCTGATATTTAGCCGAACGAAAAATGATGTGGCATCACTTACAACATATGGGAAAATAGTGGACACTAGAGTGGGGTAAGTTTCTAAAAATAGAACTGTTGTGTTGTTGGAGTTGTACTTCTGAGATTATGTATGCAAGAACAAAAAATACCGTGTATTGAATAAAACTAGTTTTAGTCACAACAAAACTCGACCTGACGACAGATCAATGGGCTAAAGCGCTCTGTTTAACGTGTAGTGCGAGTGCATGTGGCATTAGAAATCAGTTTATCTATACCACGGTCAGTGATTGCACAGAAAATTTCGTATAGACGCAATCGAACAAAACATAAAAAAAGAATTACAAACATTTAACAAAGTGAATATACCTTCTGCATTATGGGATGGAGGGTATAAACATAACAAATATTACATTATTAAAAAAAAACAGGGTCACTGACGAAGGTTCAATACCAGAAACTGCGCAGTCTGCTTCAGAAAAATTGAAAATTTACAATGTAGTTATGATTTTTAGAAAATACACTCATTCTTCTCTAACACGCCTTTCACAATTAAAATAACATCAATAAAGTTTTTAAAATTAAAAAAAAAAAATTAGTTAAACAATTAATATAATTACTAATTTTAATCTAAAAATATTTTAATTGCAACAGTTTTTATTTTAAATTTGAAAACCACTAATAGCTTTGCATAAATTTCACTCTTTTATAGCCACTAATTTTAGATACAATCGACTTCTTTATTAAATAGAGCTCAGATAATAATTCGTCTCAAGTTCTATAAAAATCGTTGTTCAAAAGAGTCAATTTATGACCCTGAATATGATATTTATATGTGAATATTTTTTTGTCTGTATTGTCAACTGTGGCAAATAAAAAACTTTAATAAGCAGATATTTTGACAATTTTATTTTATCTTTTTTTCGTTAGATGGGCCTTTTGATTTATGGATCGTTATACATTTTACATGAATATTCAATTTATGTTGACTTTTCTTAATTTTATATTTTCATATTTCGTTTGCCTTGATTTTGAAGGTGTATAATAATAATAATTATTTGTTTTTGGCCTCTTTATTAAAATGAATTTTTTTAATAACAAAAATTTTTGTTAATTTTCTTAAAGAAAATTAAGAATTCTTTGACGAGTTTGTTCTTTCTTTTAATAAGTTGCACGGTGTGAGATTTTGTCAATCTAGCTGGACAAAAGGCGGTTTTTGGACTTTTAGTTTTAATACATATTTTAATCAAATATGAAAGAGTACCGAAATCTAATAAAAGCTTGGGATTTCAAACCGATTTCACATACAAAATGAAATCTCAATTTTGTTGAGATTTCAGCGAAATCTAATCGAAATCTAACTATGGAAGAAGTTGAAGGAGCTTCGTCAGTGCGACGGAGTTCCTGGGGTAGAAAGGTGACATAGAACCGATTGTTTAGAGCGCACAACAAGCCGACATTCTGGCTTAAGTGTAATCCTCAGGGACTTGAGTCGGATTAGGGAAGTATTTCCCTTCTCCGAATCCTCTTTTCGACCTAACCTAACCTAAC